>VYXB01006084.1:200866-319691 GCA_013397135.1 Pachyramphus minor
ATTTTTTTTCCTTTTTTTTCATTCCCCCTTTTTTTTTTTTTTTTTTCACCCCCACTCCTCACCAGAATTCTTTGTGGCTGTTTCATTGCTTCATTTCCTTGTTTATCACCAAACACTTGTGAATGTTGGGTGCCAACTAAGAAAAGCAACATTAAGTCTTTGCTCAAAGTCAGGGTGTCAGATCCATGACCCTCATTATAAGGCATAATATAATAAGCAAGCAGTATTTACCTTGCAATACTTACCACTGCTCAGTAGTGAGAAAACCAGCAACACAGGAGGAGAAGAATGGCTCATGAGAGTCTCTTATCTATATGTGGAACATGTATAAAGTGTCCCATTCCTGTGCTTTATTAGAGAGCTGTTGGAATACGTGTAGGGTGGAGGTTTCACAGCACTGCACTTCTGGCAGAGGAGATCTTGTTGCACCTGGAGCTCCTTCATGTAATGATATGAAGTAACCCTACTTCAAGTGGCTACAGGTGTTCTGTGGTAAACATCCTGTCCGAGTCCTTAGCACCTAACAACTGCCTGACAGCTGAAAGTAGGGTAGGGAGAATTTTCTGCCTTGTGACTTGGGTCAATAATTTCTTGCACTTTTTGGTTAAGATACATGTGTTTTCATAACTCCCAAGTCAATGCAAGTAGAACTAGCTGCTGAACAGCACAGTTCCTATGCTCACACCTCATACAATGCTGAGGGGCTTACAGATGTATTTTTAGAAATGCATCTCTGGTTTCAGATGCTCTGATTTTCTTCTCCTTGAAAAATATTGGTCTTCAGCAGAGCAGTGCTGCCTTCAGCATTGTCTATGTCTCTTTTTCTTGAGTGCACAGTTAAAATCCTGCTTTCATACTGTTACTTCCCTTCTGTGCTGAAATACTGTAGATTCTTTCTGAACAAGGGAGGCTTTGGATGCGTGATTTTGTTTTTTTTAATATGATATGTTTAAAGCCTAGAAATGAAGTTTAATTGTAACATCAAATGAATTCAAATCCAGATAGATTTCTTTTCTTAGAACCATACAGTGGTTTGGGTTGGAAGGGACCTTAAGGATCATGTAATTCCAACCTCCCTGCCATAGGCAGAACACTTTCCACTAGGGCAGGTGGCCTTAAAGACTTCTAGGGATGAGGCATCCACAACTTCCCTGGACAACTTGTTCCAGTGCCTCATCATCCTCATAGTAAAGAATTTCTTCCTAATGTACAGTCTAAATCTACTTTCTTTCAGTTTAGTGTATATTACAGGGAATACTTACGTAAACGTCAGCTTATTTATGGTAAGGTCTCAGTTACATGATAGGTGACAGTCTGGTAAACCAAACTGGAAGGCATAAACTTACAGCTTCTCAGAAGACAGTTCTCACTTGAACACGGTAGTATAATATAAAATGCTGAGTCATAAAAATGACATTGGTGATGAAAACTGTAGAGGATCTCCATTCTGCATAAATTCAGACACTAAAGTAGTGAATTGTCTCAAAGAAATTGACTGCTCACAGCTTCCTTGTAAAATTAAATCAATGTCATGGGTTAGTCTCTGAACACTCAGCCATGTGTACTCGTTACTCCCCAGTGTGAGGGGATGAATTTGTGATTACATGTCTGCAAACCACAACTGTGTGCGATGCCCTACAGAAACACCTCAGGCAGGCCTGATGCCCGTGGGCATTAGAAGCCTTTCAGCTGATTTCCCTGCCCTCCACCAATGTGAGAGATACCGTCCTGGCTTGTGTGATTTTTATGCTGGCCACTCTCCTGTGTTCTTTGATCACCCAATGAACTAAATCATTGAGGTAAAATGTCCCCTGTGCTGTGGGAAAATCATAAATACTTTTCTGCCGAGGTTTAGAACAGAGCCATACTGAAATCCTAGCTGGTGAGAGAACGTAATCAACAGTGTTCATCATCACACAGGAAGAGCAAGACAAAAGTGTCACAATTTACATTGAAAAGAAGTTACCCATGTCAGCCAAGGGATTCCAGTAAAATTTTAAAAGGAAGTTATCAATATAGAATTAAATGTAGCATCCATTGTTGTGGTATGCATAAATAAAAATTTTGTGCCCATTCTTTCTGTTTTACTGCTGGTTTTTTTCTTGCTATAGATTCGGAATGTCTTTATGATATAAGGACATAAACCCGAATGTAACTAGAAGTACAAAAATTTACTGGAAGAATTTAGGTTCTGATCCTGTAAGCAATATTTCCTTTACTGTCTTCCTCCTTCTTGCTGTTTCCCCTTAATTTTTTTTCTTTGTGGTAAGATACCATTACAAGGGATGGTTTTATCAAAGAGTATTTAGATCTGAATGTGATATAATTACATGATCTCCTGTGACACAGAGTTTTAGACGTAGTATTTAGTATTTGACAGATGGGCTGAGGATTGTTTTGTTGGTGTGTGTTGAACCCTCTTTTGGGAGCAGCACTTTAAATCATTCTAAAATGAGTAAGAAAATGAAGCTCAAGGTGCTCTGGTTTCACGCGTTCATCAGCATCCTTGCTGGTTCATGAATGTGGTTCATGAGTTTCAGATCCCTGGTGCACCTGCGATGTGTCCTCAGCTAAACAGAATTAAACAATATATAATAAAAATGAAACATATGTTAGCTTTAAGGGTGGTTTCTTCATTTCAGAACAAAGGTAATTTTTTTCCCCTGGCAGAAAAGAAATAGAAAATGTACCTTTGTCCTTTGTGAAGTCTGTGGGTGTTGTATAACAAGACGTAACAAGACCTTAATCAAGGAAATTACAGATTCATTGAGGTTGGAGAAGCCCCTCAGGATCATTAAGTACAACTGCAAACCTAACTCTAATAAATCCACCATGTCCCTAAGTGCCACATCTACTGCATGTCTTTTAAATATCTTCAGGGATGGTGACTCCACCACTTCCCTGGGTGGCCTGTTCCAGTGCTTGACAACCCTTTTGATGAAGAAACTTTTCCTGATATCCAGTCTAAACCTTCCTGATGCAACTTGAGGACGTTTCCTCTTGTTCTGTCACTTGTTACCCTGGAGGAGAGCAACCCCCTCCTGTCTGCAATTTCCTTGCAGGGAGCTGTAGAGATTGGTAAGGTCTGCCCTGAGCCTTCTTTTCTCCAAGCTAAACACAACCACCTTCGTCAAATGATCCTCATAGGATTTGTGCTCCAGACCCGTCACCAATTCTGTAGCTCCTTGAACATACTCCAGCATCTCTCAAATGCACATGCAGTACCTTAGCAAATTTGTTGGATTTTTTTTTAATTCCAAGCAGGTTTTTTTTCCTTCTAGGCAGTTTTTTGCTACTTTCCTTTCTGGGCCTTGACTATCTTGTAGGCTAATGTTTATGGACTCTGTGACATAGACTGTTTATAATGGCTGCTGGGTTGATGACTGAAATATAGACCTGAACATCATCAGGATATTCCTTACAGTGAGCACAAATCCTCACCTTGGGAATATTTCTACATCCATTAGTCACAGAAATGATAAACTGTTTTAATAGAATGATACACCTGAGGAAGCTGAGCAGCCTTCGGCTGGGAGGAATATATGAATGTGATGACTCCACTGTGTCATATTAAAGCAAAATATATAGATATGTATGTTGTTACAGAAGTTCATTTTCTTACAGAAATTATTGTTCCATCCACTCTTGGGAAGTCTTTTAGGTGTACAGGCAGCAATATCCTTGTGCAGTTGCTTGTTGCAGAAATCAGAGCTGTATAGATGGGCATGGAGGTGCTTGACTGTAACAACCAGCAGGCTCTAGCAACATATTAGTAAGAAGTTGAGATCAAAAATATATGTTGTCTCTAACCACAGGTTTATGTACTGACTGACATTACTGACGTTGCTTGTGACCCAAGGGTGAGATCTGGAGACATAATGTAATCTTTTTTCAGCAACAAACTTAATCACATAAATGTCAATAGCTTCTAAAAAAAGTTAAACTGAAAATCCTCAAGTTTCCCAAGACTCCGTTCAAATACTCTTGAAACATTTGATTATTTTTTAGTTAATTTCTAAATGCTTCTATTTTCTGGTATTATCAGTGTTCCCTGAATGGATTTTATGGCTAACCTGCTGACCTGTTCCATGGTCTAAAATAACGCCTCTTTTTTTTTAGACATTAATCTCCCAAATGTCTGTTGTGTTCTTCATGTTAATTCAAGAATGTATTTTTTTTTCCCACTGGTGCTATGTCATTGTAAACACAGTTGTTATAAATCAGGTCAATTCCATAATTTGATACAGGTTCAGCATAATGGTATCCTGGTCCTTTTTGATTTATTACTACTCTAGACCACTTCTAATAGTGTTCTCAGTTCTGGATAGATTGTTAATGAGGCGTGGTTTCACATGTCTTTCTGCAACAGTATTAAATTGTACGAAGCATTTTTTTCTCCAGGGATAGACTTGCACATCTGCTTCAAAAGTATTTGAAAATATTCAAAGGTGGAGACCTGGAGAGCTGTGGGGATGGAAAGCTTACTCTGTCCTGAATTCCTCTCTGAAGCTATTGGAAATTGTTGAAAGGTCTGTAATTACACTGGGGTTTATTCCTGTGAAGGCAAATCTTGCTGCCATGGATTTATTTTGACAATTGATTCTCGTATGTAGTAGGGTCAGTGATAAAATTCTTTTTTTTTATAGGGTTGTATGGTTTTCTGGCTGGTTATAGGGACATCTAAATTTCTATGTCCTCTTTTTTTTGTTTTTTTTTTTTTTTTTGGTACAAGTTCATTTAAACCATTTTCTGCTCCTCTGCAGTTCTTCCTTAGACATATGTATGCCTGTTTTCCAAGCTGCATCGTTGAGGGCTATTTCTTTCATCCATCACTGTTCTCTCAACTGTTCTGGCATTTCCACCTGAGATAATTCTGCTCTGAAAGGTTTCTAATGAAAATTGGCCAGACTGTCAGAATGTCCTGTAATCTAGGGTAAAAGATGTGCTTGGCAGGGGTGGGGCTGGTAAACTGAACAAAAATATGTCATAGGCTGTAAGTAGGAGGGGGCAGCAGTAGTGCTGTAGTAGTCCTCAGGGTCCAGGGGTGGACCACATGGAACAGGACTCCCCCAAAAGACTGCAACCTACAGCCAGACCAGGAGTATTCCCTACTGAGGCAGGAGCACTGAGGAAGAGCAGAAACAACCATGGGAAGCTGCAACAGATTATTCCCCATATGGCAGCAGAAATCCTAAGCACAGAGTAGCAGACAAAATCTGTCACATGCACCCCTTCAATCTCTCACAGTGCCTTTCGCCTTACTAGAGCCACGTGAGTGGGATGAAGTTAATCTGTGGTGAAAATCAGGTAAATTGAGACTGGGAAAGGATGAAGTTATTTCTTTATGTAAATGTAATAGTTTATATCCTTTTTTTCAGTGTTCAAGTCAGTAATCAGAGGCTTATGTTGCATGGAAGTAAATTAACCTGTGTACAATTCCCCAACTCCAGACAGTTCTTCTTTCAAGAGAATTTTATTCTGAAAAAACAGTATTTATTTCTCTAAGTGAAGAAGTCAGTGTACAGGTGGAAAAATAAATAGTGTGTGACTACATAGCACAATTCACTTTCTATTGTAGACTGATGATTACAGAAAGTTTCAGAGCTTTGACATTCTGTTCTATATTAGATATATAATCCCTCAAGCCTGGGCAATTCCTGTGAATGCATTTAAAGTATGTAGCTAAATATTGAGGTGCTTTGCTTTTAGGTGCAGGACAAGGGCACAGTTTAATTTTAGCATCCTTTCTCTTTGTTAGAGATATAGGGAATACTGGCAGCATGTTCCGCCGCAGATCTTTGGCAAGAGCACTGTGTCTTGTGCTGCAGCAGTAATTCTTGGGTAACTTTCTCTTTTGGGAGGAACCAGTTTTCTTCTCTTCATTAAAATGCCATGGTACATTGCTGTATATTTGCTAATTACAGCTCTGGTTTTGCGTTGAACTGATCAGGAACGATTTTCTGCAGTGAGGTACAAAGATTTTGCTTACAAGAAATCTCTGAGGTTACAGTAACTTCGGTGGAAGAGTAAGTGCTGGTGTTTAACATAGTATAGGAAAATCAAACCTACCAGTGATTTCATCTGTATTGTCAACCTGATTTGGATTTGTATGGAGATGTATTGAGTAAGTATAAGAAAAACCAAAGGATAGTAAACTGTGTAATATGTTATAGTAACTGTCTTGCCTGTCTGCTCATCCTCACAAACCAGCATGTTAGGTTTATCTGAGGCCTAAACTCAGCCTTTGAATCCTCCTTTTTTAGCCCACCCATAAACAAAGAAATTGTTGCCAGCAGACATAAGGCAGAGCAACATTCTTGGGCTGAACTGGAAAAGCAATCATTTCCTGGCAAAGAACAAACTTGGTCAACTTATAAAGTGGTTTCACTTGAACAGAGCCCATGCTATCAACTTTTATTAGGGTACTGTTTATCTTGAGCCTTGTGGGAGTAAAAAGAAATGGAAATTTTAGGTAAACCCTTGTGCTGCATCTGAAGGTTTTGCTTTTATGAAGTATGGGACTGGGGAGAAATGTTTCATTTAATTTTGAAATCACTTTCTTTTTGATTCAGAAATTGCCTCTTGCCAAAATAATGTGTTAAAAAAGTAGGAAAAAAAAAAAAAGAAGAGTAGATCCATTTCAGAAGCTCACTGTTGCTTTGATAGATGTGCTTAAGAATTACATGATACATTTCTCTGAAAGGTAAGCTACATGCTTTTAGAAAGAGAAAGGGACAATGTACCAGTTTTATTACAACACTAAAACCTATAATCTTTGTTCTCTTGAGCAGTAGTTTTATGTTGCTGTGGCCTCCCTGAGAAAAACAGTAGTGCTTGAGATTCACAGGGTCTAGCTCTTTAGCCTCTTTTAACCATGCCCAACGGTCACCACAGCTGCCCAAGGATTTTTGTCCTTGGATGTGTCTTTGCTGCGCCAGGAGTGTTGGGATCAGCTAATAAACTCCTCCAGACTGAGCTGTGACTTCCCAGAGAAGTGTTTGGATGTCTCCAGATGACATGCCCACAAGCACCAGTGCTGTCAGCGTTGAGCAGAGCCACCCAAGCTGTTCTTGCCTTGATTTAGGTTCCGTGTTACAGTTAATCTGATGCTGCTCGAAGGGGAAACTCACTTTTCCCTGTGTCCCCAGCTGTTTTGCCCTGGTGCTGTTTTCAGAGCAGCATTGCTCTAGAGTCTCACCCCTGTCACCCCTGTGGCTGGGGTGACACACCCGTCACCTTTTCAGTCAGACAAGATCTGTTGGGGGAGTATTCTGCGTGGGTCAGTGCACATCTGCAGAATGAAGTGTGAAGCACGTTGCTGGCTTCTTATTTCCTGCTCATTCTGGCATTAATCACTATGGCTCTTGGTGGTCATATTCTGTACTGTCTCAGGGACTCCTTTTTCACAGCCAATAAGTTGTAATGGGGATCAGCTAGAAGGGAAAGAGTGGAAGTCCAAATTCTTTATGAGCTGTTTAACCCAAGGGAAAAAAAGCAAGTTTCCTAGGACTATAAGGAACCTCCTGCATCACTGAGCAGTTTCCTGCTGTTGAAGGCACTGTGCCATATAGTCCCTTTCTTAAACTTATCAAAGTCTGTATGAAAAACAGCTAGTGTTTTCTTGCCTCTGCTACTCTCATTGGAAAGGTTGTCTCAGGACCTGATTGTTTTAACAGGTAGGAATCTTCATTTTTGAGCTTAAGTTTACCCACTGCTCATTTATATCTATTTATTCATGTGCAATCAGTTATCTTTCATCCTGGGCTTATTTTCCTTGAACTTTCCATGGAGATGAGACATGAATTCTCTTTGCTTTTGTTTTGCTATGGGAAACAAGAAGCCTAGTTTTCATATATTCTGTAAGTACTGTCTCTCAGTTCCTTTTTCTGCATCTGTTCTATTTTCTGTTCAATCCTAAAATGTGTATGATGAATTCTAGGTACTACAGAGCAGCACTAGCTGTTCTGCAGTGTTGCTGTGTCTCACCTGATATATTTAAGAATTTTATTTTCCTTTTTCATATCTGTATTTTACTAGGGCATTCAGATCTGACCTGAGCTCAATTAAATTATGAACTCCCAGTATACTATGAAATTTTATGTTATTCCCTAGTTCATTGATCTCATGATTTTGATATTGGTTCATTCCACTTCTGTGATCCAGGACTCAATGTCATTCTTCTTGGGCATTTTAGGGTGCCATCACAGTGCATTGTGAACAAGTGATTTCAACATCAAATTTATGATATTTGCTCCAGCTTTATCACTAAAAATATTGTGCAAAGTTGGACCAAGCACCAGTCAGTGTTGGACCTTTCCAGTGATCTTCCACCCCTCAGTTACTTCTCACAACCTCTTTTTCGTCTTGCTCTTGTAGTACCTCATCATTCATCTGACACTGTATGTAAATTTCCCTATATCAAAAGTTTTTCTAGCTAAGCTAGAAGATTGTCTATAAAATATTGTGCTGTCATTAGAAAAGGCTATCTGGTAAAACTGATAGAATTATAATGGATCCTGTTATAGTCTGTTTTGTTTGCAATTGATCTGCATATTAATTTTTCTTTCCTTAAAAATCTGTTCTGAAGCCTTGCCTATTAATTAAGTCCTGGCCTGGAAATTCCATGATTGCATTTTGGTTGCTTCTTATTGCTTACACTCTAAATCCTAGCTACATAAGACAAAGTTCTATGAATTACTTCTTACGCATACCTGATTGCTTTTCTCATTCATATTAGGACTTTCCCCTTCCTTTCCGCTCTCTACTTACTATTCTTATTTATTTATTATTGCTGTACTCTTACCTTCCTAATTTACCCTTTCCCGTGTATTAGGTGTAGAAGTTACAGATGTATCTCAACCTTTTGCCCTCTGCTTAGTGTAAGGCTCCTCTTGTCAGTGATGCCCCCTTTACTTAGAGAAGACTTTGTCCCCAGATACTGAAGTGGAGCTGAGCTTCTTGTTCTGCCTAAGTTTATGATGCACTTAGCTTTCCGTGGATGGCTGCCTGTAAACACAAAGGTAATCCAAATCATAAAAGAAATGCAATACTAACCACATCTGTATAGCAAGGGTAATTGCAAGTCCTCTCTGCCGTTTACGCTGTGCTGAAAAGGAAGGGAAGGGATAAGGATTACCAAAGTAAATTTGATGATAGTAAGGTTTTTGTCGTACTGTGACACTGTCTTTATTTTGTCTTTTGAGAGAGTGCTTTGAAGACTTCAGTCTGCTGTTTCGTGAATTGCCATTTTCCTTTCCCCCTGTCCCTCAGAAAAAAGAAGGAAGGTGGTTGAAATGCAGGTAGCCCTGCCAAAACGGCAGAGTGGATTTTCACTTATTATGTTAAGGTAAATATAATGATAGAGGAGACAGAAGTGTAGTGCATGAGTAAGGAGCCACATATGATGAGGACATTAGGGTTTTCCTAAGAGCATTGTCAAAACATGCAACAAGGAACACAAAAGAAAGTGAAAGCTACCTCTGCAGGACCAGCAATGAAGCCTTTGCAGTATTTTTTTTATCCAGATTTGTCAGCAGTGTGATATAATAGATCTTGACTAGATGATTCATCTGCACATCATGAGGTTCATAGTGTTTACCTTCCACATAATATGGAAAAGGCTTTGCAACAAGCACAGACATATTTTTATGACACAGCCTACTTTGTACTGAATAATCAGGAAGCTCTTTTCATACATTTTGTTGTCGTTGGGTGGGTGAGGATATATTTCATGCCTTTACTACCTGGCAGGTAAGGTATTGCTCTGTGCTGTGCTTGGATCAAAACTGAACGTTGCTGATGCAGAATGTTGTTCTATAGTTCATGGATTTCTCATCAATCTTTCATATATATTTAATCAAGTTGATGATGTATTTTTTTGTACAGGCTGCCAGTTCATATAGTATTGTTGTTTATCTTTGAGCATTTATTGTATTTCTGCTTTGGATATCACTGGATTTGATGTCTGACTAAAACAAGACTTTTGATCCCACTGCAAGATTTATAATCAATATTCCTTGAAATTTACTTGTAATTGTCTACTTTAGAACTGCTTCAAATTCTCTTCCTGAGTAATATATGTTTTCAAAGATCTTTTCAAGGAAGTTAGATCTTCTTGTATGAGTGTGTAATGAAGTTCCCTGAATCACAGTGGAAATTTGGTCACTCTTGTCTGCAGAAAGTGAAATGACCTGTCACAGTAATGTAATGAATATAAATGCTTAGGGTAGCAAAAGTAAAAATCAGTCACTACCTTTGGAGGGTCTGAAGTGGAGAAAGGAAATTGTCCCTATCTAAGTCAGAGAACGCTCACCGGTAAAATTCTCTTACCAATAAAAGTGCTAAGTTTCATATTGTGGAGTAAAAAATATTCAGCTTTCTACATAAAGATGATACCTAATATCTTGGTTCCATTTTCTGGTGAGAAATGGGAAGGACAGTCAATGTGTTAAATTACCTTGTGAATTGGGATGGTTAAGCAGCCTCTGAGCATTGAGCTTCTTTTGGAAGGCTGTGGAGGAAGGGCCACAGATGGTGAGAAGGAATTCTCATTAGGGCATTGTAGTTGAGATTTCATGAGAATGCAGAACGATGTTTTGTAAAGAGTGAAAGCAAGGCAGAAAGAAACTAAATAACAGTGGCATAAACGGAGAATATAGTGGCTAGAGAACTCTGAAAGGGAGGAGTCCAGCGTAAGGGACAGGAGACCATGGTGGGCAGTATAAACAGTTGCTTTCCTGTTGGGCCAGGACAGGAGGCAGAGAGGGCAATGGCAACTGGTTACTCCCTAAAGGAGAAAGTATGCAAGTGACATTCCCTTCTGACAGTAAATTTGCATTTTGTGTCTCTTACATTTTTAACCTCAAAGCAATGAGAGAAAAGTGAAGAGCTTTAGGTTCTCAGGTCTTTCTCAACTCAGGTTCTGTTTTGTTTACAGAAGTTAATTAAACCAGTGTGATTTATTATAGTTTTGGTGTCCTGTCACTGCTGCAGGTTTGCTGTATCCAGCATAGACACCTGGATCCCAAATTACATGAATACATACCTATGTTAATGAATCCATGGGAAACAGTAGTTTGGTTTTGATTTTTTGTCCCCCTCAAGGTTTTTGTTTTGTTTTGGCGATCATAGTTATTAAAAGATGATATTTTAAATTAAGAACCTCTTTTCTCAAAGCTGGGACATTTCTAATCCATTGTATTAGTGGTCCTGCTTGCATAAGGATGGCTGAAATGAGAGGAAAATATTCGGTGGAGGGGGAGGGTAGAAATTCTGACACTAATTGAACTGGCAGTGAAAATATACTGCCTTATTCTGCTTTTAAAGACGTACATTGCTTTATTTGGAATACAGAATAAAAATAGACCCTCCCACCTGATTTTGCCTGTATCTCACTTATGCCTGTGAGTGTTTCTTTGCACTTCATCACAGCTCGGGGCTCACTGGGCAGGCGATGAAGTGCAGTTCCAGACACTCCCTGGCAAGATGTTCTTCATGGCAAGACTGTATAATCCAGCCATAGCCTTTTCTGCACTGCACCCACTGCTTTTTGCTGCCTATTCCAATCTCTAGGTGTCACATCAGTCACTCCCTACAATAGGGTGTGCATCCATGTGGTGAACTGGTTTGTAAAACTGATTTGCGTTAAAAATAATCTTTTTATCTTTTGCTGTGTTATTTTTAACCTGCTTCGTTGCTTGACCCAAGTCACAGCATGGCTGGATAAACTGACACCCCGCTGCTGTAGTCATACTGAGAAGAAGGGCTCGGGACAGGGAAGATAAAGACTGTTTAGGAAAGCATGGCTTCAGGAGGAAAGATCTCTGGGCTTGCTTGAGAAGGGCTGGGCTGGCAGGCAGGCTGCGCAGAACTGCTGTTGTGTGAGACAGTCTATTTTGTGAGGTGGGAAAATACTTTGCTACGTTGTTGTGGATGTGAATTTGCCATTAATAGAGAGATACTAATGAATTGAAAGGAGCTTGGAAGGAGTAAAGCCACAAAAATAATCAGACCCTGTGTACAAATGCATGAAGAGGATTGGCCGGGTGAGCATTTTGAAGAAGTGATCGTGGCATAGGAAGGTGCATGTGCAGAAATTCTTGGATGGTGTAAGCATCACTGATAATAAGGGGTATGGTAAAATAATGAAGAATAGCAGTAAACTTATCCAAGATTGGGTTTGGTTAGGTTTGTTTTAACTGTCAATGTAATGCATTGAAGGATCAGAAGGTTTCTGTTGCTGTCAGGAATAGTTTCTCAAGGGAGGTTCAGTTTCTTGGAACTCATAAAACTGAGCTGGACAAATACTAGAAATCATACTGTATGCAGTAATTATCCACTGGCAGAGAGATGAGTGACTGTGATCTGTTATACATTTACATCTCTTAGCAACTGTGAATCGTAGGTGGCAAATGCTGTTGAAGACCACAACTGTACCTCAGATGGGAAATTCAAAATGAATGCAGAATATTATTGGCATGCCTACTGCCTTTTATCTGCTTGCTTGCTCCTTCATACTGCAAGCATTCCTTTACAATGGTCAGCTATGAATGAGATACTGGGCTGGATTCCAGTGAGGCTTGAATTGACTTCAGATGTCAGAGTGCTATAACATAGTTAAGCTACATTATCTGCTTATTAAGCAAAACTCTGTGTGTAAACAGAGATGCTGGTGATTAGAATATTTTGAGACAGGAATTTTCAGCAAGTTTCCTGGACAATGGTGAAATGATTTGTAGCCTTTCATAAAAGAGTGGACACAGCAAAGTATAATCCTGTACTGAACCAGCAAATACAGATTTTCATTCCTCTGTAGAATACTTTCATTTTTGGCAGTCTAGGACTGGTAACATCTGATAGATATTGACTAACCTTTTCAACATGCATGAGGGACTTACTTTGATTTTCTCTTGTTTTCCTTCATTATGTAAACAAAGCACTTATTTGTTTTTGTTTTGCTTTTGGGGTTTTTGTTTGTTGGTTTGGTTTTGTTGGTTTGTTTTTTTTTTTTTCATTTGCAACACTAAATACTGTTAAAAAGTGCAATTCTACTTAGTGACCTTATATTTCTATTCAGGTCTCCTCCTGTCTTGTACTTTATAGTACAAAGATTGGAGATGAACTTATGGGCCAATTGGAATGAAATGTTACCTGTGATCTGGTCTTGTGCCCAAATACTGGTTCTACTTGCACCTGGCTTTAATGGTTCTGAATCCCTGGTAAAAGTATCTTGAAATCAGAATATCTTGTAAGGTTATGTCTGTATCTGACTTGGTACTGGAAAAATTAGATTGCATTTGGTTTCTGGATCAAACTCTTTTTTCCTTCCAGGCACTGAAGAAGACTAGATGATAGGCTTGCTTTTTAACACATCTGGATTAAATTTATAATATGGAGATATGGTTTGAATGTAATTGGTTATGGTTTATGTCTAGCTATGGAATTTGCGATTCACCTAATAATTTTCCCTTTAAACAGACTTTTTAAAGTACAGTGTGCAATGCTTGAAGACTGCACCATTTTAGTTTCCTTCCTTTTATCCAGCCTATTTCTCATTCTTGTGTGTTAGCTAATTCTGACATTTCCTTAATTCGAAACTTAATTCATAACATGAGTTTTATGTAGTCATGTGAATAATTCTACTGGTTGTAACTCATTGCAAAAGACCTTTTCAGGGTCAGCTCTTTTGACTCTATTCCCTCACGATCTTCTTGTTTAAAGAGCATGTGTATCAGTGGTGCTTCACAAGAACAATCTGTTTTATCCTCCTTGTGATTACTTGTTTCTGATCTCACCAGTATGTACGTGAATGAAAGACGAAACATGTTGGACTTGTCCTGCCTTTTATAGCTCCACCAGAACAGATTTTCCTAGTCTCATATTTTAAATTCCCTCTAAATAACAAACGAAAATTGCAGGTGTTATTGTGTAGTTACATGGTTCTTGTAACAAAGAAAATCACGAGTTAACTGCTGCTACTACTGATTGTGTATCTGATGCTTAATCTTGACTCAGTTAGTTGCCTTTCTCTATATTGAAGTGAAGAGGCAAACTACAATAATAATGGCGTAATTTGGACAAGAATCGGTGGGCTATATTAACAGTAGAAGTTAGATTTATTCCTGTTCTCTTTGGATGCTCTTGGCCATTGCAGGACAGTCCTATGAGTATATCAGACTCACGTGATTAGGTTAGATTGAGAAACCCACAGCTCAATCTCAGTGATTTAATAACTTAATCTTGTTGTATTTCTTTATTCAGTGCTAATCCTGAATCCAAGATATTCCCTAGTGTTGTAGTGGTATATTATGAATACTCCTAAATACTGTGTCTGGTTGAGGGTACTTGCTATGTATGATTATTCCACTATTGTTCATAGAAGAAGCTACTTACAGTTATGAGATATAGGCAGTTAGGTTGATGGATAAATTAAATATCCAATGTAAAACAACAGAATATTTTGATGTATGTGTGATATGTCACACCACGTGTTCCTGAAGGCTCTGTTGATTTACTCCAGCAAAGTCTAAGTGTCACCTCTATCATGTACAAATGAATGTTTCTTGAGATGTAATTTACAGTGCATCATTAATTGGGCAAATACTTACAAATCTTTGAGGGAAATACTTAAGTAACTTAATTTAATAATTAAACAATTAGTGCACTGAACTTTCAGTTCAGCAGGGGTCAAATCTTTCCCCCTGTTTAGTGCCCTCTGAACACTGTGGCAGCTAAAACCAGGTTTCAGAAATCTTCTGTGCTGTGCGAGGCTTCTGTTCTTTGTCATAGGTTGCTAAAAGCTATACAGTTGAAGTTCTGCAGCCCTTTGGAACTAAAGCACATCCAGTTTTTGCACAGGAAGCAGATGAACTCTTCCATTTAAGGTGTTTTTTGATATATATGTATAGGAACCTACTGTTTGGCTGTGTTGTTATTAAACATGCTAAGATTGAGTTTTAGTTGTGCAGAAGGGGGAAAAAAACCCCCAACCCAAGTCTGGAAAACAGCCTTCAATAACCTTTGCTGCCAGAACAGCCCACAAACTAATTGCAAACACATGGGAATATTTATGAAGAGCAGGGCATGGACTCAAAAAGTGACTGATCTCCTGCTCTGTTTCAGTGTATATGAATGACAGCCCTTAGTAACCCTGTTCCCTGTCAAACCAGGTCTGCTTTATCACACTGTGACAAAGTACAGCTGCTCTGCAGGCAGTGGGCACCCCAAAATATTTCAGGAAAAATAGCTTATGCTAAGGGGAAAAAAATCTCGAAAACACAGTTGCCTTGCTAAGAATAAAAAAGGACAGTTTACAGTGGCTTTCCATATTATTGTATGTGTTTGGAAATTTGTGGACAATTCGAAAATCTTCTGTATTTCTGTTATCTTTCCAGTGTTAATTAACTCTTAGCAAGAATAAGTAATGGCTGTAATGCAAATGTTGGCCTCTGCACAACAGGACTCTGACATCACAGCCTTTAAGTATAGAACACATAGTTCATTTTTTCCTCCCCCGTGAACTGTTCTCCTCCAAAGAGGTCATGTTTGTATAAACAGAAAACTTGGAAAAATAAATAAAAAAAAAAAGACTGTTAAGTTTCTAGTAATTTTCATGTAAATAGCAGTTTAGTCACAGTTCAAGGGCTGGGCTTTGTTGATGGTTTTTGTGTTTTTTTTAATGAGAAATGGTGAGAAAAATATAGGTGTGTAGTTACTATTCCTTTTACCACATCACCGTAGAAAAGTTAACACTCTTTCTATTTTTAGAGATGTTCAGTGTGTTCTGAGGACTATATTAATTTGTATTTGTGAAAATATCATAGATTATTACTAGTGATACTTTTAAACCAAGTGCTCAGGATTTGGAGTACTGTCATGGGCAGCACTCCAGCTCCATAAAGTCTCTTGGTGCCTACAGAACCAGTTCTGAAATCTCAGGAGGATTAGAGACTTTGAAACAACTCTTAATAGCATTTGGCATTTGTTCAGCTACCTCTCTCATCACCAGAAAGTACAAAGTTACTTACACATGCTTAACAGCAAGAAGGGTTTTGAGTGAGAGATTCAAGCTGTTGTTTCAGTGAGGGCCATTTTATTTCATCCCTGCTGAAAAATCTTGAATATTTGGGCCGAATTTCCTTACAGTTAAAAGGCAAGTGGTATGTCTCCTGTTTTACTAAAGATGTGAGCATATGCTTTCAATCAGAAATATGAGTGGCCTACGAATTGGCTTGTGCTTTGCGTATTCCTTCTTTTCTTGCTGTTATTTCTCATCATGTGTGTGATGCACATAAAGCAACAAAGGCCAAGATTCCTGCAAGTCTGACAGAAAAATGCCATGTATAAGCTTGAAAAGAAAAGAACACAACTGTCTTTGTAGGTCTTATGTTAACTCCCAGAAATTCTCTTTGTACTACCTGCTTTCGTAAGAGCTGGATGTTAGTTTCCCTGTTGTGTGTATGGGTAGAGTTCTGTCTTGGCTTCAGGCTTGGTACTTCCATTATAGTCAAATTGCTTCTGTTTTCAGAATATGATCTGAATTACTACTTAATTTTCTAGAAAGTACGTAATTTTAATGCATATCAGATATGGAGAACTTAGTTTAATCACTATATGCCTAACCCATGGGTTGTAATTATTTTTCTCATGGTGTTTGAAGTAGCATGATAGTATCAGGAACTTTCGTGTCCCATATATTTCCAAGTTAGTAGTGGTTATTTTAATTTGTTTTATTATTTGTTCTCCGGGATAGATACCTTTCCTGTGTTAGAACCACAAAGTGATGGGGTTTCCTGCTCTTCACCTAGCTGGCATCTGCATTGGGAATCCTCACCTATATGAGAATCCTCACCAATACTGAATGGAAATGATCTAACACTACTTTAAATTTGGTTGTTTTGAACATCTAAGGTTTTCTTTTTCTTTAGAGCAGTTAACTGATTTAGCTGGGTTTTTTTCCACATTACAATCCAGTTGACTAGTGTTGATGGTTCACTAAAGGTCCTTTCTACAGGGAAGACTGTCAACATGCACATGAATGTGAGGGCCTACCTAGCAAGAATTTTTTATCACATCATGCATAATTTATCAGTGTTTTTCTGTCGTTTTCATCTCCCATCTGCCTTCTGTTATATCTGTTAAAACTGGCTAATGTTTTTCAAGGTTGTTTTTCTTAAATGTAAAAGGCATGAAGTTGGAGGTGAGAAACCAGAGCATGACAAGTGCTATCAACATGCAACATACATACAGCGTTCACATTTATTGTGAACTTCTTTCTTTCTTCTAACTTTTCTTCTAACTACATTTAGTTCAGCAAATGTATAACTCTGTTCCAATGAATGAGAAATGACTCGCTTTCTTATAACAAGGTCTTCTAAGGTACACTGTTACTTGGGAAGTAATGGTATTGTGGTTTTTAAACATTTTTTACATATTGGGGTTTTTAAAAACATTTTTAATGTGTTCTGACTTTTAAAAATATTTTATAGATCTTGAGGAGTGAAAGAAATATTTCATTTGGGAGTCCATTTTCCTGAATCATTTATGCTGCCTTTCAGGACTTCGTATAATGAAGATTAAACTGTGTTAAACATCTGTGTGGTCAGAAAACTTGATTAGTGTTTGGAAACATGATCAACTTTAAACTATTGAGAAAAATATACCTGAATGTAGTTTGATAAAGGTTTTTAATATTATTTTATATTCATTTGAATTTCAGAGTGGACAATTTTATTATCATTGCTTGATATTATCTTTAGTAAATTAAAAAAAAAAACCCAAACAAAACAGAATCAAACCCAGTGAAAAACCCATCCAACCAAGAAAACAAGCAAAAATAACCATAAAAAAGCAAAACAAGACAAAATCCCAAAATAATAAAGAACATAGAAACAGAAGAAATTAGTGTTTTCCTAATTATTGAGTAAAATGAATTTATTTAGATTTGAAAATTTTAAGATCTTTAACACTAAGTTACTCTTGTGGCACACCTCTGAACACTTCAGAAGAATTCATTGTAGAGAGAGAAATTCATATACCTTTTTGTTGACATTCTTGGAAAAACTCAGACTTCAAGTATGACATGGAAAAATATGCTTTTTTAAAAAAAAGGGTTTTCAAAGACTGGATTCATTTAGTTTGGCAAAAGCTACAAAATTAATATGTATTTAAAAAGCGAAGACTTAAGTGATCACAGCTTTGGGCTCTTAGGGAGAAGGAAATGCCTTTAAAAATTCCATATTGCACCAAAGTTCATTATCTGCCTTCCCCCTCTTTCTAGCCCCTGTTTAATGTTGCGTGGAACATCTGTTTGGGAAAAGGCTAGAAACAAATGTGTTAACCCTTCAGCTCATAGATGCCCAGGTTTATTGTGAGATAGTTGTTTTCTTAGAGGACTATTGTGTTTTGGGCACGTTGTACTGTGTTTAGTTTTTTCTGCCTTTCTCTTACCACCTTGTTGTTTGTTTGCTGTTTGTTTTTGTTTAATATAGAAAACAAGACAAATAAGAGCAGAAAAGCAAACATTGATAAGTTTGAGGGAAATGCTTGAGGGAAAACAGAACAGACCATAAAGCTAGTGAGAAATAGGTACATTAGATAGCTATCCTGTCCCTTACTCTCTTCATTTTGGATGTAAAGGTCTAAAAGAAATTTTCTGAATCTCCAAATGAGATTTTTGTGAAGAGGTACCTCATGTCTTCATTAGGAACATGTTCTGGATTTCAGTAAATGCATAAGGGGAGAGGAGCTTAACAGAGAACTGAAAAATGAGGCTGAGACTTTGTGTGTAGGCACATTTTAAGGGCAGATGATATCCAGTGGATAAGCATGAGGCAACTCTGTAACATATATGATTTCACTGAGAAAAGGGATGATACTGAGCTGTAGCCTCCATCTCTTTTTTTTCCTTAGCCAAGTGTCTTCACAGCTCTTGCACATTTCCAGTTACTTGACGGTCTTTAAACCAGAATTCCTTGTCCAAGAGCCAGGTCCAGTATCTCTTGTTTCTGATGCCTGGGACTTGGCTACCCTTTTGCTGGGAGTCCATGCTATGTCTGCTGCTGCTGCTCAGAAGGAGGTAAGCCTGAGCTGGCCATGGCCTTACCTGGTTCATCCACAAGGTTTTCTTTTTGGTGCCTACAAATGCTGGGAGCTGAATGCTGCTGTTCTCTCTGCTGCAGGAACTGGGCTCCCCTCATCAAATATCCCCCACCTGAACACTTGGGCACAGAGGTGTCTCTGAAGTGCTCAAGTCACTCAAAATGTCTCTTTCAAGAAGACTTTTTTTAAAGAACTGTCCTTGCGACAGCTGAAACCCTCACCTGCTTGCTGTGTAGTGCTCTAAGTTTTGTTTGCTTTAGGTAATTCTGCCAACAGGGTCAAGGAACAGAACCAAAAGTCTTCAATATGAAGATACCTGCTTTCCATTGATTTCTCTTAAACTCAAGGTCTCTTTTCCACCCAAATCCCTAGCTACTGTTGATGGACACTGCAGATTTAATTAAATTACTATTTCTGAGACATAACTAATGAGTTAAGGACAAAGAGCTGGAAAAATGGCATGACAGTGCTGTCTTTTCTTGTGTTACTCTAGGAATCTGCCTTTGATTTCTCAAGAACATTTCTAATGTATGTTTGAGAAGAGTTCTACCTGGAAATGTTTGCTTGGGAGCATAAGAGTTAGCTGATTTGTTTGCTTTCGGCTTACAAAGATAGAGTAGCACAAGATTTAAAATGTTTTGTTAGGACCTTAGAAAACAGATGAGTAAAAATGTGCTTGAAACTCTCATTAAAAATATAAAATAACAGGATAAATCTTTAATAATGTTGTTCTTGTTTAGCCAGATACAATAGTTTAATGAATGTATTTATCCAATGAATGATGAGATCTTTTATGAAAACTCTTAATAAATTTTCTGTAATTGTTGAATATCAGTTAAAACACATTTCAAATACCAAGACACTTTTCTATGCTTATGGAGATTTTTTGACGTGGTAAGCATTAGAGATTACAAAGCTTCTAACTACCAGTTATCTATGCTAAAGATAGAGTTCAAGAATTTTGACAGAGCTTTGCTCAATGGATAGAAGCATAAATAAAAGGTACAAAAGAGAGAGAAAGCAGGAGCACTCCTGACTACAAAACTTCTAAGAAATTGGTCTAGCATTTGAGCCGATTAATCCACATTACACAGCATCATTAGGTCCTCCAGCTCTTATCTGTGAATGCAGAAGCAGAATTTTACAATTGGAAATAAAAGCCCTGTGGTAAGATTCCCATATTCTCCATGCTCAGCTGCTGTCACAAGAGTGTTCTGTGAAAAGGAGTTTAGGGGTGCTGATTTGTTCTGAAAATCCAGCCTGTAGCTTTTTCAGTGTATACCAAGAGTCAGATTTTCATTTTTTTGTGTATAAATGTATTCTTTTTACATACAGAAAGTGAAAATAAGTCTGCTGAACCAGATACTCCGAAGTACATATGAAGTATGTTGAACCGAGGGTATTTAAAAACAGTTTGACTGAGGTCTTCTGAATTGCTGTGGCATGTTTTGCTTGAATGACAATGGATACTGTGTGTTGCACTCATGTTGCTGAATCCTGTTTACCATTTTGTTACATAGTGATGTTTCTTTGCCATTCGTTTTCTTCCCCAGATCTGCCCCTGGTTGGTCAGTAGAATTATAATCATATTGTTGCTGTTGCGTAATTACAATGCAGCAGGGTTTATATGCTTAGAATTTAGCATGCTTGGGAAACACTGAAAATCGGAGTGTAATTTTTCACTGAGTTAGACCAGTGTGACATCAGTTGTGGACGCTGTTCAAATATTAAGCCACGTGTAGTAACGACTGCAAGAAAGTACCTATCTTTGGCTGCTGTATCTGAGCTACATAGGTTCTGGGATTAAGCAAACACTGCTGTTTTTTGCGTTTAACAGTCATTTATCTGTATTTCTAAGGTGAGTGTGTAAGGCTCATTTCATTGGTACCCAGGTGGAGATGACTTTACCCTCCGTGTTCCAAGATACTTCTGCTCCTTATCTCCCTTTCACAGTCAAACGGAAAACCATTTCTATTGTTCTCTGTTGGACACCAGAGATAAAGAATAATTTTTGGTTTTCTTTTTTCAGGAAACAAAGCTTCTGTTCTCTTCACTTATACCTGGCAATACTCCAACCAATTGTAGCTGTGTCAGTCATACACAGTTTTAGGTCAGATGTCACATCACCTACCATTAACTTCCCAATGCTGTGACCATTGAGGTGTTCCCAGGAAAGACTGGACAAACCTCTTCCTTGGCAAGCTGACTAGTTTTCCAACTCGTTCCAACAGATTCCTGTCAACCTCTGAAACCCCACGATGCAGGTAGCCACCTGACATGGTCCTGAAGGTGAATGGAAGCATGAGACTGTTTACACTGGCTCAAGTTGGTGCTGCAGGAACTGCAGTAAGCCAGAGTTTTTTGACTTAGATGTTGCATCTGCTCAGTCTTGAGCCTTTAGAGGGGCAAGCTCAGGGGGATAAGGTGAGCAGGCGGAGTCCTCGGAGCGTCAATCAGAAATTTGCTATGTTCATGCTATGCCCCATGTGCAAGTTCTGCCACTGAGCCATCTTCTGCTGTAGTGGAGGTTAATGCCTGATGTTGGAAACAGTCAGAGCTCCTTCTGGTATGTGCTTGGGCCTAAAGGCAGTGCTAGGAGGAAAGAGCTTAGAAAGCAGAAACACCGCCCAAAAGAATGAATTTTTGCTGCTGTCATACTCCTATTTATCAGTGCAGTTTCCTGTGTTCTCAGTTTCCTCTTTTGCTGGTCCTGCAAATAATTGTCTGGAGGACAAGGGTAGCTGCCTACTGACAACCAGAAAATATACAGGGCCACTGGGTGGAGGAGGTTATGGATACAACTGTCTTTATGACAGTACAGTCTTACTCATTTTGCAGCATTTTTGCTACCTAATATGGTATCAGAGCTCAGGCAACTGAAATTAATTATATCAGCATAGCTAAACAGGATCAGCTTCATACCTTTCAGGTCACTCATTATGGTTTGTGAGTAAATTAAGGTTTAGAAGTTGCTTGCTTTTCCCTGATAAATAAGAGTTTTTAAAATTTATTAATATATGATTGTCATATGTAATTATATATGCTTATACCTATATGAATGGCTAAACAATGTATTTATATGGTACATATAGAGTAAAAGCTACAGTGTTTTTCATTCTGCCTTACCAGATAGGTCTGGATGGACTTTCTTCACTTGAATAGAAATAACTACATCTTAAAAAATTACTGAAAATTTTCAGTGGAACTGGTGAAATTTGAAATAAACTATATAATATCACATATTATTTTCAGTGCCAAGATCAAAAGTGTGAGGAATACCTCTTGTTAAATATATGCCAATAAACAGTACAACAGAAAAATATGTTCAAATTTTATGCCAATCAGTATTAACACAGAAATCTGTTTTGGGGGAGGAAAGCTTGATTAAACTGGCAAAGTGGCAGGGAAAAAAATTAGTGTCTTAGTACAGTGCTCTTGCTCCAGAACACCTAAGTGGTATCACATTCTGCCATTTCCATTCTTAAGCAATTTACATTTTGCTTAGGTGATGTAACTGCCTGATTAAAATATAGACCTTCAGACTGGGATCAGAGATGCATCAAATTAACTGAGCGAGTCGTACAGCTTTTTAGGTAATTACAGAGCTGACTAAGCTAGTTCTGCTTCTGCTGATAAACAGAGCTGTAGCAGTTTGTTAGATGTTAAAAAAAAAAAAAAAAGAAAAATATTATTTTATGTCTTTATTTTGTATTAAATGGTCCTCAACGTGTTTCTTAGTATTGTTTAATATTGAACTCTTTGAATGCAGTGCCAGGTGAACTAGCCCCTGACCCGTAGTGTTGATTTGAAGTTTTCTGACTTCACCTGGGCAACTTGACTGCTACAGAAAACACCTCCTTGTAGCCTAAACAGGCCTTTTGAACTCCCTGCTCCTTTCTCTCTGACAGGAAACAAATTACTTAACTGAGAGCAACTTGATGATTTCTTTTCACTGTACAGTCTATATAGTTATAGAGTTGTCATTATGTGTCAAAGCAGTTATTATGCTCCCACACCAGGACTTTAAAGCAATGGCATCCAGTGGCCTCAGATGGAGTAGGTAGGCTAGTGCCTCCCTTGTCCCTTTTACTGATGTGTTTTAGTTCTGGGGAAGTTCTCTCTGTCATCCCCCTCTAAACTCCATACCTTGTTGTTGAAAGATGAAGAGAAAATATTGCTCCTATGCCCTGATAAAGGAAGGAAGTTTGTCTTGAAACAGAAATGAGCTCTTTTTAATTCTTTTCAAATACTGGGCAGGGGTGGTGCCAACCAGCAAATTGCATTCCATAAGCTCTATAATTTATTAAAAGAAGAAAATGAAATCTTGTGCTCTTCAGAAAAAGTCACCTCAGCTCTGCATCAGGACTTGTTCCTGCTGCCATGAAAGAAACCTGAAATGCTTCTAGCAGAGGGGATAAGTTGTTTTCAACTTGTTTTTTCTATAACAGATTCCTTTTTCCTCCAGGTTCTGGGCAAAGAAAGCAAGGTAGAAAAATTTAGTCTAGGTGCTTCTGATTATAATTGAAGTTGGAAGATAGGAAAATTGTTACTTTCAATCTTTTAATTTTGTTTTGGTAGGGAAATGTTGGTTGTCTTTGATAGTTAAAACAGTTCAAAAATGTATAACTATTTTACTAGTATCTCTTTTTTCTAATGGGGCAATGGAGTTCATTAGCAGTGTATTTTAATACACATTTATTATGTTTTCTCATTTTCACATAATTTAAATAATGTTAGGGTAGGCATTTATTATCCATGGTTGTCCTGTTTGTACAAAAAACAAGTATTGGTAAAAAAAGTAAAATAAAATCTTTTTAGCATTCATATGGAAGAGAAAATTACTTTCCAAAAATATGTTTTTAATTTGAAACATATTTACTAAGTAAATACAATTTTATCTGTAGTAGTGAATTGAATGGATTGTTTCTCGTTGCTATGGGCTTTGAGATTTTAAAACTGGATCTCAGCCTCTCACCTCATTTTTATTCATGGATTGTAAGAGGAAAATAAGGTTTCCTGGCTTTTAAAATCCCAGTTGGTTTTTCAGTTTTGAATGAAGTAGTTGAAATTTGGAATGAAGCAAATACTCACAATGCACCTGTGGAATAGCTGGTTTAACATTTTAGCTTATTCTAGCTTGAGTTCCTTTGCCTTTGGCTTCTGCTTCTTCTGAGATTTGATTTTTCTTGAACACATTAAATACTATTGAATATTTTTGTAGCTTAAATTAATTGTGTTTGCTAGGTCAGTACGTTGCACAGAATAAAATAATTTCATATTTAAATATAAATAAGTTATTTGAAAAGAAAAATGTTTTTAAATAAAGAAAGGTATGAAAAGGCAGCCATTAAAAAGAAACCATTGATTTTTATCCACCCTGCCTAAATCCCTACAGGGATCTGACAACCTGGCTTTCTGAAGAAACTAATTTTAATAGGAAAGATTGGTATGTTTTCCTACTTCAATAAACATAGGTTTTTGCCCGTCACTTCAAAAGGAGACAGATGACTTTGGGGGGATGCAGCTTCATTCTGTTGATCGTCCATTTATATCAGTTAATTGTTTCATTTGAGAGACAGAATAAGTGTTTTAGCTGCAATTATTTTATGAATGATTTCTGCCACGGCAGCCTTTCACTTTAAAGCACAGAGCAGCAAATGCACCACGTTTTTGTTCCACCAGCATGTATGAAATGGGCGTTTCATCAAGGAATGTGTGATCTTGGCCTTGTACACAAATAAACAAGCTTTGCCGTATACTGCAGGTGGTACTGTTTCCCTGCCAAACACTTAAAGAGCATACCATTCCAAGGCAGGTCTTGCTCCAAATGCCATGCAGAGCTCTATCTCTCGCAGATGAGAAACCGATTTTAATGTTAGGAGTCTTTGCAGCCAGTTGGAGCAGGATGGCAGGCTTTGTTTACTTCTGCAAAATAATTCCAGCTCCACGTAATTCTCCTTCCTTACTTCACAGTGTATTTTTGAGGGTATTTTTCTCCCTTGATCCACAGCATAGAAAACTCTTTCAAAATCTACATTGCTAGGTAGGGGCTTTGTATGTTTATGACTTCTATCACATCATTTTTCTTTTAAACTGTGTGCTTACATAGAGGCAAGCTGGAAAATTGAGTGTTTCTAGAAGGTTGTCTGACAATCAAGGTAATGCCATTTTTTCCAGAAGGAATACCAGATCTATGTCATGTGTGATTTAACCAGCGGTTTCTGCTTGAAGAAAAATGTTCACTTTGTTTATTGAGGATTACTGAAAATCCTATAATTTATCACTAGTCTGTCAGAAGCAAGTTTTGGCTGATTTAGTCCCTTATTTGAAATTGAAATGTACATATTTTTGTCTTAAATGTTGAGTGTTCTGTTTCAAGTCCTACATCTTAGCTTTGTGTAGAATACAAATAGCCTTAGTATATATTTTTGTAAAATGACAAACTGTATTAATGAAAGAAGCTGCTTTGAGGCATGCTGCTATGAGTTTAAAATGTACTGTTTACTTATTATGAAGTTGTTTTTCAAAAGAAAATAACTGGACTGCAAGGTTATTATAATGAATGATGAAGGTTTGTGGCACTTTTTCACACATAAGCTAGCATGTGTGACTTTAGAGATCTGGACTGGTTGATTTGAGAAAAGTAAATGCCTGTATTTATATTCTGTTTCTTACATCAGTCACAAATCTTGCCTCTGTGTGATACTTCAGCACTTTAAGTAGTGAGTATAGGCTGTTAAGAATCAAAGCTTTTTAAAATTTCTGCTTTCTTAAAATCCTTTTGGCTCACCTTGCTCTCTACTGGCACTTTGGTTACATGGTATACGCAAGACAACAAACAGTCACGGCTACCTGTGTGGCTGTTTTATCTAAAACCATATTTTTGTTTCCTGTAACAGCAGAAGCTTCATTATTCCAGTTGCGGAACTACAGCCTTGCGCAGGTGTCATGAACTTGTAGATTACAGCTAAAACCCTGCTTAAAATTGAGGCAGATACATAAATAACCACTTTGACTACGGTGTAATTTGTTCTATGTGCAGTTACATTTCCTTATGACAAAAGCTAAGAGATCAGATAAAAACCACGTGCAGTTTTCCCATTCCCTGATTTTGGTTCTGTCAGTCTGTTCTCAGAAACAGTGGGTGGGGAAGCTTTGGGTTGGTTTATGTTTCCTCACCTGTGCTACTAAGAGGTTGAATGACTTTATGGAATTAGCAAGCTGTTCTTTCAAAAACCGTAGTTAATGAAATGACTCAGTCTGGCACTTAATGGCACTTTAGAGCTGCAACAAATGAGTTTCAGTTAATAGCTTTTCACAGATATTCAGCAATTGAAAAGCTCCAGGAAGAGGATTAGCCATTCAACATTCAATTATTTTTGTAGTTAAAAAGTATTTTACCTGAACATCTATCATTCTTGTCTATAGATTAAGCTATTAGTGTATTCTTCTAGAAACAAAGTCAATACAAATTCAGTCGTTTCAGCCTGGGATTAAAAATAAATCAGTGTACACTACAAATTATTAATATCCTTATGCAAAGAAGTTGTGCACTTGGTGTTCTATATCTTATCCATCACGGGATTTCTATTTGGCACCCCAAATTATATTTCAAATGCCACAGTTTATTTTCCTCTTTAATCTTTTACTTTCATAGATTTTCTAAAAATCTTTCCAAGACTTGGGTTACTTTTAGCCTTCACTTCTCTGATGTGTGAGAACTGGAGGCTCACGTGCTATGGTTAAAGGCAGTTATGGTCACCCTGGGTATGTGAATAGATGTTCCGCTGAGAACTTCGTTTTCTAGCTGGCTTCCTGTTTTTCTCCACTGGGTCTTCTTTTCCCTTCCCCGTAAATATAACATATACCACTACATCTAACCTTTTTGTCTAGTCCTGCAGTCTCTCGATCCTGCCCATCTTTTAAATCTTTTCCGTGTGGAAGTTCTCGCTTTTGCTGTTTGGTTTGCTGGAATGAAGTCGCAGCACACGCTGCTGGACAAGGAGTTTGGCTGATCAGCCAGGTTTGGACCTTACAGCTGGCCGATATGCCCTTCCTTGCTCACCAGCCAAGCTCTGCTCCCCAGTCAGGAGACATGCCTGCTTTGTGAGCCTTTGGTTAAACACCACAGCCTGCCCCTCAGTGTGGTAAGGCAGAGTTTTAACTTCGCCCACACATGCTGTACATCTGAGTTGTGTCTGTTGACTTCATGAACAAGGAAGTGAGTAAACAAGATACCTTTAAATACCGCATGTCAACCACATATAGTTGGCAGCTTGGTTTTGCTGTCTTTGCCAGTATTGAATTTTGTGACAGGGAAACTGGGGTAATATGTATGTCTGCTACCTCATCAAACTCAAAGTACAAACAGCTTTGAAAAAAACACAGAAGCACAGAAAATGCCAAGTTGGAAGGGACCCACAAAGATGATCGAGTCTAATTCCTGGCCCCACTCTGGACCATCCCCAAGAGTCACACCATGTGCCTGAGAGTATCATCCAAATGCTTCTACTCAGGCTTGGTGGTGTGACCGCTGCCCTGGGGAGCCTGTTCAGTGCCCAATTACCCTCTGGGGAAAGAACCTTTTCCTGAGATTCAGGCTAAACTTCCCCTAACACAACTTCAGGCCATTCCCTCGAGTCCTGTCACTGGTCATCACAGAGAAGAGATCAGTGCCTGCCCCTCCTCTGCCCTTCACAAGGAAGTTGTAACTGCAGTGAATTCTCCCCTCAGTCTCCTCTTCTCCAGCTGAACAGACCAAGTGCCCTAAGCCAATCCTCACATGGCTTCCCTTCAAGGCCCTTCATCATCTTCATTGCTCTCCTTTGGATGCTTTCTAATAGCTCAATATCTTTCTTATATTGCTGTGCCCCAAACTGCACAAAATATTCCAGTTGAGGCCGCCCCAGGTCAGAGCAGAGCGGGACAATCACCTCCGTTGACTGGCTGCTGATGCTTCGCCTGGTGCCCCCAGGACAGTGTTGGCCCTCCTGGCTGCCAGGGCACTGCTGACTCAGATTCAACTTGCCACCAACCAGAATCCTCAGGACCTTTTCCAGCATCTCATTCCCCAGTCTGTACCTACATCTGTGGTTGTCCCATCCCAGGTACAGAATCCAGCCCTTCCCCTTGTTGAACTTCTTACGTTGGTCATTGCCCACTCCTCTAATTTGTCAAAGTCTCTCTTCACTTGTGCTTTGTGAACCAGAGCCATTGTTCCAGAGACAGCATTTGGAAAATTTGCAGTGATCAGGGCTACTAACAGTACCAATCCCTGAAACAAAAATGCATGTAGTGCTGCGCAGAGTTGGGGAATAGCGGTGCTGCCATCAACTCCTAATGCAAAAAATCATAGTTGTGCTTTCTTCTTCTCCCTTCTGGCCTGGAGATTGGCCAAACCACAGAGCCATTGTCTTNCTACTTTCCTGTGCTTCCGCAGAAACAGACATATTGTCCCAGGGGCAGGTTCTGTGTTTGTGTGAGTTAAGAGTGTGAGTCTGATGTCTTGGCTCATTAAAGGGAATGGAAATCCCATCTTGCCAAGGCCATAAACACTCACCTGGGTCACCCCACTCATGTGGGGTACATGGTCACTGCCAGTGTTCTCGCATGAAACCCTTGATTTGTTTTAAAGTGTCTTTCAAGGGCTGAAATGAGGACTCCAGAATGCTGTTTTATTAACTTTTGGAGGTAGTTTTCAGAATATTACTCAAGCTTTTACATTTTTGATTGTGCCTTAAAAGGTACATGCTTAAAAGATGCTGGGGAAGTGGGACACCAAAGAGGAAAATCTAGATGAATATTTACTGTGTGCAAATTAATGCACATGCAGCATATTCCTACTCATGTTAACGCTCTCTTTGCAATGTAATTAATATGGACTATCTTTAATCCATACACTATCCAGGTTTCTAATCACCTGCAAATAATGATCAATTCTGTTGATACAGTCAATTTTGAAAGGAAACATGCATCCAAAATGCTGGAGATAAGAGATCCAAGAGTTTGTGGTACTTCTGTGAACTCTGTGAATGAGCAAGATCAAAAAGCTCCCCATTTGAAAAAGTTTACCCGTTTCTGTTTTTGAAGGTCTGCAGAGCACCAGTCTCAGTTTTAAGTTCAGTTTGTTTAGTGTGTAGGTAATAACTCTTCCATAACATGTCTCCAGACCTGTTTATACATGAGCAAAGTTACACATTTTTAAAAATGAAAGGAGACTTGCAAACGTAGCAATGTCTGTTTATAGATTTAACAATCTTAAATCCTAGCAGTCAAATATCACAACTAGTAGATGTGAGAAGTAATGTAATCTACATTGTTTGCTTGCAAAAACTGTTGCAAAAGATTTTGGGGAAAAATATTTTACTCTTATGATTGTGCAATTTTAATTCAGCTTACTTTGTTGATGAATCTTGATTTCCTTCAGATACATAAAATGCACTGCTCATCTCTGCACAAATGCACAATTCCTAAAACAACCCAGTTACTGTTTAAACAGCTAGTATAAATAATGAACCACTCCATTACCAAGAATATAAATAAATGTAGACAAGTAAGGGTTCTCTAGAGCTGAAAGTTTAGGTTATGCAAAAACTTCGACAGCTGTAATTTGTAGGTCCTTGTAGGCTGAGGGGTGTGAGTGATGTAAACTCTAGAAAGCTGACTTTTAATGTATGTCTGTTTTGTCATTTTGCCAAAAGGCAAGACTTGACTGTTACGTTTCTTTCACTCTGTACAAATTTTGAATTGGGCAACATCTGGCAGAAAAAAATCCACAAAATGCCTTAAGCTTTGCAGTGCTGTAAACAAAACACAGTGCTCTACTGCAGGATGAGTAATGAGTCAACATTTTAGGGAAGTCTGGTCATAAACATCTTTTCCCTGGATAAAACTTGAAAAGAAGAAGAGGAGAGAAAAAACTATTAAATGAAATTTATTCCTTCACAGGTTAAGATTTAAAATTAATTTAATTTTAAAAGCTATTTGAGTCAGAGGTGGTCTAATTAGATCATAAGCCAAAAGGTGTTTGTTGGTTTTTATGCTTTGTGAATTGAGGGTTTTAAGACCTTTGGATGTGAGTTTTTAAGACCCCATGTCTAGGGAGATAAATAGGAGCAGGTCAGTTCTCCCCTCTACTCTAAAATAATCATGTAGACGTCTATTACTTCAGGGATCTACTGTGGAAAATGGCTTAACCACCCCTTAAAAATTTTGGTCAATTTGTATAAGAGCAGAACTTTTTAGGTCAATAACTTTGAATATTTTTCACTAGTTAGTGAAAGTCCTTTGGCTTAAATCAATGAAGTGAAAACATGAGAAAGGTTAAGAGTTTCCTTGGGTGGGGGAGAAGGCCAGGAAAAGAGGCGAAAGGGAGAGAGGGCTGACTGACCATGAGCCTACCAAGGTGAAACGTGTCCTTACTCCTGGAAATTTTGTAAATAAACAGAGAATGGTTTGTACTTTATGGCTCTTCTCTAGAGTATTTACAGAAACACTATTGACTATAGAATCATTACGGTTAGAAAAGACCTTAGAGATCACTGAGTCCAGCTCTTGGCCAATTACCACCTTATCAACTAGACCATAGCACTAAGTAATTTCTTGAACTCTTCCAAGAATGGGGACTCCACCACCTCCATGGGCAGTTTGTTCCAATACTTCACAACCCTTTCAGTAAAGAAATTCCTCTTAGTATCCAACCTGAAACTCCCCTGATGCAGGATGGAACCCTGTCTGGCTACAACCTCCCATGCTGTCAGTTAATCTGAGAATGACTACACAAGTTGTTGTGAACTACCAAGGTTCTGTACTGTGTTAGAGTGAAGGTACAGAATTAAAGCAGGTTAGTCACAGGTGGTTACAATCCTGACCTCTTACAGTGGGAGGGACGTTTGCTCCCCCAGTCCCTGTCTTGCGGACGATAAACTCAACAGGTCTGGGAAGAGAGGTTGCCAGTGAAGACTGAGACAAAAAACTTGCTGACTACCTCAGCCTTCTCCTTGTGCATTGTTACCAGTTTGTCAGCCTTGCTTATAGGGCATGGTGGGGAAGCAGAAGGAATGTGTTTTCTCTGACCTTCCTTTTCTGGCTCATATACCTGTAGAAGCCCTTCTTGTTATTCTTTGCATCCCTTGCCAAATTCAGCTCCAGCTTCACCTTGGTCTTCCTGACCTCATCTCTGTGCAACTGGACTATGTCGCTATACTCTTCTCTGAATACCTGCCCAAGCTTCCCCTTCCTGTGCATTTGCTTCCTGCCCTCTGGTTTGACTAGCAGTTGCCTCCCTACTCAGCCATGCCAGTCTCTTGCCTTCCTTGTCTGATTTCCTATACCTGGGGATCAAGAGCCATCACGTCTAGTTTAAAGCTCTGTCAGTAAGCCCTGCTAGCTCCTGAGCAAAGACTCTCTTCCCCTTCTGAGGTGAATCCCATCTGATACCAGCATACCTGATTCTGTGTAGGCCATTACATTCCCAAAATTTTGGTGGTGACACCAGCCAGAGCGTCATGTATTAATGGACTGGGACCATCTGTTTCTTCAGTGCTGGTTGTTTCTCTCAGTATTGGAACACAAAGGCTTCACCTTAGTTTCTTATTCTATGTTAAGCATTATTGCAGCTAAGATCTATTTTTAAATGTTCATTCACTAGAATGTGGGAAAACTATAGTATTCATCATACTTGAATCCTCTAATAAATGATTTTGCTTAGTATATCACGTTAGACAAACTTGCAGTGAACTGTCATAACTGGATCTTCTATTACCCTAACTAATAGTGTGACCGTAGTTGATACACTAGCCCTTTGAGGTTGGTGTTGAGTGCTGGATTCATTATTTGAAATGCAAAATGCATATGAGAGAGTTCATTTATTGGTTTGCTTCTTGATGTTGTACTGGAGTTCAATTAATAGCATTGTTTTAAATCCCTTCTAAGAAATAAATTAAAAATATAGGAACCAGAATGCAATAAATCAGATGTGCTATAGCCTCTTTTACTAACTAAAGCAAGCAAGGGGCTGTTGCTCATGTCAAATACCGTAAATTGTAAGTCCGCGAAGAATTACTGTTTTATGACTGAGGACAATAAGGTCACTTAAAATCTGCTTAAAATCCTTGTTACAGTAACATAATACTGTGTATGCATTACTTCTGTTGTATATGAAGTAATTTCACAAACTCCTGCCAAGCCAAGTGCCTGAAAAATTTGCAGTAGCCTTGTCTCATGGTAATTGGTGGGTAGGAAGGTGGATTGTGGTAAACGAATTCAGCCTTTCTGTGACTACTAAAAGTTGAGTGCTGTGGCAAGGATATGTGTTCTTCAAAGCTGACTTCAAAGCAGTTGTAAGTATGCAAGAATTGCAGTGCCAGGTACCCAATCCTGACTTCTTTTTCAATTTCTGCATGAGGTGTGAAATTTAGATTCTTTCATAGGTTTTGCAAGGAGTGTGTCAATTTATACTTGTTTTTGTGCAGAAGAGGAGAAAAATGGAAGGAAGAAATACATAGAGAGATATAGATATATATAATGTAGTCAATTTTGTTTCCTCTATATGCACAATAAAATTTAGGTTAAGATGTTTATATTTGTATGTTCAAGATTACCACTGCTTCTCTCTGTCATGAAGACTGGTAGATGTTGTGTTAGTGAGGCAGATATATGGAGAAAACTGAGTTCATTTACCTGACAGTAAACTTCCTGCAGTTTGACTAGCTTTTAGTATTATTGGAGATAGTTATGTTTATAAATATAGAAGGAATTTTTTTTTTTCAACTAATAAAGTAGCTGACTGTTATTTTTTTTTCCAAGTGGGAGAAAAGGCAAGTAATAGTTTCATAGAATAAATACACAAAATGAAAATCAGTATTCTCAGAATATGTTTTGGGTGTGACTTTCATTATCCTAGGAGGCATCTTATTAGGCTTTTCTAGTGATACTTTTCTTCTGAGTTGTAGCACTAGCAAAAATGATGTCTCTGCCATATTCCGTAGTCAGGGGATATCCATGGACAGCTGAATAACTGAGCAGAGCACTTAATAACTTATTATCTGTGCGGTGCTTACTTTATCAAGTGAGAGGGGTTTGATATTTGAGATTAATATATACGAGAGACAGAATACAGAGACAGAACAAAGCAAAACAGACCAGCCAAGAATGACAAGGTCGAGGGCAGTATATCAATGGGTTGGCTTTCTGGGTCATAGTAGTTTTAAATATTTGGGAATCCATTCCAAGAGTAATACAGAGTTCTTTGTTTTGTTTTAGATCTTTGACCAGATCTTATCTGCATTCATAGAGCTGGACTGTAAATCACCCGGTCTCTTTCATGTAGGCTGCTTTGTAGAAAGCCTGAGAGGCAGTAAGTAGTGGTAGATCCAGAGAAGCTTTTTTGCAGTGTATTCTTGATTTCATACCTACCAAGAGAAAATGCAGTGCATGCAAATAAACACTCCAGTGTTTTCAAAGGGGCTTTTCTTCAGTGACAGGGCAGATAATGGTTTGGTTGTGGTTAATGTCTTGCTTTGAACATGGGAACATGCTATATTTTTCCTATACCAGGAAAAATAAACTTCCATACCATTAGTTAACACACAGAAACTGCTACCTAATGCAGGTACTCCACCAAGATTTAAAATTTGACTGTAGTTGAATTTTTTCATAGAAAGTTGCAGATTCCCACATGCCCCAAAGGGTGAGGAGGGAAAGCTAGATGCTCACAAAACAAAACAAAACAAACAAACAAACAAAAAAAAAACAAAACAAAAAAAACCCAAAAAAGATGCTCACCAAAAAAAAAAAAAAAAGGAAAAAGAAAAAAATAGCTGTAAATAACAAACATTTTAAAAAGAAAAGTGCTGAGAAATTGATGCCTGATAGTACCAGAGAACAAAAAGCTCTGTTTTCATTACATTGATGCACATGTAAAAAACTTTCTTGGGCTTCCATACCATGACAGATCACTCTGACCACTTTAATGATGGGGAACAAACTGTTGGCCTCATATTAATTTTGATTTGTGTGGACAGCAAAGTGGTCAGACAAGTGAAAAAAAATGCACTCTTCTTTCAAGTCATCTTGCCAGCCATCTGTCTTGTACTGTTGTGAGTTCCCCTCTTCCATCCAGCCTGACTAGGCTGTCACTCCTGCAGCTTGGCTGCTTTCAGTCTTGACTGAACCCCTCAGTTGTCCATGTGAGATCAAACTGCTATCCTCTCCATTTCTGGCAGTTCCCTCTCTGAATCAGCTGCTGTGCTGAATACCACAGATCACAGCTGTGCAGTAGTGCAGAACAAGCTCGTGGTTATCTGATGGGCTCTATACCAGTCAGACCTACGAAATTCACATAGTGCAGGGAAAGTGGTTTGACTACATGTGCTGGGAGGGAGGGCAATATTTGATCGTACTTCCTTTTTTAATAGCAGAGGAAACCCAGCTTCAAATATATCCAGTATTGAGAAGAAACAGGAGCATTTCCCATTAAAAAGTTGCCTGTTAGGCTTAGCAGTTTTCTGTCTTTACGCTGTGCAGTAAGTTCCAGCTGTGAAATGTTGCTTCCATGTACATCACCCAACTTTCATTGAAGCTTCATTATTAACAAAAGTTTCTGATTCCTTCAGGTACCTAAGATCATTCATTTCTGAATCTTAATCTCTGCTATAATGACTGCTTTGATTGTCGTTCATACAGATGCATTCTGGTTGAAGCATCCGCCTCTTGTTCATTACAGTTAGCATTCTTTTCCTGTATTTTGAAGGTAACACAGTTTGAAAGTTGTCCATAATTAACACAATGGAAGGCAACTGCTTATAAGCTTGGAACAATTTATTGGCAATTGCTCACACTTGTTACAAAGAATTGATATGAGGACATTTAGATTACCATGGTTAGCTTGCAGAACTTTTTGGTATAACCCAAGTAAGTCATCATGGCTTCACGAACGAAGATTTGGGAAGGGCTCTACCCACGCTTGCTACAGGCTCCCTGATGGCTGAAAAGGCCAATGTGTGACAGACAAGTCCAGTTGCAAAAGGCACAGCAGAAAGACTCCCCAGGTGGTAACGACAGGAAGCGATTCTTTCTGTGTTGTCTTTTCTCCTCGAGAGTGATCCTGTGTGAGTTCTCAAAGGAGGCAGCAGCATTGTAGATGGTTTGTCTCCAGGCCTCCCGATTGGAGGCCAGAGTAGACCAATGGTGATGATCAGTATGGCCAAGGTTGAGATATAATCCAAGTAAGTAATACCTGAGCAAGTATTTGCTTAAGCGTAATGAAAACCACAGCTGTCCACTTTGATTAAGTAGATAGTGGTTGCAGGGGAATATATCAGGTATAGAAGTAACATTTAGAACTGAGCAGAATACCTGCTATGCACATTTTGAAATGTTGAAAAATAGTAAAATGCATGAAAACAGGATACAAGTATATGCTAATTTTAATTCTCATTGTGAAGAGCATACTTCTTCCTTAAAACACAATATTTTTCAACCCCAGGAATCTGCATTATGTCTCAGAAGTGTTGGGAATGAAGAGCAGCATATTTGGCAGCTGCATGCAGTCACTGCTGTCTTCTGTGTGCTTTGCACTTCAGGGGTGGAACCAACTAATTTTCCAGCTGTAAAAGTTACTGGTTCCACAGAGCTTGTTCCACTCCTACCTGTGTTCATATCTGCCGTCATTTATTCATAGATGTGAGCTTTTTGTTGCCTTTGTTGAAAATAAGAGGCTGTTACTTCAAGTGGGTACTGTCACAAAAACACGTCTATGAAATCTCAGCTGTGGTTGTATGTGACTCTCTGACAAGATCTGTTCAATATGTAAGTAACAACCTCAGGTCATGGCTCAGTGCCACAAGTTAACCTTGCAGTATAAAATTAGGTTGAGTGTGTTGTTTCTCGCTTGCCTGTTGTGGAAACAGGTGTTTTACAGGCATGATATTTTTGATGATTTAGGAGCAAGACTCGTCCGTGTGATGAACAAAAAACTGTGTCAGTCCTGCCATCACAATAGCAAAAAGGTGCCCAAGTTTGTAAAACAGAAGTTCACACGTAAGATTCAGAGCTCTTTGATGGGGAAGATATAACTTAGAAAGTGGGCTGCACTTTACCCAAGTATTCCTTTCAGAACTCACTAAAATGGCAGCGTGGCCACCTTGAATGTTGCAGCTGAAACGAAATCCCAATACAATGGTTAACGCTGATCTTGTGATTCACATCAGTTGCAATTATTAAACTGGGAGCTCGGGAAATTTTTTCCTGGCATGGGGAAATAGGTGAATTGTGTGGAAACTGCCAGGTGCTTTGAGCCTGCTTGCTGATCAGTGTAAGCCTATGCTCTGCGCGGCACTGCTGGGTTAGAGAAGCTGGTCACAGCTTTGCCTGCAGGCAGGCAGAGCAGAAAGGGGCTCCTATGCATCATTATGGCCATGGTGGCTAGTGTCAGTGAAACTGTGACAAGGTTTTCATTTAGTTAATTTAGTTTAGTTTCACTGTCCACCCACTGAATACAGTGTGTGTCCACATCTGGAAGCACTCTGCACACTCTGTTTTCCACCTCAAGGCTCTACTGGTTTTTTAGTATTGTTCTTGAAAAGAACATGAACAAATAATATCCCATCTCTTTTCATGCAGATAAGTTTTGCTTAGCTCTTGTTAGTGAAATATCAAAGAGGAACTGTATTAGAGTCCACGTAAGCATCTGAGCTTTTTTCCCCCTCTACAGAAGAAAAGCTAGTTTAAACAACAGTAGAGTTTCTTTCAGAGCAGACAACCATTATGACTTCATTGCAGTCATTCAGTTGTAATCCAAGAAGTAAAACAGATTCTGCAGTAGGAAGAAGGTATTTTCTATGTAGACTCAATAAGCAGTTTGTTACCAGACATAATTTGTGGTTTAGATATTTCCTCTCAAATGAAGAGATATAAATATTACTTAAATGTTATTATTAGTGTGATTTAAATAATAACCCCATACTGTGAAATGTAGAAAATCCTACTGAAATAAATGAATAACATACCTTTAAAACTTTCCATTAGAATAGCTGTTCTGTGTCTTTCAAAGGCTAAAATAAAGATGAGGAGTTACTTTCCTTTATATCCTGGCATCCTTTCTTAACATTGTCACCTGTTTTCTACTCACAGAGGCAAATGTTCACACATGCACGAGCACACAGTCTCACACAGTGATGTTTAGCCACCAACAATATTTGATCAGGTCAAAAGTGCTGGGAGTGCTCATTGGTGACTTGCCTGGCCACCCTTGCACATTGACTTGCTCTCTGCCAACTAGCTCCATGGCCATCAGTATACAAGCTGCACTCATTGGGGAAGAGGAATTAATGTTTTTTGTGTATATAGGCCATAGCTATTTACTCATTATAAAGAGAACTTCCAATTCCAGAACTTCCAGAAAATTACTGATTTCAAACTCTTGATCTAGAACCAAAATACTTAGTGTTAAAATTTCCCCCCCTCTAACAATAGAATTGGATATATTTAACTCATTTTTGTTACTGGTCATGAGCAAAACCTGTAGTAATTTTTGCTAGTGACCAGATACTTCTCTTAGAACACAGTATTTGATATTAATTTTAGCAGTGTAATTTTGTAAAATCCCATTTTACTCTGACTTAGGGGAGACAAATCCTAGGTGCTTAAGTAAAGCTTCAGATAACCAGCATAGTTTTATATCTAGTTGTGTCTTCAAAAAACATGATGCTTGGTGATAAGAAAGAAGACCAGAATCTATTTAATGATTTTATTTAAGGATTAATATTGCCCTATCATTGGCTTACTTGCCAGCCTTGGTTTCTTAAAGTATTGATTACCCAGGTGTCCTGCATGGGTGCTCAGGTTTCTCAAATTAGTATCTGGCTAGGGATATCTCTGGCTAGAGACTGGCTGGCTGTAACCTCCCTGCCTTCCAAGACTGCTGAAATTCCTGTTTCTGAAATACAATTAGAGAGTGAAAACTAAACAAGCTGTAAGGAGGTCTTTTTTACACTTCCAGCAGCTCTTCTGCCATACTTGTTAAACCAGTTAGAATAATCATTACGATAGGCAATAGCTTCTGCTGTATGCTGTTACACCCAGTTGTGATCTGTGCTGTTTTTATTTTACCACTTAGTCTAAGGGAGATAAATGTTGTCATTTTGTTTCAAAATATAGGAAAGTGTTTAAGAGTGTGCTTAGAAATAAGCCAATTTTCAAGTGTTTGTCTGACTAGGGCTGCTTTCCTGAATTGGAGTCTTAAATATTTCAGCCTAAGGCTGCCATCAGGACTGGCATTTTTGGATTTTTTTTTTTTCTCTTCCAAAAAAAAAAGAGCACTGTGAAAATCATTGTTTATGCCAGTTAATGGAGTGTTATACTCGTAAATCATGATTATTTTCAACCTTTTGGTTGAGATTATTTTGTTTTCACAGCCAGAAGCAGTAAAATAATCAATCATGTAATAATGCCATGGATAATTATCATGTTGCTTGGTGTTCTTTGAGCTACTGCAGGTGTGTTCAGAGCCTCTATTGGTTGTGTTTAAACTGTGATTTTATAACTGAGGTGGTGAAGAGCTTTGGAATGTATCCACAATTGCTTTTCTTTTTGTCTTTTTTTTTAAACATAATGCACTACCAACAAGGACCACTTGTTATGAAATCCAGATTTACTTGTGGGTTTTTTTCCTGTGATTCAACACTTTTATATGCTCCCCTGTATATTGTCTTGGACTGTAAAATATGTAGTTGTACAGAAAAGCTATGCTTGTGATAGCTGGTAGGCTGCTTAGTTACATTGTTGCCAAATTACAAATGACATTGAAATGCATTTCTGGTTTAATTCTTAGTTATTAAACATTCAGGACAGCTTTATTGGCATAATTACATCTCAGTTTATTTCCAGATAGTGCTTTATGCTTTGCTTTTGTTGACTAAGAGCAAAACTAGCGCTCTGCTGTGACTGTAGGGCTCCTCTGTCAAAGGTTTAAGTCTAGAATTCTGTGATCAGTTGTAGTGGCATAAATCACCACAGTCAACAAAAAACTTTCTCCTGCCTTGTTTTTGTCTTAGCTTCTTGCTTCCATGCTGCTTCTTTCCTTGTGCTGACTGAAACACTCATGCAGCTGCACTGGGAGCCACTTCAGGGAACCAGCCTTTCCCCGTCTCAGCCCCTGGGCAACTGAGGTACAAAAGATTAAGGGATATTTACTGCAGACATGAGATTCAGGTGCCCACATGCTTTTGAAAGTCCTTGTAGACATCTGTCTGCATCTTTTGGCATCAAATACTTTTCTAATTTGGCCTAGGGTGACTTGGCTAGGACTCTGCAGGAAGTCCTAAGAATTGAAAATAGGATTTGGATAGTCCTTTGTGCAGGCTGGGTTCCTGTTAAATGTTCTTCACTCTGCATTGTAAAATAAAGGAGTTGGACCTTCCTATAACTTCATCAGAGTGTTTTGACTGTGGATTAATAGAACAATTTGTAATCCAAAGGTTATTGTCCTTAGAACTTGTGCACTGAAAACGGTTGCTTAAAATGAGTATCTTCTTTTCCGTGGATGCTGTTTGTTTTACTGCAATGTTTTGACAGCTGTTAATGAGGGTTCCTCTGTGACTGAAATTCTGAATGACTCTTTATCTTTGATTTGTCTCAATAGCATTTCTGAACTCTCGTTTTAAGTGGCAAATAGGAGTTGAGTTGCAGGAGAAAGAATCAAAGTTACTTAATAGCTAAGCTTTATGATGAGGGTTGTGTATTGAGAAGATTAAGATTGGCAGTGCAGTTGTGTGGTTAATGTAAAATATGCTTGAATGGTATGAGACATTAAAATAAATCAAGGTATTTATTGAAGTCTGTGTTTGAATCCCTATTAACAATACTTGAAATTACTTATCTCATTTTGTTCTTTTCACGCTGACTTCATAGTACTTGTTGAGGCGCCTGGCTGATGACTAAGAAGATAAACTGCATCTTCAGCATGGGTTTTTTTCTGTTTTGGAGGTTCATTGCAGCTCTGTGTGAAAATCAAGAATCATTCCGTCTCTGCAGTTCTGTGCTGATGGCTAGCTGATTTCTCTTACTGTGTTTTAGAGTGGTTTGATGGGAGGTTAATAAGGATTATTTTGTTAAATGAAGAAGTTCCTGCAGGAACATTGTGACATTTATGAAGTGCTTTTTCCATTATGCACTGGATGACTAGTTTTCCAAATCAGGCAGCTTGTCTATCCTGGATCAGTCTGTGAACACAAACATTCACAGAAACAAAGATTAATGCAACATACAGATCCCCTCTTTATGTGTATACGACAAAATACAGAATTTTGAGTCTCTGTTAACATGAGTTTGAGAAATGAGTCTTCACCATGCGGAGTGAAGGTGGCTTAACATTTTGTTAGTTTGGAATTTTATTTTAAGTCAGTGATAAATTTTCTGTCCAAATAAAGAAGCTCTTTTATTGCTACAGATCATAAGCCTTGGATCTGCCTTTGTTCTGTAGTTCTTACATTTTGCAGCAGACTGTTTTTCCTGATACTTACTGAAATGAAAACATTTCAATATAGCTGTTAGGTATACTAGAAAAAAAAATCTAAGGAGGGGAAAATTCTAATGAAAAAAGGTGTTTGCTGTAACAAGGAATGCTTATAAATTTGGGGAATTTATTCTGTATAACTCAACACTGGCTTTTGTAAAGGGTTTCTTGTCTGTGTTTTCGACCAGCTTTCTGAAGTTCTATGACTTGTAGGCTAACGTAGTTTGACTTTAAATATATTTCTTTAAAGTTATTTTGATGTTATAACAGAGCAAGCTTAGAAAAGTTTACTCCCTTTCTAACGGTCTCATAGTGAGAACTTTTTATAATTATGAGTTAAGCTGAAGGAATTTTGGATAGCCAAAGAATAAATTGAATTTAACTAGGTAACATCTTATCCTGCGAATAGTATGCTTTGCAAGCTGATAACAAGGCAAGAAGTGACTCTTTTGCAGACTTCACAATTAGCTCAATAGAGCAACTGCACCAGAAAGTGAAGGTTATTTCCCCCACCTTCAACTATTTTTATGTGAAGCTGCAACAGTTAAGCAACGTGTGCCGTGAAGGTTCTAATCTGCCACCACTATGAAAGGGGCGCACTGATTTTGTGCTACAAACGGCATCTTTTGTAGACTATTCACCACCCTTTACAGTTCTGCCAAGCCCACTCAGCAATTGGTTGCCAGGGGCTGCAGATGTTGGAAAAAAGAAATTTCAATGAAAGGCCCTAATTCAGCAACCCAAGCAGCCTGCCTCCCCCAGCCAAAGTAATCAGATTGGCAGCTGAATCAAAGGGTACAGTGGGCCCTTTGTTTGGGAGTTCCAGAGGTTAGTAATTGACAGAAGGTCAACAAAGTTTTACGAAGAAAAGAACAGAATATTAGAGGGTATTAGGCTGAAGAGAGAGTTTGGGAGTTTTATGTTATCGGAAAAAAGTTAGAACCCGAGTAAAAGGTTACAGACACAGGAAGCAAAGGTTGCATATTGCTGCTTAAATAAAAAAATAGTTTCAGCTACAGAAACAGGATTATTGATGAGTGGAAGAAAATTCTGAACAAAAATCTGCAGTTTCCCTAATTGTAGCTCTGTGCAATTGTTAGTGTTGAAGGATTTATTTGTAAGCTTTGGGATTTAAAATACAATGGTACAAAGATGGTTGTTTAACTCACAGAATCACGAGACTGGAAAAGATCCTGTTTCACCCTGGGATAAGAAGTAGCTATTACCTGTGCAGTGTCATACATAAAATAGATGGTTGCTGAATCTGCCATCCTGGAAAATTTCATTCAGAGAGCTGTGTGTTTTTGAAGAACGCTAGCCCTGAGTCAATGGCTAATCTTCTTCAAACTAAGCAGGTGTAGTGATCACTATTTTTTCTTTCCGTTAGTCGTGGTTTGTAGAATATCCTCATGGTGCTGGTCACAGCATTTCAGTTTTACCCTTATCTATCTTGCAATGAAACACAAGAAATTGAAAAAGCAGTCCAGGGCCTTACTAGGTTTGAGTAGATGGGGAAAATTGCTGGTTTTTATGTCTCCTGGTATGAAGTCTGCCTTGTTTGCATTAGCTTGTGATTGTTGACTTATGTTCAGTTCTAATCCATGTAAGCCAAGTCAACGTTGTCTTCTTCTTTGGTTATTACTCATCTCTTTGCTTTATCGTAAATGCTTAAAAATAACCTCTTTGTTCCATTATTTTTCCAGGAATTCAGTTTAAGCTGATAGCTCTATAATTCTCTGGCACTCCTTTATTACTCTTTTTAATAAATAATAGGAAATGTTTGTGCAATTTCTCATCTTTTAAGATCTCATCTGCGCTCTGCAATAACTGAAAGAAGTTATTAATGTTGCATGTCATTGCATCAGCCAGCCCTTAACTGTTCTAAATCAGGCCCGCTCTAACTGAAAATACCTGGCTCCTGTTTTTCTCTTCCTGTGTGAGGCTGAGGCCTTGGTTTGTCCCTGGTATCAATTATGGTAACCACCTCCTTGTGACTGGCTTTTTGATGAAGATTAATGCACTGTTTTGGTGTCTGCTTGTGGCCATGAGCATTTTGGAATCTGTTTATTCCTATTACCTCTCAAGTAATGAATGAGCTGTGAACTCAAAACCATTTCAGAGGGAAAAATTCAGCTCTTTTATGATGACTGGCATATGCCCTGTGAGTTGACACTGTGATCAGTTGGGCAACATAGTTTTGAAATGTGTAAAAGAGCATTCCTGTCTGAATAACATTGGATATTTGCTTCTGTATTTTGTTGGTCATTGGTGCCTAAAACAGAGCAGTGGGGCTACCTGTTTTGGACCTTGTTGGTAAGCAAATCATCCTCTTTTATTCAGGAGAAGGGAATTGACAAAGCAAGAGATAATTACTTATATATGATCTCGAAAAGGATTTTCTTTATCGCCTGTTTTCTTGCTGCAGTTTGCTGCAGTAAGTCAAAGGAACAGAATGTATTTTGTACATCAGAATTATAGAACATTGCTTTTTAAATACGGTTTCTCCTTTGGAGTTGGCAATTTCCTTAAGTTGAAATAGCTTCCTTTATTGCCCTGAAAAATTAAGAAATATTGTCTGTATGGGTGAGCAGTTTAAAAGAGTTACTATTTACAGCATCTATGTTTTACTTGACTGTGTGTTCCCTGAAAAGAGGGGTATTCCTGAGCAAGGACACGTGGCACATCTGACACATACATTGTCAGATGCTGACAGTTGACATTCGGGCTGAGTTCTGGTTCTGTTGAAGTCTTGTCTGGTGATGCAGTGTGCATGACAGCAGGACAAGGCACTCATGATATTTTCTACCTCACTCTCTCACTGAAAATGTAAATTGAAGAAGTGGGTTTTCAAAAATAAGCTGTGATACATTTAGTGTCTGAGCAGTGAAATGTCTGAAAGTGAAAAGTAAAAGAGTAACCACACGGGAGCAGATGAGAGATCTGTGTGGTGCTGTGTCTTGGTTCTCACAGCAAGAAGAAGGAAGTGATGAAGTGAAAGTGTAAGAAGAGGTGCAGGTACGTAGCACTCCTCTGTGCAGGGTATTTGCCTAGCCTCCAGCTCCTTTGGACTCATGGACTTCCCTGCCCACACAGGATTTCTGTGAGATAGGTCTGAATGAACTTACCCATGTGAACTCTGCCCTCAGTCTAACTACATCTTGTCTGAGAAAACTTTAACCTTGTTTTAGCTTTGTTTTGAAATTGATTGCTGCTATTTTTCTCTAGCACTGCCATTTCTTTTACTGAGAGATAGGTCCATCCACTCTAACACTCTCCTGGCTCCACAGACCCTTACTGTCATTGAACTCAGCTGTCCCCTTCTCAGAGCAGCAAATCCTAGCAGCTGTACAAAACCTGGTTTATAACTAATTATTCTCATTGTTCTCCTCTGAAACTCTTTCAGCTCTTCTGTACTCTTTTTGAGATGAGAGAGCTTCAACAGCACACACTGTTCAATGCTCTCAGTGTATGGGAGTGTACTTACTGCCAGTGTAAGTTGGTAATATCACATCTAAGGTTCAAATATTGAGCACTTTTCTTCTTATCATTTTTTAGTAACAACAGTGCTGTTGTTCTGCCAGTTTTGTGCTTTGCAACTCCTTCTTCTTTCTTAGCATTGTATGACAATGCTGTATGTATTATAGATACAAAAAAGAGGTGACTATCTGATCTTTATGGCGTCTAAAATCAGTGTAAAGAACAATTATGTCTTTTCTAGCACTAACTTTTCACTGATCAAGACTGATAGTGAAAGTCAGATACCTAAAGTTACTTGGTGGATTTTTTTTCCCCTCCAGGCAGTAGAACAGCTTACAAACATTCTGCCAGGAAAACATAGAGAAAGTAGGAAGAAAAGCAAAATGGGATACCCTTGTGGAAATACTGGTTAAACGAAGTGGGAAAAGGGACTTCAGTTAAAAATCAGGTGTAGATAGGAGCATAGTTGTGTAGGGTTCTTCAAACAAGAATAAAACTGCAGAAAGCTGGTGGTGGCACTTGATCAGGGATGCATCTGTACTGCAGTGAGGAAAATTGAAGAAAAAATGACAAGAATTAGTAGCTGTTGAAGTAAACACCATGGATTCACTTATAGCAGGAATCCACAATACAGAAGCATTTATGATGTGAAAAACTTAGTTTTCAATATTGATAATAACTTTTGGTGGTTTAATTTATGGTACAGAAACTTTGGGATTAAAGCTTGGAATTTGTCCTAAATATGGTGGAAGTGGTATACACATGTTTCCTTCATAAAAGCAAGTTTTAATGACAGATCTGGTTTGAGTTTATAATTTGCAAAGTACACAAAAGATTTTAAATTTTATTTTTAATTTTAATTTAATTTTAATTTTGCTTTGTTCTGGAAACTTTGATAATAGGTGGTGTCTATGGTTTGTAATTGTTCTCTGGTAAAGCACATCTGAAGATTAATGGTTTTTTTCCTGGCAGAAACATATCAAGTACAAGAGTGAATCACACAAAACTGTTATTGAAACTTGTTCAAATCAGCAAATGCTTTTGTTTCTTTCCATCTCTGTTCTGAAAAACTTAAAAAAACTTAAGAGAGATGAGTCTGGGAAGGAGAGATAAGAGAGGAAAACATTTCTGTGATAATTTATCTGAACTTCCAACATCTTTTCCTGTTATAAACCGCACCAAATTACTGAAGAAATGGAACAACTATTTTAAAGTTGAACATGTGGTATTAAAGCAAAAGTGGTGCTCAGATATTGGGCAGTCTAGAGATCTGAGTGCTAAGAAACCAAGTGTCCCTAAAAATGTTCCATCCTCGTGGGTTATGATAAGCTAAGGTGTTTGTGGACTAAAAAGTCAATTGGTTTTCCTACTCTTCTTTTTGCTCCTTTGTTTCACCTTGGATTTATCCTCACTGTGGCCATTAAATGATGCTGTCCCTTTCTAAACCTCTTGTGTGACGTAGAGGAACCAAGAGCAAGGGAACAGAGGTGAACTTGCCTTGCTGCTCCTTGGTAAGAGCAGGATGTTACATCACTCTGCTGAAATTTGACAGAATATACCTGTCATGCACATTCACTGTTTCACATTGAATCAAACAAATCAAAAAAACTGTACAGTAAAAAGTCGGGCACTAAGTCTGTATCATGCCCTCAGGGGAATGCAGACACACAGCAGTGGAATTTACAATGGCAGTTTAAGATGTCGCCTATTTCCATTTCTCCTTCCAGTCTGCAGATAAATTCTGTCTATCACTTCCATTGGCCAGTGCTGGGGGTGGCTGAAGATGATGTCTGCCCAAGCCTTAGCTGTTCCAGTTTGAAAGAGCGTGTTACCAAGGGTACAACACCGTCTTCACCATCACTCTAATTGGTGTATCTGGGAATAGGCACACAAATAAAGTGAAATCTTACCAGGCAAGGAACCTTGAGCAGTGGGAGATGAAGGGAGAGATGACGTAGTGATAATGTGGCAGGACTGTGACAAAATAGATACTTTCAGACCCAGGCTGTTGTAGAGAATGTCTTCAATTTCTGTGTTTCACCTTGGAAACTTAAAGACAAGTTAGCTAAATCTGTTCTCAAGTGGTGGGTAAAAGAATAAAGGGAGCACAAAGAAGTCTCAGTTGTTTTATTCTTTTGTAATGTGGCAGAAGATAGGGATGGGATTACTTGTGTTTCATCACCGTGACTTGCAGTCAGAATATTGTTTTAGGGTGTAATTTGGAGAAAGGGTAATGGGGACAAAAGGAAGAGAGAGAGTCTTTTCTCTAGTTTCATTTTACCCAAAACAATAGAGTGGACACTCCTAACAGATCTACAAACCCCGGATCTTTCACTTTAGATTCTGATGACCTTAGATTTATGTGCTCTCTTGGTGATATCCCAAGGTCATAAGGAATTTTGACAGTTAAATGTAAATTACAAAAGATAAAAAAAAAGGGGGGATGTAATGTTAGAAGTTATTTTAGTTAAGGCACATCTGCAGCTTTATCTGATATAGAATTTCAGCTCTGTTCCTTACAACATTGTATTTTCAAAAGGGAGAGCAGACAGGTCAACTCCTGATTTATAACGGTCAGGGCTTAGCAAGACCTGCAAATGCAAAGGAACATGAAAGTACTGTCTGCTGTCTGATGACTTGCTCTGATACCTTGGACACAAACGAGGAGGATAGACAGAAGATGTCTATCCCTTTCCTCACGCTTTGAAATGCTTAAGTAACAGTTATTATATTTTCATTTGTGGAAGATATCTCTTAGGGATGAGGCTGAGAATAGGATAAGAAAGTCAGTAGCGATGATGAGTCTGACCTCTGGAAATAGAATTTGATTTACTGTAATGTAACTTCAAAGGTAAAACTTATACCATTTTGCAACTGAGACTGTCCATAAAGCTGAGGTGCTGCTTAATTTCACAAGACAGCATTGCTGACACGAAATATTTGCATTCTTTGTAAAAACGTGTGAATTTTATTCTGTTAAGAATTGATAAGTAGTTTTTAATGCTGTCCATATTTGCCAAACACAAAGTAAATGATTGTAAAGTTTTCTAATTTGCAATGGATAAATCCTGACCTCGTTAGGGTATGTTTCCTGTGTGCTACTCTGGGAGCAGAATCTGGACTGAATGAGTTTGCTGAACTCAATGTTGTAATGCTGTTTAACAGAAAGATTAACTCAGAACGTCAATTCAACAAAATCTTTTTATTCCTTCCTAGGTGAAATGGAAATTCCGGATTCAAATGACCCCTTGGGTCATGTGGATAGACTTGAGAGACCAATTCCAACACCTAAAGGTAAGATGTGGTTTCTTTTTCTTCACCCTGCTTAAATATAAACATACTTTGGAAAGGACCATCAAAATCCTGCTATTGTATGTTCCCTTGATTTACCTGTTAATACAAACCTGTAAGAAAGGCAGCCTTGTATCACTCAATACTTCTGGATAGTGAGGTTAAAGGAGTCTATAAGAATAATTTTCAAGAATGTTGGTTCTCACACACCACCCCCACCCTGAGGAAGTAATGTTTGATTCAAACACAGAGGGCTATTATTACCTTCCTAGAATAATTTATTTAACATTGTTGCCATGAAATTGATTCAGTTCTGTACAGTGCCACACTAGGCCTCTATAGGCAAATCTTAAGTATTGGTATATCTAAATATTTTTACAATGCAGTAATTAAATGACAACAGGCCATGACAACAGAAGAATACTTACTTTTTTAAGCAGTGCTGAGCATCAGTGTTTGTTGGTTTGGGTTTTTTTTAAACTGACTGTAATGTCAGAATTCCTAGTAACCTAAGTAGTTAACACAAATTTCATGTTACTTTAGATCCAAATGCTACTCTTAATCTGAAAATGCACATATTTACTGCAAGTTGTGATTCCGGTTTCAATGTGTTGCAACTTCCTAAAGCAGGAGATTTTCAGTGTTCTATCTGAAGAACTGTATTTTCTCACTTGTAGTGCTGTTTTTCTTTTCTTTTTAGGGATGCACTGCTGTGGTAATGTCAACTCTTATGCTTAGAAAAAATGTCAGGTAGTCATGTTAGTGTCATTAGATGAACACATGTTGAAGTCTACAAAGCTCTGTGATGCTGGTCAGATGTTATCCTTGTAGTTTCTCTTTCAGAGGAACGTTTCTGTGAGGGTATTTTGGAATATAGTCTCCTCATAGAAATCCAATATCATGTAATCCTTATTGTGCTTCATTTGAGTACTAGTGCAATTTCTTACCAGATTGTGCATATTAGAAGGTTTTTTACAGAATCTTCCTTTAAATTTTGTCCTTAAGTGGTTAAGAAGAAGATGTGGTTATGTTTACATATGTCTAACCACCTTGGTACTGATTATGAGTGTAGGACTGCATCCCTCCTGTTTGTGAGGAAGACCTGGTATATTGCTTTTCTCGACTCTTCCCACTTGTTGAAGCTCACAAATTATTTTAGAGGATTAAAATTTTTCATCTATTATGGGAATAGATCTCAGCAATAGTCTTTCCTGTCAGGTACCACTGCACACTACCAATTGTTTTATTCACACCCATGTACCCAATTCTTTTGATGGAAAAAGGTCCATGATTAATCTTTGTTTGGCCCCACTTTTCTCTTCTGTTATGTCTGAGCTTTTAAGGGTACAGACATAAAAGAATTTTTCTTTTCATGTGACAGTGCTTGGTTAAATTCTTGCTGTGGAAGAAGTAGCAGTTATTTCCTTCTTTTCAGAGCCACAGGCAATACCTGTCTAAGGAAGTAATTAATCACATCTAAAACATCATAAGGATTCTGTATTTCCTTCAGAAAAAAAACCCCACCAAAACAGAGACCCTTGTTCTTAAATGATTCATTGGTATAGAATCAGTTGTTAGTTTCCAGCATGCCTGGTCTGGAAATGGTCTCATTTTGCTCCCATTTTGTTCCCGTGGCTACAAAATTCTCTAGACAAGCAAAAATCCCTTGGTTAAAATTTTTTGTTTCTTTAGTTGAAATGTTAGCGTGTGTGTTTCTGTGTCATAGTTTTGTTTAAAAAAAAACGTTGGACAGTGCTGTTTCAATGTTTGTGCATACTATTGAGACCATTAGAAAGAGTTCTTCAGCTTCTGCCATCACATAAACCTTCTTTCCTTTCTTGAGAAATCTTTAGTTATTCTGATTTGCTTGTAACTTCTCTTTTTCTTTTCTTACTTTAGAATAGACCCAAAACAGGTCTGAAAATAACTGACTTTATTAATACCTAAATTTAAAGTCACTTTAGAAATAACCAAGTGTATTAGTCATCCTCTGCTCTCTGCTCTAGAAGTCCTGAAAAACTATTCTGTCTCAAAAGAAATAACCAGGTTAAGCAAGGTATTATTAATAATGTACATTTAAAAAAAAGTAGTTAGTCTCTTCCTGCAAGTGAAGCTAGCTTTCTAATAGTTGATGAGAAGGGACCACGAGTTGGCTAGGACTTTGAGGAGAATTTATCTTCCTCTGCTTCCTTTAAGTGGGCCCGTGAAGGACCAGAAGAGCGCTGTCTCTGAGCAAGCTTTCACTGAAAACCAGAGAAGGGCATTGAACATTTGCTGTAGAACTCAGATCATCTTTGGAATAAAAATAAAAGATTTGAGCACAATTGTCCAGACAGTCTTTGCAAAGATGGTAGTTTCCCCGATCTTGCTTTCAAGCAAGCCTCGCTTGGTGTCTTTCTGCTTTGCTACAAACGCTTTAACAAACACTTCCTGAGTCCTAAAAAACCTCTTTTCTTGCTGAAGAGGCAGAACAGTGTCTGCTCTATGCTTTGTAAATACCCAGGCTTGCTGCGTGATGGGTCTTGCATGGCTCTCTGCCCACCTTCCCACACTCGGCCAGTTTTCATGCCAGTGATGATGGGGAAGGTGGTGCTGGGGAAGGAGTGACGTTCCCTGTTTCTCTCACTGCAGCAGAGGGTTAGTCTGGAGAAGGCCAAGAGGGAGCTTTCCGTTCTGAATCCTGGGAGGGAAAAGAACTTGTCTGTTAATCACAAATAAATGCAAGAGTTGTGGCACAAGCCAAAAAGAAAAACAAAACCAGGGTTTTTTTAGTGATGAACAATGTTGGTGCATCCTCATGGAGGGGCCTGCTGCTCTCACTCTTGTAATCTAAAAACAAGCCTGGTATAGGTATTAAAGGGTAAAATGCAAACTCTTCATCCGTAGATGAGCTGCCAGTGAAATCTTACATCATAAATGATGTGTGTTGCTGAGGACATTTGATTCCTGAGCTAGGTGAGATCTTCAGTCCTTCAAGTATGAGAAATGACTGTTAAAAAATAGTTTGCCTACTGCTTGTGGGAGAGCTTAAACCCACTGACTTTGAAGGAGGAGATAATGTGCATGCTGAGAAAGTATTTCAGTGCTAGTTTTGCTTCGTTTCTCATTTGGCAGTTGTTCACTGTGTGTTCCTAAGGACATTTCAAGAGCATATGAACCAAATCAATTTATTTTACATGCTTCTAGGTGCATTTTTGTATGTTGAGGCAAAAAAATACTATGGAAGATGAGATGCAAATTGGACTATATTAGGCTGTAAAGGTATCAGTTCATCATTATGTGTCAGTATAAAACAGTGCCTTAACTACTCATATGTATTTTGGGAGGCCTGACAACATCCCCTCCATTTCCTAATCCAACTCCAATATACTGTAAATCGCTCATCCTGATATTGTGGTTAAATAAAGCAGAGGGGTGAAGAATGAATAAGACTGGTTTTTATTTAGGAAAACATTCTGTGCAAGAAATCATGAGTCTTTGACTTTAATTTACCTTCCTTATTAGGATGGTGTTTCTCAGTGTATTTCCAGCTCTGATCTACTTGGGGGAAGAGCTGCTTTACTGGACTCTCACTGCCTGCCAAGGTGTTACGGTGTCACCCATGTCCCCTGAACTCTTGTACTTAGAGCAATGTTGTTATACATGTCTCTAGAAAAAAATGCTTTGAATTTCAGCAACTTACATGTATGTTTTATTTTATTATAGTCTTCTTTTATAAGCCCAGAACACTCTGCAATTCTTTTATAATCTTTATATGTTACCTGCCAATTCTGAGAACACTTAGTACTGTGTCCATAACACAGTAAATTCTGGAACAGTATTGTCTTCCTCAGGTTAATTATCAGACATTCCATAAGCTAAACTATACGTCGTAGGTGAAAAAAAATATGTCTTATTATAGGAAATTATTACTTCACTTCTGATGGAAATATCTGTAGTTTAGTTGCTGAAAATAATTTTCCCCAAAATCTTTTGTATTGGATGTAAGTTAATATTAGTCTTAAAATGGCATTGCAGAAGGTTGTCATCTGTGGTGAGAAAGCTCATGTTTTTTTAGATAAAATAAAAAAAAAAAAAAGAAGAAGAATCACAGACTCAGTTAGGTTGGAAAAGAGCTCTGGGATCATCGAGTCCAACCTATGACCCAACACCATCATGGCAACCATCATCACGGCACTGAGTGCTGTGTTCAGTCTTTTCTTAAACACTTTCACGGGTGGTAACTCCACCGCCTCCCTGGGCAGCCCATTCCAATGCCCAGTAACTCTTTCCATGAAGAAATTCTTCCTAATGTCCAACCTAAACCTCCCCTGGTAGAGTTAAGACTTAGCCCTCTTGTCCTACTGCTGGTTCCTGGGAGAAGAGACCAACCCCCACCTGGCTACAACCCCTTTTCAGGGAGTTGTAGAGAGTGATGAGGTCACCCCTGAGCCTCCTCCAGACTAAACAACCCCAACTCCCTCAGCCTCTCCTCACAGGGCTTGTGCTCGAATCCCTTCACCAGCCTCGTTGCCCTTTTCTTCGGACCTGCTCCAGCACTTAAAGGAGTTATATGAAGACAAAAATGAAAAAAGGTGGGGAGGGCTTAGGGAAAAGAAAATCCCACATTGATTTTTACACAAATCATAATATACATATTATTGTAGGGGTTTTGAAATTAGACATGCCATGAATCTGAAAATGCTCTAAATGGTGTGCGATTAGGCAGATAAAAAGTATTTTTCTTTTTTTTAAAAACTCTTCATCTTAAATTTTGAATATCTAAAGCCAACTTTCCTGTAAGTTGTGATGTGTTCTGCAATAACAAACTTGTGGCTTTATGAGCTCTATTGGACTGTTGGAGAAAGGTATATATTTCTTATGGAGAAATAAGAATTCTAAAAAGTGATAAAAACATGTAATTGTTACTACCTAGTCTAAAAAAGATTGTTGTATCTTCGAGTATCTAGCGATTTATGACTCAGATTCTCCTTTCTTTTTCTCAGCAATTGGATGTTCAGTGTTTGTTTCCCTTGTGCAATGCAGAAAGAAAGGTGAATCAACTTGGATAAGGGCCAAAATGGATGATTATCTAAGAACCTCGGTGTCTCAGGCACACAGAAAAATGTGAAACTCAGTATAATGTCATAGATATTGCCACTTAGCCCATGTGTGAACTTTGGAAGTCACTTAAACGCCCCTTGCTTTAGTTTCTCTGTTGCAAATAAGGTTGATGGTATCATCCCATCTCATTAGACTTCAATATTCATAAATGAAAGTTCTGAAATAAAAAGAGTTGCAGATTTTTACCACATGCTATTCATGGATGCCATCCTGAAGCTCATTTTAAAATTGGGAATGCATAATTATTTTTAAAATCTTCTAGGCAAAAAGGGGTAATAACAACAGAAAATGAACAGAAACTAAACAACTAAAGCAGACTTGATTTGATCTAAAGTGACTAAAGAGGTTTAAAATATTTTTTTTAGAATGAACTTCAAAATCACAGCTCAAATCTTAAAATAACAGAAGCAGAGCAATCATTTTATATTGTGTTTATGCCAAGAATAGCACATACGGTTTGAGCCAATAACTTGGACATGTAAGTGCCAGAATAATGTAAATAAAACTAAGAAATATAATATGCACGTGAGGTTTTAGTGATAGTTGCACCCTTTATGTTTTTAGCTTAGTATCTATTCTTGTGCATATCTTGACAACGATTTGACATGCACTGGAAAAGTTTATTTTTATATTCTTGCCAAAACATGAATAATAGATCTGTCATCTTTATTTTGATTTGCTGTGGGATTCTGTTTGATATATTTATACCAAATTTATTCCATTTAAAAATACGAAGTACTGGCAACCTAACAAAGGTTTTTCAAAATACGAAAGAGTTTTGCTGGAGTTCATGTCAGTCATTTCCCTAAGCTACGTTATTCATAGGGTACATAGAATATGATAGCATAGTATAATATATAGATTAAGTTGAATTATCCTCTCATAGCTTCTTTAAAGAACACTTTTTGCTCTGTTCAAGCAAAATAAGTACCAGTATTGGTTGTAGACTGTGTTAAAAACCATAATAAAAGAGAAATTTAATTTAGAGCATTGTTGCCCAGAGCAAATGCAGACATATCCACCAGACAGCTTTTCCTTTTGCAGTAGTTTAAGCCAAGCCAAAGACCACGGAAGGCAAAGGAAGCATTTTCCTTCATTTCAGTGACCTTGGAGACAAGGGTATAAAAAATAGTATATAACAATAGTATTTGTGCAACACAGAAGATTTCTGAACATTATACTCATGTTTTTTAAAAAGTTCTATTTGTTATCCATCTCCTAAATAAAATATAATTCCTTATAATGTGGCATTTACTAGTTGAATAGTAGGTAACGGATCCAAAATATTTTACAGGGAGAATTTATTCTTTGTTTCAAAATTATGTTAGTATTATAACAACTCTGTTCAAGTTTTAAAAAATTCTGGTTGACTGATATTTAACACAAAACATAGGACACAAGTTAAATACAAATTCTAGCGCCTTCACATTTAATTTTCCTCCGTACCTCTCCAAATTGAGATTTATTATGAGAGAAAGCAACATTGGAAAAAAACCTGTTTTGCACATTGTTGAGGTTCTAATTTATCCTGGGAAAATTTGGGTTTTTTCCCCAAACCATGGCATTAAACTGGCATCTACACTTTGTTTGTGGTGTGACGTACATCACAAAAAAGTAACTGCTGATTATCACCACGGAAATTAAATAAAGAAAACATTCTTAAGAACATGGTTGGTTAAATTTTCCACTTTGTTTGAAAGAATTGCAATTATGGGTTATCTAAAGTGGGCACCAAATAACAGAGCAGATCAAAAAATGCCCGCTCTGTCATTTGATTACTTCAGAATGAGTGAATATATAAACATCAAACTTCAGCATCATTCTCAAAGAGGAAATGAAACTAGTAAATAGAGAGTGTGCACTTCAGAGTATTTAAAAAGGCAGAGGATGGGCAGTGGGTTGCCCTACTGCTCCCAAGCTGCTCTGGAGAACTTTGGAAAACACAAATGCTTCAAAGTTCAGTAGGTTACAGTATTTTTTACTTGGTTTTTAGCAACAAGGTAATATAAAACACTGCAGAAAATACCTGTAAAATTGGCAGGGGAAATAATGAACTAAAGCCAAATTCTGACCTGCAGGAAATTAATTCATATATCTTTGGCATTGTTTTTGGTAGTAATGGTTTTGTTCTAGTTAATAATAGGATCAGATCCATTTGACTGGCTTAAAAGGTATGGGTTTAATTGCTTCCTACAGTGCCCATGGTTTAATTAGCAAAACAGAACAGTCTAACATGGATTTAACCCTTAGTTAATAAGTCCTAGTAAGTAAATTTACCATCTGTTTTCATCCAAGTTTATTGGAATGTTATACCTGTGACTGTCCCAAAAGAAGACTCAACCCAGCTCATTTTAAATCAGAAAAAATTAAATAGTGGTAAGTGAGCAAGCTGACCTGTGGCACAACAACTGACCAGTGGCACAAGAACAATGTAGACCTTTCACGTACTTGTGTGTGAAGAACAGGAGGTATATCAAAGAGGCAGAAAAACCACAATCCCTGGCTGTGAGCTTACAGTGCTCGAACTGGCCTGACTTTTTAGACAGCATCTTCTCTGCCTCTTTCATTTCTTAGGAATCAGAAACATCTCTGAATGTGATGAATGTACTTCTGTGCTGTTTCCGTACTGGAAGTGGTCCAAGTTCTCCTCAAAAAGGGTCTTAAACCATCTATATTGCCTCCCTTGTATGAGCACATTCAGGCTGTCCCCATGATTGCTGAATCATAGGCTCACCGAACTACACAATATCCCAGCTTGGGAGGTGCCTCAAAAGATCATCTGGTCCAACCTTTGGGTTGAAAGAAAACTTAGACAAAATGATCTAGCACTCCAAACACATCTTGAAAACCTCCAGTGATGAGGGCTCTGCCACATCTCCTGGGAATCTGATTGTTCTCATTGCAAAAAGTTGTCTGTATTCTGTTGAAATGAAACATCTCCTGATGCTACTTACACTTCTTGCCTGTTGTCTTCTCCATGTAACTCCTTGTGAAGAGAGTCTCTGTTCTCTCTGAAGATGCCTCTTAAGTACTGGAAACCTGTGAAGATGTCTCTCCTGAACCTTCTCTTCTCTAGGGAGAAGAGACTTAACTACTTCAAGTGTCTTCTCATAGGGCAGGTTCTACAGCTCTTTGATCATATTGATGGCCCTCCTTTGGACCCTCTCCTGTCTTCCTGTGTCATTCTTGAATTCTGGGGACTCGAACTGGACCTAATACTCCAGGTGTGGCCTGACAGGCACTGCGTAGATTGGGATTATTGCATCTGACAAAATATTTTGAAGACTGCTAATGATTTGTAGATTAACTGTAGGGAAACATAGCATAAAATCACATAAGGAGTAATTTATTATTTTATTATGGGAAAGAATAAGAAATTATTTTCCTGTCAGTTTCCAATATGATGTGGAGAACATATACATATTTGCATTTACTTAATTTTCAATTTATATTCACACTTGCCTACATTATATTATTCATTATTCTCTGTTATTCTATCCTCTATTATTCATTAAAGCAGGATTTCTTTTGAAAGGCCAGTAGTAGAGAACAATCCAGTTTTCCAGCAAAATCTGGCTTTGCAAATTCATTATATTCTGATGTTTCTACTGCTCCCTTCTCCAGTGGTGTACCTAACCATTACACAGGAACTGATTCCGTGGTCCTGTCAAAAATAAATCAATGCAGAACATCAATTTTCTGAAGGTATTTCAGCAATTAGACTGCAAATGTTGACCATTGTATTACTGGTGTTAGATTCCTGCACAGTAATACATTATTTCTTAATTAAAAAATTGCAAAATAATCTGATAGGAAATGGTACATGCAGACATCCATCAAAGTTGTTTTATGTTTGGATCCAACTGACACAAAAATGTAATATAATTTGAAGTATCCCTTGTGCTTTATGGTTAGGTGGTATAAATTTACCAAAACAAAAATATGAGCATGACAGCTAAATACTTTTCTTACCTGTTTTGACAATCACATTATTGTTCCAGTGGAATTACATGCCTTCAAGCTGTCAGTGCGTGATGTGTGTCAGTTGCAGCACTCCTTTGCAGGACCAAATTAAATTTAAAATTAATAACCTACCAAAGATTTGATTGTCAAGTTTTGACAGTGTTCGTCCATCAGTTCTTTCTCTTTTTTTAATCACTCGGGATCACCAATACACCCTCTGTGCTTCTTGACAAGCCCTTTGTTTTCAATGAACCTCAAATTAGTTCTTATGGTTTTCACTTAAAAAAAACTAAACCCTTGAAACTTTATTATGCACTATCTATACAGACCTTTCTTTCTCCAGTTTAATCACTGTTTTTGGATGTCGTGTAAAAAAATGGCAGTCTATAAAAGTGCCCTCTATTTCTATTTCTTCTGCAACTGAGACATTCATTTCTTTAAATTGAATGTAAGACATAGCATTACAATTTAATTATAAGATGAACCTGCCCAAATCAGACTAATTTTAACATTTTCTTGAGTAACTGTCAAGTCAAATTAATATCTAAAAGTAACTTTTCCAGTGGTAGTTATTTTTCAGACAAATCCATGTTCATGTAAGAAGGTGAAGTGGTAAAGTTACAGTAATATTCCAGTATGGTTACAATTGGGATTACTCTTTGATGGAGTCGGGGTGTATTTTGCTGTTGGATCAGAACAGCATTAGATGTATGTTAGGATGTAAGCATGTCAGATGTAGAAGAACTCATTACTGCTTCAAAATAAGTGTCCACAAAGGGGGTTAGGATTGCAACCGTATCAATTCCTGCTTGACCTTCTAATCTGCATACCTACCTGCACACCAACGTGAAGTCAGCCATGAAAAACCAATACAATGTGATGCTGTGGTGTCCTTAGGACCATGAATTGCATTTTTTTGAGTATGTGTCTGAAAGAAAACTGAAACTGTTTTCCAAGCTTTTCTCTTAATAAAGTGCCTTTGCGTAGGCTTTTATCGCAACCCAAGTGAAGTCTGATCTTTCATGGCCTTTTATCCTCTTAGGTTACTTCCTGACCTTTTTGGAGCCAGTAAACAATATCACTGTAGTCCAGGGGCAAACAGCAATCCTCCACTGCAAGGTAGCAGGAAATCCATCTCCGAATGTCAGATGGCTAAAAAATGACGCTCCAGTGGTTCAGGAGCCAAGACGGATCATCATCAGAAAAACAGATTATGGCTCACGTCTGAGAATCCAGGATCTGGATACCACAGACACAGGATACTACCAGTGCGTGGCTTCAAATGGGATGAAGACAATAACTGCAACAGGAGTGTTGTTTGTCAGGCTTGGTGAGTTCCTGGCTTTCATAGTTACTCGTCTTCCCTATGGATCAGGTATTAGTTTTCACAATAGCATAAGGAGAAATTAATTTGACTTCTTAGGAAGAATTCTCAACACAAAGGGGGAAATAACTAAATTCATGGCCTGGTTCCTCTCTCCTAGCGCAGAACTTCTTAGTTGAACTTGATACCCCTTTACTGGTAATAAAAGAAAGTAAATACAGATGTAAAGGTCTGTAAATACATAACGAAGAAAAAAATTGAGTAAGTGCCAATATAAAATACAAAATGGCAACACTTCATTGACTGCAGTTTCCACTTTACTGCCTAACTCAGTCTGTAAAAAAACTCACGAACTGAAGAGAAGGAAGAGAAGCAGTTTTCTGTGTCATCTTCATAGTGCTGGGCCCATCCTTGTGAAACATAACTTCTGTACAGATTGGCCCCCTGTTCTGTCCTTTGATGGGTGAAGGTACACCACACCTGTCAAGAAGTACTTCTGTTGCGTTTTTGAGACTTAATCATCCAGCCTGGAAGCCAAGCCTTTATTTAGTTTGCTTCTGGAGCAATGGGGAAAAAAATTACCAGATGAATTTTTCTAAAAATTTATTTTAACTTTGTGATATAAATATCTAACTCCACAGTTTAGTTTGTAGTGATTCACTAAATGCTGGATATTGAACCTTGTTCCTGCTGTGACAAAAACTGAGTACCTCCTTGCCACACCATAAACTATAAGAGTAAGCCTGAGGTAAGGCTTGTTAAAAGGTAAGTGATGTGTCAAGATAACACCTTGTCTTTTTAACAGCCGGTGTTTTTATGGTGAAAGATATTTTCTAAAAAAATTGTCCACTCAAGTTGCTTCCTGAGCAGACAGTAAATTCATCTGATTTTTATTTGTGGCTTTGAAAATAGCAATATATAATTATGTGCAGGAATGCAGAGGCCTTTGTTTGAATCCTTCCTTAAAGAGACAGTTTCCTTTATATTGCTATTGACTTTTTTTATGATGTTGTCCTTGAGCTGAACTTGTCAGCAGTGCTTGTTTGCTTTATGTTTACAGGTCCAACAAACAGCCCGAATCACAATCTTCAGTAAGTACTCTTTGGAAAATTACTTAATGCACTCTGACCACTTTTGTTCTGTAAGAGTTTAGTTCATAAACTCACTAAACACTGCCTTCTACCACAGTGTTCTTGCTAAAATTATCTAATTTGATCAAAAACTCACAGAATGGACGAAACTTTTTCAGACAGATGTAGAGTTGTCTTACAGTGGGTTTTGATTTGATTGAGTTTTCTTGAGAAACTTCTACTTGCTTATTTCATATTTTGGACAAGCAAAATACCACAAAGTCACAATGTTTGAATAGTAATTGTTTACAGGGCAAATATAGGCTGGAAGAGTGGTTAAAAATGAATGGGTAAAATGCTTAGATTGCTGTGGTTGTAAATTTACCCATGTTATACTGTTATGACTTGAACAGTCCAGTAAAACAAGGCTAGAATCCTGTCTCTGAGTAGCTAAGTAAAACCTCTATTTTTTAGTGTCATTTTGTCTTGAGAGCTGATTTGGTGATTTCTCTCAGATGCCTGAGCTCACTTGCTGATCCAGTCGTAAGGATAAATCGTAGAATAGTCTGGATTGCAAGGTACCTTAAAGGTCATCTAGTTTCAACCCTCCTGCCTTGGACAGGGACACCTGTTCAAAGCTCCAGCCAGTATGGCCTTGAACACTTCCAGGGATGGGGTATCCACAGCTTATCCAGGCAGCCTGTTCCAGTACTGAGTAAAGAATTTCTTTCTAACACCTAAGTTAACCTGCCCTCTTCTAGCTAAAAGTCATTGCACCTTGTCCTGCACTATCTACCACTATAAGAAGTCCCTCTCCTTCCTTTCCACGAGAACCCTTTAAGTACTGGAAGCCTTCTCTTTCTCTAGGCTGTACAACCCCAGCTCTCTCAACCTGTCTGATCATCTTCATGGCCCTCCTCTGGAACCACTCTGACAGACCCATGTCATTCTTGTGCTGAGGACTTCAGAGCTGAATGCAGCACTCTGGGAGGTAGAAGGGGGGAATCACTTCCCTCAATCTGCTGGCCATGCTGCTTTTGATGCAGCCCAAGATGTAATTGGCCTTCTGGGGTGTGAGTGCACACTATTGACTTATATCCAACTTTTCATCCACGAAAAGCCCCACGTCCTTCTCCACAGGACTTCTCTCAATGACTTCTTCTTCCAGTCAGTACTCATGTCTAGGATTCCCCCAACCCAGGTACAGGACCTTGCATTTGGACTTACAGAACTTCATGAAATTTTCATGGGCAAGTTCTCAAGTTTGTCTGAGTCCCTCTGGATGTCATCCCGTCATTCTGTTGTGTCAACTGAACTGCTCAGCTTTGTTTCATCTACAGACTTGCTGAGGCTGCACCCAGTCCCACTGTCTAGGTTACTGATGAAGACATTGAAGAGCAGTCCCAAGACAGAGCCCTGAGGGACTCCACTCATCACTGGCCTCCATCTGGACTCAGAGCTGTTGATGACAAGTCTATAACTGCATATATCCATCCAGTTCCTTATCCACTGGATAGTGTTGCTGCTGTGTTTAGATGCTGAAAAATTCTCTAGAGCAGTTCATTAGGGGTGAGATAAGAGAAGGGTTTATTTTCCAAAGTTAAGATGTTACAGGACGTGCGCCGCTGTGCCTGAGAGGTTACTTTTTATAATATCATCCATCCAATCCCAGATGTGTCCACCCTATGGCCTTTACTCTGGTCCGCCCCGGGTCCACCCCTCTAAAATGAGTCTGGAGTGTACTTTGGGACCCCCCATTCATCCCATCTTCACCATCATCAGGGCACAAAGGGTACATGGTTACCTAATTCTTGACCATATTCTGTGGCTTAGGCCCTGATATGCTGTTCTGTCAACTATCTAGGCCTTACCTTGACAAAAGACTAAACATTTCTACTAGATTTGGGGTAAAAGGGTTAGGGAATGTATAAACTAGGNCACATCTCTCCAGTTTGCAGTTAAGGATGTCATGTGGGATGGTATCAAGCCTACAGAAGTCTAGATAGATGACATCTGTTGGTCTTTTCTTATTGACCATTACCATCGCAGGTCACCAGACTGGTCAGGCATAATTTGTCCTTGCTCGCTTTACGTACTGGTCTTGGATCACCTCCTTGTCTTCTATGTGCCCTAACATGTCTTCTAGAAGGATCTGCTTTATGATCTCATGATCTTCCCAGGCACAGAGGTGAGGCTCACCCATCTGTAGTTCTCCAGATCTTCCTTTCTTCTCTTTCTAGAAATGAGAATGGCGTTTCCTTTTTCCAATCACTGGTGACTTCGCCTGAGCACCGTGACTTTTCAAATATCATGAAGAGTAGTTTGGCAACAACATCAACCAGTTCCGTCAGGATTCTGGGATGCATGGCATCAGGTCCCAGAGACTTGTGGATATTCATCTTCATCATGTGGTCCCGAGCCTGCTCTTTGCTTATAGTGGGTGAGACACTTCTTCCACGCTCACTCAGATGATCAAGGACTTGAGGCAAGCGGGAAGCCTGACTGAGGTAAAAAACTCAATGAGTATCTCAGCCTGCTCCTTATCAATCATCGCCATCTTTTTCAAAGTTCCTCTTCCTTCTGATGCTGTCTTTTTTCTATTAATTATCTTTTCACAGTTATTCCCTGTCTTCCTCTGCTCCACGCCTCCTAAGTCCTTCAAATAAAATGCCATGTTTTGGCAGTATAATTATTTTCTTCTCAGAAACTGTGATTTATTTTTTTTGACTGAACATTTTGCATAAAATCGCATGGGTCGTTTTGTAAGCCAGAAAAAGGCAAAAGAACATCTAACTGCTTGGAAAGAGCTCTTAGGGAACAAAGGACTTTCTGTTTGCTGTCTGCACGGTGCAGTCTCGCATTGAGCCATGCGAGAGCTGTTACTGCTGGTAGTAATGCTCCAAAAAAAGACATGCTTCAGTGGGAACACTGAAACATAAAACCATTGTGACTTGGTTTAAAACTATACCTAATGAATTTTTAAGGGGTAAGAAGCATTACCTATAGAGATACCATCTAGCAAGGTATTTTCATGCGGTCCATGATGTGGATTTCTAGAAATTATCTACAGTTAAAGATTGACAGAGATTGCCAGTGCAAAAAAGGGTCCTGACCTTCAAGTAGTGAAGCTGAGACATTTTCACAAAAATCTGAAAGTAAAAATTTTCAGCCAAATACATAGTCTTCAATTGCTGTGAATTTTTCTGAGAGATCTTTATTTTCTGTTAAGGTTCATATGTGTAAGAATTTCTAGGGATTTTTCTGTAGGAATGTAAAAATAAAATCCATCCAAATTATTTATGAAAAGTATTAAAACTATCAAAAACATTAGCAGCTGGTACAAATTAATTTACAAAGGAAATAAAATCAAAACACAGTCAAACAATTTCTGACTAGCATTTGCTGTCCAGAAGACTGTGCTACTAGAGGACTCTTTCGACCCAGCAATCCTTTCTATTACTGCATTGTGCTTTTACCTTTTGTATCATTAGCGTTATTAGCTATTTCTTTTCAAAAGAGAGACATCCTGTCTGTTTACAAAGGTACAAGTGTGTGAAAATAAAATAAATTGTTAGCAAATATCAGAGAATTTTTCTTTAACATGATTTAAAATAAAGCAACAGATGTTAGTCTCTTGGAATCTAAAGAGTAGGCAAGCAGAAACAGTTCACTTCTCTTCTAGAAGTGTTGCTTTTACACAATAATGTAATTCTAAAAGTTTATATGTTCTCTAATCTAATACATTTTTCTTTGGTCAGACTGAATTTTACCTATTGGGCAAATTCCTGTTTTGGACCAGTTCAGATTTCTCATTAAGGCTGCATCTGTAGTGGTGCCACCTTGAAGGGAACTTGGGACAGAAGATATCTGGCAGTTTGTTGGCTTTTAGGGCTTCTGGAAAGTCTGATGAGGCTTTAGCAGAAGTGAGGAAGGCACAACAGAACACAGGCAGGAAGAAGTTCTTATAAGTTCAGCCCTTGCAAAGTGTAGGTGAAACTGGCTCTGTTGCCAGTCCTTTACGTTTCCCTACATGACCTTTCTGCAATCTGCTCAGGATACCAGGAGGTAAACATTTCCCTCCAGAGCCCTGTGCAGGGGAACTGGGCTTTTCAAGAAACTTTGAGAAGTCCTTGTTTTATTGAACTCTGATTAAGATCAGTTCTGGGTTTGCAGCCTTTGATGCCAGTATGGTGGACCCTTAGAAGGAGAAATAGGGGGGAAGAAGTATTGTCATCAAATAGAAATTATCCATTACTTTGGGGAGGAATTTTTGATGTATTAATCACTCAGAATAAATTTGTGTGCTCTCATGCCTGATTTTCTTCAAATAGTTTCAGACAACAGTTAAATTTTTAAGATTCAGTCCATTGAAGAAAAGTGATGATGCAATTCTGGTTGAGAAAAAAACAAACAGTTATTTTAAACCATTGAAAAGAGAATATGTAAAAACTAGTAATGCATGTGTGTTAAAACTCTAATGAGGAACCCTGAGAGCAATCTATTCTCCATAGTCTGCATGTCCTGTGGCTTTTATTACATAGCCAAAGCACACCTTTTCTGTGACTCCTTTGGGGACTGTTTACATGATGTGAGGGGCACTGATACATCTTTATGATGGGGACAAATATCTTTACATCATGTGTCTTGGTAAAGAAGGTGGAAAGGCATGAATCATCAGAGTACTTCACCCTCAAACTACCTCCCTGCCCATGACTGGGGTCTTCCAGGTAAAAGACAGTAGCTGGGGGGGCAAATAGTTTTGTATACTGAATCTATCTGGCAAACCAAAAGTACCTAACATCACATTAAAAGGGAAGAATGCTTTCCTTGCCATCAAACACCACCACTCGTATCTTCCTCCCCTCCTCTGGTGGCATGGCAAATATGCTTTAGTCTCAGTGCAGTTCAATCACTGATGACATCGTTAATCTTCTAAATTATGCAAGATTATCTTAAAATTCACATAAACAGATGTTTTTATAACCAATACAATGTTGTCTCAACTCTGAAGTTACAGTGTTTATTCAGGCCCATGAGAACCAAGTGTTTGATGATGGGTCTCCTCCAGAATGACATGCACGCCTTTTGTTTCATCAGAATATTCACATGGCAGAGACAACCATATTTGAACTACATATATTTTTCTGAGATGTTTGTGGTAACATGTTGAATTAACAGAATAAGCGCATACTTTGTGTTCTCGTTTCCTGTTTTAATCAAGGAAGAAGAAGAATTTAGTGATTAAAACACTGGACTGTAATTTTAGAAGTCTGGATTCAATTTCTGACTGTACTCCCGTCTCCATGTGTGATTGCAGAAAGTCGTTTAAACTTTGTGTCTCCATGTTTTGTATATCAAGTGGAGATGGTGGATCTTGGGAATTTTTTGCCTTCCTCTACTATAGGATCAGATTATTTCAAAATGCTTAAGGTACATTCTCTCCCTATAAAGAATGGAATGTTATTCCTATTTTATGAGTGAGGAACTGAGGCACAGATTATCTTGGGCTGTTGTATATTAAACAGCATGTGTTTGTCTTGGCAGATTTCCTGACTCCCTGACAATCCAATTTGGGGATCTGGCTGGAACATGCTGCAATTCCCTTGTAGCCCCCGTGTGTCAGTTTCCTTTTTTTCTCTCAAGGTCAGGGGGAAGGCTGTGTTTCACCCTTCTGTTGGTTTGGGGCTCCATTCAGGGGATTTGGATTCACAATCTCAGATCTGCATCTGGATTCATCAGTTTAAATATCCTTTGACAGGCTCTCAGGCCCAGACAGGAAATTTGGAGCAAGGAGGGAACTAAAACCAAGGTTGCACTAAATGGTTTTGCATACTCTTTTCTCTCTTAGCTATCTTAGAGCATAATTTTTTGAGGCTTTCCTGTTGTTATGTAGGATACAGCCTAGCAGAGCTCATAAGCATACCATGTCACAAATTAAAACACATAACTGAAAATTATAGTCTATTCTGCCCAGAGAGGTGGGGTGTACTCAGAGGAAGCTGACCCTCTGTCTTGTAAAAAAACCTGAATTTTTTACCCTAATATTACTTACATGTTTCAAAAAAAATATTTTTTTTTTTCTTGTTTAAAACCCCAGAATATGTGTACTACCTTTAAAACACAGAATATGGGTAATTCAAGACAGAGTTAAAGAGCAGTGGAAATACTGTTTTGGTTTGCTTTGCACCACTCCATATCCCAACTTCCTCCCACACTACATAATTTCTTCAGCTTTAATCTTCCACTTAAATACTTTCTAATCACCAAGAAGTAAATGATGAACAATCTAGTCCATTCTGTAGTATTTAGTGATAGCAGTAAAAGCTCAGTGTACTTACAAAACTGATGAATTTTAAAAGCCAGATGTGTATTTAAACTAATATCCGTAGCTTCCTGGAGTAGACAGAGGTGTCTGTACTCCTGCAACCTATTATCTGGGGAAGCTATTTCAAGTGGGAGGTTTGTTTTTTTCCTTTCCATCAGAAGAATGAAGAAGGAAAGAAAGAGCTGACAGGGAAGGTATAGGGAGGGAAGACGATAATAGTTATCTGTTATGCTCAGTAATCCATATTGTTCAGAAACCCCCCAAAACAAAAGGAAGCCAAGCATATGCAAAGATAGATCTTCAGGAAAGCTTTACCTTCTTCATGCTACTGTATAAATCAAATGTCCTTGTATAAATTAAAATGTAATGCAGCTACTTTGCACTGCTTTGCTGAGAGAGCCTGGTTGTAAAGACAAGAAAGCAACCCTATGGGACTTGCCTGCAGTTGGGCAAGATTTCCCTTAGAAAGAAGAAGAAATTAGTTTCATTTCTTACAGTTAAGCTAACTTAGGGTTACATGTAGAAAGCACCTTCCCACTTGTGATTAGAGGTGCTGTCAAGATACTTTCAAATGGGTTGGATCAAGCATTGCAATAAATTTAATGAGTGTAATATGTGGAGCTACAAGCACACACTACACCAAAGCACACTATTACTTTCTTTCCTAGGAGTTCTGCTTTCTAAAATTCAGACAATTTAGCTTGCAGGTGGATATTAGAGGAAGCTGATGGTTTCCTCAGGTGAGAATTCACCCACACGCAGCCTGGGTGCTGGAAGAGCCTTTTTCCCACTCTGCAGAGTGGCTATGTTTCTGATAGCCGACAGGAAAGCTGTAAGGTGCGACACTTAAGATGTGCAATACATGGCAACGAGCCAGTTACTGCTCTGACTTTGTAAGTATGTGACCCCAATACCCTCTTCCAGCAAATTCCAGATTGGCAGCAGGTGCTTACGTTTGAGCAGCTCAGAGAAACAAGTTTCGTTAAAACTACCAAAGAAGTTGCAAGCAAAGCAAGACACTTGTTATTCCCTTTAAGGATATATGTAAATTGATATTCAAAGTAGCAATGGCCCTTGGCTTTTTGGCAAGTAGATACTACAGGTGTTGGACATCCCTGATATAATGAACAATCTTTAGTATATTTGGATCCTACTTCTTCCCTCTCTCCCTCCCCGACTCTAATTCGTTCAATAGCTTAAATGGTTTTCAAAGTATTTATTGTATGTCTTACAAAAGGACAGCTATATGTCCCCCAGACTTCCTGTAGGCATTTAATGCCACATTGAGTTTAATTAGAGTTCCTTAGGATGCTGAATAGCCTCTAAGTGCATACAAGGAAAGGGTAAATGTTGTAGTTAGGCACAAAGATAAAGGAACACTATTCTAATGAAAAGTAGGTAATTTAAGCAAACGGGATAATGCTGGAACACCACACCGTAAATCATCCTTTCAATTTTTATGGCTTTATGGTTAGTTTTTCCCTACTTTTGTATTATTATGTTCTCTGTTTCAATTTGAAAGAGCCAAACAAACTATAGATGCATCCAATTTAGTGTACTCGAGAAAAGGTCAAACAGATGGTTTAACTCGTAAAATTTGAACAATTCTATTCAAAACTAAATAACATTAAGAGTCATGGAAAGGATTGTTTTTAAAAAGGAGAAAGAAAGGAGAAAGTGTAGTAAGGAAATCTGCTCTTATAAATTGATACTGCTCTCTTAAGTCTTAAAATCTGAAGTATTTGAGGTAATGCTACTCTAAATATAAGGTGGCAAGAAGCACATCATCACCTGTTTCTCACACTCCTGAAGGAGTTTAGTCCTAAGTCTTCCATTTTTCATTTTGTTCACTGTGATAATGACATAGGAGAGGCAAAGGATTACTTTAGGTGGGACAAGAAGGATGATATACCACAGAATCTTTACCTTTATAAGTGTGCACACACATACGCATATTTTCCTCCGCCCCAAGTTTTTCTAATAGTTCAATTTGTAGGCCAGAAAGAATGTTTACTCCTACCTCACCACGCCTTTCTTCAAGCTGGGAGGTATCTCCTTAGTTCCACAGGCTGACTTGCATATAGAAAGCCTTATACTTTAACCTGACTCAGTTTCGCCACATTAAGTTGACAAACCTCCATTTTTTCACCTACCTAATGACAACATACTAGTTCCAGATTGCAAAACAATGATAGAGGGGTAAAGGAAAAGAATAGGAAAGAATATATTAGAATATAAATACAGTACCATACAGTAGTCCCCTTGGCAGGGAACTACAAGAATCGTTTAGTCCAGCTTCCTGATCACTCCATGGTTGATGAAAGTTAAAGCTTGTTATTAAGGGCCTCTCTTTAAAGCACTGACAGGCATGGGACATTGCCCACCTCTTTGGGCAACCTTTTGCAATCTGACCCTATTAGTAAGGAAATGATTCCTAATGTCTAGTCTGAATTTCCCCTGATGCAGTGTTGAACCATTCCCACATGTCCTGGATCCCAGGAAGAAGAGACCAGCACTTCCCTCTCCTCCTCCCTTCCTCAGAAAGCTGCAGAGAGCAGTCAGGTCATCCCTTAGCATCCTTTTCTCCAAACGTCCAGAGTCCAGAGTCCTCAGCTGCTCCTCTTGGTACATTCCTTCCAGCCCTTCCACCAGCTTTGTTGCCCTCCTCTGGATGCATTGAAGTACCTTCACCTTTTTTTTCCCTGAAGAGAAATGAAATATTGAAAAATTCTCTGGCCTCATTTTCTGAAATATCTGATGTCTTATATAGGACAAAAACATAAAATTAGAAATTATATTTGGACTGTGGAAAATTGCAGCTCAGATAAGTTCTGCAAAGTAAAGAGCAGCTATGAAAGTAGTCTCTCACACTGGGATGTATTCACAAACTGCAAGTTACTGCAACATTGCCTAGAATTAGTTCATATTGCATCCATAAAAAGTAACAGAGAAGCTAACAAGTATGTAATGTTATCTCTTACTTGACTTTAAAGATGTTTTTCACATAAATGGAATAGCTAATTTTTTCCTAAGTCTGGAACACTGACACTTCAGTATTATATGGTTATAAATATCAATGTTTCAGTAGTTTTAATAAAAATGTTCTGCAAAAGATTTTGAAGATGAATACTTGGATACAGTTATGTAACCAATGTATAGCTGATGCTATGATAATTTCTGGCTGTTTTACAAAGCTCTCTGCTACCAGATATATAATCACTGTGGTAACTGAAATTGAAAAGCCACATTTGTTTTGTTTAAACAAAGCAGAAGAAAGAAGAGGGGGAAAAAAATGCCAGTACAGTTTTTTTCATTTTGTCATTTGCTCAGATTCTTACATGAGTGACCACATTTGTAATGGCATGGTCGGGTGAAATATTTTTAATTCTGAAAATAAATTTTTTTAACCTCTACTAAAAAGCCAGGAAGCATTTTGTAGAAAACTTGTATTTCCCACCATTCAAGAAAAAAAAACCAACAAATGGAAACCTTGGTGCACTTATGTGGGATTTCATTTCTCTGTTTTAAATTATTCCTTTGTCTTTCTTGTAACCTCCCCTTCTCTTTTGATTTATATAACTCACTATTTTTGACCATGTTTTTGCTGTCTTCTCTTCTCTCAAGACTTTCTACCTCCTGCCTGTGTTCTTGGCATATTCGTGAAATCCCATCAATGGCTTTAAATCAACTAAACAACAACATAAAATTTTTATTTGTGCATAAAGTCTGTCTCTGCAGAAAATTACAATGCACTAATATCTACCTGAAAACTTACACAATTTTTTTTTTTTAAATGATCATATCAGGTTAGGCCCTGGTGGCATTTGTAGAGCGGAGTGAGTTTCACATTAGGAGAGATTGGAGCAGCCTGTTGGGAGGTGAGCTGCCCTTTGCCCATCCATTCCCAGACCAGTCCCCTTGGAGAGGCCTAACACCCATGCACTCCTCCCTCCTTCCCTGTTTGTTAGAGGCTTTTCAGTGAGGGCCTCTTGGCCCTGCTAACGTTCCTTGGAGATGTCAGAGAAAGACAATTTATTAGACAGTCATAACATACTGAAAGGGATAACCGTGCACTAAAAAAAAAAAAAAAGGGTGGAGAGGGGGACTCATAATGGTTTCTTTGGTGAGTGAGAAGCTGGAATGCTGCATGGCAAGGTTCATGTTCCCATATGTTGAAATTATTTTTCTGAAGGCTTTTTTCTCAATTTTTCAATAACCATGGTTGCAACAGAGATGTTTCTGTTAAAAATATCTGACACTCAGCAAAACAGACCTGCAGCCTTCCTTGGATTGCCAGCTGACTCATCTGATTTCAAGATTTCATCCCAACATGCTGACACCTATGAAAGCAGAGGAAGAATTTACAGAAATGTCCTTCGAGTAAACTGAGGGAGAGAGTTTGTAGGCAGAAGTTAGAATGTCATTGGCAGAATATAAGATAATCTGTTTGAAGTTGCATGTGGTAACCAGAGAATTGTGGCTGGTTATACATCTAGGAACAATCCTCTGTTGTGTGCAGAAGTTCAGGACCTTGATATGTTGTTTAGTTTTGCTTCTTTGACTGTTTTACCCATTTTAGTGTACTAAACGCCATCTTGCCACCTATGTCTGTACATAATTACTGTGGTTGGGAACTGCAGCATTTTTTGGTGCACTGAAAACTTTTTTAAATACATAAAGCAATAATAACTATGTGAATGCATGTGATACCACCAAACCACAGCAGCACGGAGTGCTATCTAACAAGCAGTCTGCCACGGTTTCATGTGTTCAATTCTTTCGTATATGTTTGCCTGTGAGGGCTGGGAGCTTTTCTTGTAGACGTGATGGAGGATTAGTTTGTGAAAGAAACACAGGCAATGCCATTTTCTGTTGGTTTTATCCACTTAAATTGTTGAATGGTGGTATCTTTCATCAAGGACACAGCTCAGCTAAGAGTGCTGACACTGTCTAAGGCAATGCCTACTGAGGAGTACAATTTGTGTCATGATTCAGTGAAAGTATATGGTTAAACCCTATTGACGTTCTCTCCTTTTTTTGTGTTTAAATGCTTTTTAAATACTTTGTATTAAAAGAATCCTCCTTTTTCATCAGAAAGTGACATCAAAACATATGTTTAAAGCATTATTTGGACTGTGTTTTAGAGACAGGCTTTGGAATCTGAGTTTTGTATTTGAAAATACTGATTTTATAATCCTTTGTGGAAATAATTTCAAGAGTCTAAAAATTAGGCTGTTGTAAAGTTTCAAATTGCCATTTGACAAACAAGCTACTTTTCTTTAGCTTGCCACAAACGTGAAATCCATTTGTAGCTGTCTTTTTGCTAATGACATTACAATTATTTGCTCTACCTGGCTAAAATGCTGCCTCAGGTCCTGTGATTAAAATGAACAAATTCTTCATTTAATAGAACCAGTAGAATAAAGATCATTTGGGGTTCTTTTACTGATCTTGAACATTGAATCTGGAGTTTCAGTTCACAGTGTACTTTTTTTAGTAGCTAGTAGATAAATATTCCAATCAAATGCAACACAATTGCTCTGTTCAGTAATAGTGACTTTCAGTCAGTTTTTTTAAGGATTCTGTGATGTACTACTTTTCAGATAAAAAGCAAAAAATACTCATCCAAGTTGCGTGTTTGTATCTTGCTTTTTTGGGTCTGTTGCTACACTCAATGAGCATCTGGTAGCAAAAGTCACGGGCCATATCCATGGTGAGTGTAAATTGTCACAGGTCCATTGACTCCAACTGAGCTATGACTATTTATACAAATCCCCCTGCCTGTTAGTTTTTTTGCTTTTTAACACCAAACACCTTCTTTTCTGATAGTATTTTTTACACTCCCTTAGTGTATAGGAAAAGTTTTATACCCCTCTTGTATTGTACTATTCTATGTCTTTCTTTGAGGTGTTAACTACATCGAGGTGTATTTCTTGATATCCCAGGACCAATGATCTTTAAACACAGGTGAAGATATGCAAACAATGATTTTAAGTGCGGGAAAGGTGGGTTATTTGCAGAAACTTATGGCCAGAGTTGTTTGTTCAGAGAATGGATAGAGGTAGGGCAGAAAGCCTGTGTCTCCCATGATGTGGATGCAGGGTAGTCTCCCTGTAAGGAGGGCCCCAGTGCAGCAGCCAAATTGCCCCTGCCACCCTTTCACTTCTTGGCTTCAGCATGGAAGGCACAGATGTGCACATGTGAAGTTTTTGATGATTTATGGTTGGTGGGTTTGGGGATTTTTTTGAGGTTTTCCTGTACACCTGGGTTTTGGAAACTATGCTAAAATCTCCAACCTGTTTGTGTGAGTTACTGAATTTCTGGCCTGTATGGGCAGAAATTATGGATGATGTCAGAAGCAGCTGGCATTAGCCCAGCTCTTCAATGGATAGTAATAGGTCAAGCCATACTTATTTTATCCTCCATCAATTATTTATACCCCAATCCTGTTGCCCTGAATGTCAGTAGTAAAACTTCTGTTGACTTTCTGTGCACAATGGGAGGCCTATGAGAAAGAGCAGTTTTATAGCCCATTGTAATTGTTACTTTAAAAGACAACCCTCCTGACAAATTTTACTTCATGGTGAAACAAGGAATTGAGTGTTTTATTTGATATTTTTCTCTGAAGACAAACCTGACCAGAAAGTAACAAGTGTTTTTCTACAGTAACATTAATATATATTTACTATGTTTTTGACAAGACGCAAATTTTATAGACGTGATATGGCATATGAAAAAGTAGCACTTTCTCTTCTCTCAGATCTTGTGACCTGTTTCATTGGGACTATCTGGAGACGTAAATTCATTTTAGCCATTGAAAAGTTATCCTCTTTTGAATACAGTTAGCTCCCCATCACTATGATATGATACATGTCAAGGGTAAGGGTAACAAATTACAACAGCTGTAGTGCAACATTACAAGAGGTCTTGATTTTGAGATTCAGTATAAACAAACCATAAATATATATGTGTATTTAAAAAATGAAATGCCTGACTTTTTTACTGCAGCTCTTTTTAATACCCTTCCCACAAGGCAGAATGATTTGCCTCTCTTTGATTAAACATAAACCATTTACTCCTTTATTCTCTTTGTATTGCAGGTCATTTAACTTGTGTGCTTTATATTTATGAAGTAGCTACACACTGGGCTAAGTAAACTCATAATGTGAAAAACGATGCCTGCCCTTTTCCCTCTGTTCTTACTGTCAGTCATAATTATTCTCTTCACAAAGCTTCTGACGTCAGTTTTCAAGTTGTAACTATCAAAATTCCTGAGACTTTTCTAAAGATGAGTGACTGTATACAAAATGTTGTATTTCTCTGCCTGTAGCAAATAGGATGACATAAAAAATTTTTCCTTTCTTTCATCTATGACAGTCTAATTGTGTTTTTCTGTGCAGTTGTCCTTGCTTTGCCATTCCAATTGTAATGAAATATGAGGGGGAGTCTTAATATCCTCAATATTTAACAGTTCTTAATTAAAACTATTTAATCCCTGGACGGCAGGAAAGAGGGTTAAAACTTTTGGTTTGTTATTTGTTGTAGGAGAACTTGCTTGTGGGAAACTGCTGTAACAAAGTTCCTGCTACCTTTTAAAAGCTAACCTCTGGAATATCCTGTTATATTCTATAAATTGGTTTAGTGTTGTTTGCTTTGGTAAACTACAGGCTGAGGATGTGTGCTTCCATATAACTGCTAGGGTAGGTTGGTGTTGTGTCTATTCTGTTTTCAGGATAATAGATTTAACTTAGAAGTTTCTGCTCTCTTTGTAAGTAAAGCTTGTAGTATGAAATCAGAATAAAGGTGTCTCACTAGCAAATGAATATGTGGATACCTCTCAGTTATGCTTTCGGAATTCCTTTGTGATCCCTTGCTAGAAATTGTTAGGTCTTCATGTGTTTTCTTTATTCTTCTGCAAAACCACAAGGTTTGCACTTACTGTGTTTCTAGGGGCACTAAAAACTGTACTGAAAACCATCATCAGACTTGGGTGTTTCACGAGGTAATTTTAGTATCGAGGAGTTTCCATGGTTGCCCTTGTTTTACTGGGAAACGTTTTTGTTTCATATGCCCTCTGGTCTGTTCAGCTGTGACAGTTGCAAACAATGGGTGGTGTAACACAGATAGCATATTGTGCCCAGGTGTATTCTTTCAGCATTTCAGGCTTTCCATGTGGAAAAGCCTCTTTGTTTCCTAGATATTTTCTTCTGTAGTATTTTTTTGTTCAGTGTTCTTTCCATGTCACATGTGAAATTAAAATAATGCTTAATACGAGGGTGGGGGTGGTGATGGTCACTATGGTTTTTTTGTGACCCCTAGAATTCTCTTTATATACCTCTAGAGCAGGTATCTACCTTATGGAAGTGTTGCATGACCTCCCTCTAGAGAGATTCCTATTCATGCATGCTTTTATTCCCATTCGGAGACACCTGGTTCTTCCAGTTCCTCCTTTACAGAGCCAGATGTCCCTGGAAGTTATGATCCCTGTCAGTGGGAGGAGTGGCACTGTGCCACTGAACCTGCATCTTTCTTCTACACTGTTTGTTTGGTTGATTCTCCATTTCATACAGACTACTTCTGCCCACAAACCTGAAGGCAGACTGTATTTAATCAGGTGTTGCAGTGCATGTGTGATAAGGAGCCTGTAAATGCTTATGGAGTTCTTCATTTTTCAGGATGTCGGTATCAGTGTTTAAGTTTTACTTTTGTGTGACAGAGATAGAAGATTCCTCTGCTTTAGTTTTATATTAGAAAGCCTAGTTCTTTATTGTTCTGGCAGAAGATCACCTTGTGGGCCTGGAAAACAAATGGCATTCATCCTAAGCAATGGAAGTTGGGTTTTTAAGAATAGAGGGTCTGTGAAGTCAGATTCTTTACAACTTTATTTTTAAATCCAAACTCTGGTCAAACATATGACAAGTGATTGGGAGGAGAGTTCCTTCAGTAAGAGTATATACTTTCCCTCCATTCTAATTGAGTGCTGAAGAAATTTGGTTTCCATGTGCACTGCCTTTGAGACCACCTTCCAGCAAAGGTGCAAAAAAGATCAACACTTAGGATGGGCCTGACTCTATTTTGAAAAAAAAGAAAACCAAAAGCCTATCAAAATGGAAAAAAAATCACTAGGTAAAAAAGGTAGTGCTACCTTGAAATGTTCAGAAATTAAAGAAGAAAGGTAAAAAAGTACCTGTGGAGGTTAGCTTGTAAGATTTCTGCAAGTGGAACAAATTGAACTCTTCTGGATTCCTTTTGTGGAGTCAGATTCCTGCTTTTACCGGGGTTCTTGATCAGAGCAGATTTTATAGCTCAAGCAGCAGGAAATGGAAGAGTCAGTAATTCTGCCTATTTTCAGCAGCTTTTAATTATTACTCTGATCAGCAACTGAATTGCTGGCATATGTTTTGGATCATGAATCAAAGCTGCACATGGTTCCAAAGGCTCCTGTTGGAATTGAGCATGATGCTGCTCCTGTGCTATTTTGTCGAGTTACCCCCAGTTGCTTTTTGTTGCAGATTTTTTGCTGTGTGGCAAGTGTACATGTAGCTGGAGAACAACGTAATCTGTAAGGAGACTCTTAGTGCTCCCACTTGTGCAGCTTTGTTGAAATCAAATATTTTATTAGAGAAGACTAATGTAATTCTGTCCTCTCGGTAGTAGTACTAGTCAAACAGCATTCACTGAGTTTCCTGACCTGACGAAGATGCATGTAGAATAACAACCCAGCTTTTGTCAGAGGAACTGACATCAGGTTACTGTTTACTTTTGCTTGTGTCCATGGTAATGGTCATATCCAGTTTAGTTTAATCAGCAGTTGACTATAACATGGGAGAGGGGAACATATGTGTGTATTTATAGTATCTAAGCTGTGTTTAGAAGTTCCTGACAGAAGTAAATAAACTAACTAAGAGATCACGCTGCTTTTGTCACCAAACCCATGCTGTTTTGAGTGCCTTTTTTTTTTTTTTTAATGCTGGCAAGAGAACCCTGAACTGAGAGCTTGAAGTGTGAGATACAGTTTCAGTAAGATATTATTGAATTTGCAGTGTTTCATTGCAGACTTTGTTCTGCAGGATAAGGGTATGAATTTGCTTTTGAGAAAGAGGTCAAATGGAGGTTTCATATTCATTCAGATCCTTACGGGAATTGCTGACTTCCTATTGAGGTGGTCAAGGATCATAAAACAGATACAGACAAAATGTTTTGATATTTTTGTCATTTCTGGTATGATGCAATTGTTGCAAAATTACAGATTTTGTTTTAAGAATGAAAGAAAATAATGTCACTGCAGGGAGTACTTGATCCTAAGACTCCTCCTCTACTTCATCCACCATAATCAAAAACTTACATGTCTTTGTGGAAACAGAATTTGTTTCAGGGTTTGCGGACAAAATGTTGCTTTATGAATGTTTAACAGTCATACTCTGATAGGAAATAAAGGCCAGATCTGCACAACAACTTAATATCATCATGGTTTATCTAGCAGTTTATGTGATGGATAGAGTCCTGTTAAATCATTGTCTTTCCTGGGAGTAAAGGGAGAGATGCAGCTCAAGTGGTGGTCAGTGGTTCCACCTTTTGGCTACACTGTACAGACAGTGCTGCTCCACCTTCCCCTAAATTTATACTTTAACATTGGCAACACTTCCCTGAGGAGATGAACTTTATCAGGGAGACTCATCAGAGGAAAAATGGAAAAGTTTGGTAAGACAGAGTAAGGTGCTGGAAATGATGGGCTGCACTGAGCATGTGTAGGTGTTGGGTGATGCGCTCACCAGCTCTTGTCCAGCAGCAGGCTGCTGTGCTGATTTGGCCCAGCTGAAGTTACAGGCTTTTGCATGTGATCACTGACAGTTTTGTCCTCCTCGTGTAGCACCCTAAGAAAAGGTATTTGTGAGAGGAGTGGAAACATGGTTCGCCAAAAAAGGTGTTGATATCCAAAGGTAATAAAGTCCAAAGTGCAGAGAAGTTTTAAAGTCATACTTCAAAAATTGCTGGTATTGGGAGAGGTATCTCAGACTTTCAAATAGTTCAGTCAAAAAAGCTGATTACGTTTTGAGATGCCCTACTCTGGAGTCATGATTTTCTAGATTATGTTTTATACCTATTTTTTGTCCATCATGCAGTAAATGACAGTAAAAGTGAATTCATCAAGCTAGTGAATCCTTAGCACAGAGGCTGTACCATGCCAAAGAAAGCTGAGAGCATAGTGGATATTGACTCTAAGAGTGCTCAATGAAGTCCCTTTTCAGTGCTCTGACACTTACGATCTGCAGATCAGCTCTGTATTATTTACAAGGGCTTTGGGGATGAAGTGTTGAACCACTGAGCCTTTAGGCTAGGGCTTTTGTGCCAAAATACTTGTGTTGATGTAAGGGAGTGAAAGGCCCAAAGCCTCATTGAATTGAAAACTGTATTAAAATATATGTTGAAAGAGAAATTTGGCGCTGACTCTCACTATGGAGAAAAGAGGTTATAATCTTGGTTACTTTTAATCCTCTTTACCTAATTCAAAGTTCGAAATTATTCCATGTTTTAATTCAAGCTTGGCAAGATGTCTTCTGCTATCAACTACAGGAAATGAAGAATGAGAGAAAGAAGTGGGAGAAGAGAACAAACTGCCTAATTTTACAGGGTACAGCTGGATGCCAAAATTGCATAGGGACATATAATAAGATATATGTTGCTGTCTCAGTCTAAAGGCTTTTTAATAGATTCATCTGTCAAATCCCATTACTGGTAGTATATGCTTTTTAAATTAATCTCAGGTTTTGTTTTACTTCTTTCTGTAATGAGCTATTTACAGGGTAACTCATTAATACTTTAAGGCAGCGTAGAGAGAATTAGAGGAAAAAGCTGCACCTGGGGAACGGAACAATTTCAGATTTACAGTATTTTGAGGTTTTCTACTTTTATAAGAATGTGTTTTGTAAAAATACATTGGGGGCAGCTAGACACTTGCACATAAAATCCTAACATGTCTTTTGCAGGGAAGATTACCATGAAGATGGGTTCTGTCAACCATATAGGGGAATTGCATGTGCGCGAATCATCGGGAACAGGACCATTTATGTGGACTCCCTCCAGATGCAAGGGGAAATTGAAAACCGAATTACTGGTAAGCTTGCACATCTCTTCAGCAGTGAAAAAGAAAACATTAATGACAGCATCCAGTTCAGGTGTAAATAGCACCATCATCCTTCTGGTTTTGTCAATCAGGGACTAAGGCGTCCTTATGCTAAGGTTTAGAGGAGGTGAGCTTGTGCAGCTAGCAAAATTTGGAGCAAGGAAGATGAATATCTGCTGTAATGTGTAAAAGCAGCATGTAAAAGATTCTTCCATATCATTGAGTAAAATGCCAGACCATTGACTTTTTAACAGCTTCTAGTTTATACTGGAGATTTTTGCATGATGGATTCAAAATAAGATTTTTTTTTTTAAATTATTTTGTGTTATAGTGAAAAAGTACTGATTTTTTATTTTCTTGAAAAATGTAGACTGGCTTTTCACTTGAGTTTCCTTCTTTATTGCAGACTCTGGCAGATCCTGGATTTCATACTGATTTATGTAAAAAAAAAGTTGACCTTCCTGTGCTCTGCCTATGCTTAATCTTTCTCTGAACATATTTTTTGTACAGAGTCACAAATGTTCATCTAAAATCTTAATGACTTTTAATGGGCTATACATCAACATGGGTTTTCTTCACCGGATCTCAGTTAGCTGACATTAGCAGCTATGACTCTATGTACACAGAGCAAGCAAATGAATCCATGGAATAGAGCATACTGTTTATCATAATATATAGCAAATTAACTCAGTCCAGCAGGAGCTTATTGCATCTGGCGCAATAGGGCTCACTAATTGACTCTTCAACTAGTTGCCAAAAAGGGTTTAACTTCACTTGTCAGCTCTAACTCCTTAAAGAAATTACCTTAAAGATATTACCTTAAAGGCTCTGGCAAGCCAGAAATCCGGGTGGATTTTTTTGTCTGTTCTTGAGATGGTGATTGGATTCTGGGACTGGCAAAGTCCAGGTGTTGAGCTTTCCTTATGCTATTACAACTTGTTCCCCTCCCTCCTTTCTCCTGTACTCTGTTGTCATTCCAGCCTCTTTAACCATTATGTCATCAATTAATACATACTTTTGATATAATTTTTTCCCAACGACATAATCTCTGTCCTGTTTGGATGTTTTTCAGCAATATGGAAATGTTCAACTATCTGAAATGATTAAATCTGTAACTCTGGAATTAGGTTGATAACGTCCTTTAAAGAAAAAAAAAACAAACCGAAACAAACCCAAACCTAAAATGAATCCAACAACCAAAAAACTCTTATATTGTCCAGAAAATGTTTCTTGATCAAGTTGTAATAGGAACATGGGCATTGATGACCAGTCTCCTGGTTCCCTATTACCACCAATTATTGATTAAATTTCGGAGGCTGGGGGCTGAACTCACTATTCTGGAGTTGAGGACAAATTCTGAAGGGACTGTTCTTTTTCAGAAACATGCAATGAACCACCATGTAGAGCTGCCCAGTGCCTCGCCAGGCAGTAATATTAATCTGTTAATAATGCAGCATTTTCAAACTATCTGCATCTGAAACTCATACCAAATGCCTTGTGGAAAATGATCCCAAGGATTTCATAACATTATTGGTTCTTATGACTCATCTTTTATATGCAAAGCAAGTATTGCAGGGCTGGGTGTTCTCTAACCAAATGAGAGTGTATTTTTGAAATTGCAGTAACTTGTTGGGTAAAGGGGAAAAAAAAAGTACTGAATAACTGCTGTTGAGATTTTGCTTATAGTTTTGCCCATACCTCCTAAACACAGTTTTTGATGGAAGTACTCGTGCTGCAGTGTGCATGGGAAGTGGTGACACCTACTGCCCAATGCCAGGAACACTTAGCCGGGTTACATCTGTGGGGAATTTTCATTCTGAATTTCCTGTTCCCTGCTGCACTGTTGTCTGAAATACATACCCTTTGTCCATCAAAATTCTGTAATGCAATGCCTTCACAAAACTTAATGTGAAGGTTCAAATAGCCAACACTGACTACTTCAATCTACCAGTTTTATTTTTACCCTGTGGCAAGTGTATGCCACAGATACCTTTGGAGGCCTGATGCTATGCTTGCATGCAATATTCCCTACATGACTGAAAAATGGTTCTATTCCTGTGTTAATATTTCTGAATTATAATAAACAAACGAGTAAACAGTATGAAAGGCTGGATTTGGGGCTGCTTGCTGCATGTTTTGTGTTTAGGAAGAGACAGGAGACTCTGTGATGGCATGTGCCAGCAGGAAATTGAAAGGTCGAAAGGGGAGGGTAGGACAAGAGGGAAAGAATTTATTTGTAGGTTGTAAATAGACTGCTGAATGACATTTCCTCTCTTTTTACAGTCTGAATTGGTGGAACATGCAGTCTAGCAAACTTCACTCACAAATTATGGTCTGCTGGGGGAATAAATGTTCCTACATTTAAATCTTGACTCAGCACCAGATACACAATCCACACATATATTTGTCTTTTCTTTACAACGTGCAAGTATGCTTTGAGATAAATTTTAGTGTGTAGATGCTGAGAGCTGAAGGGGACAATTATATTCCTAATTCATTATGACATTCATCTTAATGCGATCAGCATGCTGAGACTGATTTTTCATTTTCAGAGACTGAGATGCATTTTCCCCAACCTGCTGCCTGTTTGGCTTCTCATTTCTATTAATAACATCTCCCCAAATACCACTGGTATACTTCCTTTTGCCTGACAAGACTTGAAAACCACTTTGTTTATTGATCAAAATGCTTACAAGAGGAAGAAATTAGGTGACCCTTGTTCAGATTTTCCCTAATTAGGAACTTTGGAACATGTCAGTATCCTGAGGGGTGTATCTTGCCTTTGCTCTTTATCCTTTCAAATGATAATTAGTCAACGCCAGTGGTTTGAGCAATGGTAGTCACATGGGTAACCTCCTAAGAATTGAAGTCCTGCAAGTCAGAGGGACACTGGGATGCCGGATTTGCTTTCTGCATTTGTCAGCTCTCCTTTACAGCAGAAATGGCCTTGTTTACTTGTTGCGCAGTGGGCTTTCAGACCCTCAAGGAAAGACGAAAGTTGTTAAAGGCAAATGACATGTGGGGGTTTTTTTTCTGAATCAATACTTGAGCAGTACTTTTGTTCCTTTGCAGCTGCATTTACCATGATTGGCACTTCCACGCACTTGTCCGATCAGTGCTCGCAGTTCGCTATCCCATCCTTCTGCCACTTTGTGTTTCCCTTGTGTGACGAGCGCTCTCGGACCCCTAAGCCACGGGAACTCTGCCGGGATGAATGTGAAGTTCTGGAGAATGATCTCTGTAGGCAGGAATACAACATTGCTAGGTCAAACCCCCTCATCTTGATGCAGCTACAGTTGCCTAAGTGTGAGGACCTCCCGCGACCTGACACCTTGGAAGCTGCCAACTGCATAAGGATTGGGATTCCTGTGGAGAGACTCAGCCGATGTAAGTCTGGGTGTTTCATTGCTGGGAAAAAAACAGAGTTTGTTGCATCCTTGGGTTGAGTCTGAGAGACTATTTTATCAGCCATTCTTTTTGTAGAGAAAGTATGGCCATACTGGACAATACTGCTTTTTATCTTGTTAGTGCTGACCATAATCTTGCGCTGTTGTAAGGTATAGTTAGGATAGCAAGGAAGCCTAAAGGATGCTGCTTAGTACCAGAAAGGATTATGTCAACCACCCTGGGTTATAAAACTCTGTGTTCATGCAGCCAATCTGATACAAATTTGCAAGGGGCAGCAGCATCTATAGCTCAGTCCTTGCCTTTTTGGGTGAGCCACCCCATGCACCTGTGAGCTCTGTTTGCCCATCAGTAAACCTCAGATGGTCTGTTGAAGCGTCGCTGAATGATCTGTTAAGAAATGAAACAGTACGTTCATTCTTTCTACATGGAAATCCACAAGAATATTAATCCTGTAAATTTCATATGGGCTGTAATTATCTTTATTTACCCACATACAATGAGTTAAAACATTTATCTTGTTTCCATGAATTTACGTTCAGGATTAGAAAAGCTGCTCTGTTGTCACTGATTATGTGCAGACAATTTTTCTGTCTACTCCATTTCGTAGCAATTAGGCCCCTACAATATTCAACAAGAAAATTCCAAGAGACCAATGCTGTTTAAAGTTCAAAGTATCATGAGATTATTGTAAATATTCATTGTCTGAGAACACAGTTAGGAGCAGGTGTCATGGCGTAATGGTGGACATGGAAGATTAGCTATGTGCTTGTAAGTTAATAATGTGGTGTAGCTGAGTAGAAGAAGCAATGGAGAAAACCATGACAGAGACAAATCAGTCAGGGAGGAGGTATCAACCAAAAGGAATGAAAAGAAAACCAATAAAAAGTCTGGCAAAAGTTGTCCATGATCCTCAGAGCCAGTGGTTCTGCTGCTGGTGGAACAGCTGCAACTTGTATACACGGCAGGATTGAAAGAGCTGCATTCCTGAGGTCTGGAGAGATCAGGAAAGTGGAGAAGTTAAGGTTGCAAACATGCAGGAAAATGTATGATTCAGTTCAGATGATTCATGTAGAAGACAAGCATTAAAAGACTATGAAGAGAGGATAGCAGCAAAAAACCCACAAAAGAATAAAGATATAGGATCAGCAGATATGAAAATGATGCATCTAAAGAGAAAAAAAGCCTAAAGAAGAAAATAAGGAAAAATAGGCAGGTGGCATTAGAAAACACAGCAATAGTTTCTATAGAAAGTGAGCAGGGTGAAGAAGATGGGAAGATTATGAGAAATAAAAGTGGCAGGCATCTGAGGACTTTTCCTGAAGTGGAACTCATATTTCTAATTCTGTTTGATTTATCATGTTCTATAACTAAAGGTCCATACGTATTGCTTAGTCTCAACTTGCATTTAAAATTAGAAATACTTGTGTGTGTAACCATAGAGCTGACACTCAAAGAGAGAATCCAGAAATGACTGGGTGTAAAAGTGCACAGAACTGAAATTTGAAAGCAAACACCTTTCGTTTAAATCCTGAATTTAATACTTAAATTGAAGTACTTTTTTCTGTACATGGTCTGTGGACCTCAGCGGTTTTGGTCGTGCTGTCCCTTGTTTGTCTGCGTGTTTGAAACATGTTGCCAAACCCTGTGTTGCAGATCATCAGTGCTACAACGGTTCTGGAGCAGACTACAGAGGGACCGTCAGCATTACCAAGTCTGGCCACACTTGCCAACTCTGGGACTCCCAGAGTCCCCACAACCACGATCTGACAAGCACACAGTTTCCAGAGCTAGGTGGAGGGCATGCGTATTGTCGAAATCCTGGAGGTCAGATGGATGGTCCCTGGTGTTTCACAAAGAATAAAAACGTACGCATGGAACTGTGTGACATACCTTCTTGTAGTATGTATTCTCTTTCTTTTTTCGCCTACAACTGTTCTGAATCCTATGTAATTTTGAATGCTCTTGATTATTACAAGTACAGTTCGCTTAAGGGGGTTATGCTTGTAAATGTTTAACTTGCAGCAGCTTTGTTTTCTGTTGTGTGTTTTAATGTTTTGTGGAGATCAGACCTTGTAACAGACAATGTGACACTTTTTGATTACATATTGGAGGCTTAGTCTGAGATAATAATTACTGATAATGCTGAAGTTTGTATTTTGACTTGTCAAATGCCAGATTGGACATAGAAAATGCTTATATGTGTTTGATTTGCTCAGGCTATATTGCTTTTGTTCTGTGTGACATCTTGCAGGCAGCAAGGATTTTCAGATCCTATAGAGGGAGATATAGCACCGTGCCTGGTTGAAAAGAAACCATTTGAAGTGCAGAAGCAGAGATGGCATAAAAGAGATGATATTATCAGAAAAGTCCTTCATTAGCTGCTAGTGGCTGCACAACTGGTAGCAAAAATAAAAAGCACAGCTCTCACAGCTTAATACTGTTCCACTCAGTTCCCTGTATTGGTACAGACTTCACACATTAACAGTCTTTGGCATGACGAAGTGACTTATTACTGTGCTTCATTAGGAAAAGAGTGTTTCCTGCAGCAAAAGCTGTGAAAGTGGATTGCCTGGATTTCTAAAACTGCTCAGGACTAATATGGAATTTCTTAGTTACTTCACTTTTTTACAGTAACATGATTTGACATTTGTAATAAATTTCTACATTGCATGTAACATGGTGTAAAGATAACACTGGGATGTGGTTGTGGTGGAAGCAGTTGCCACAAATAGCAAAACCGCAGGTTACAGAAGACATCCCAGGCAGTTCCATTGAACATTTTGGACATCTCTATACTTTCTTAGAGTCTCTAGATATTAAGAGAAAAAGCATTTTAGGGAGGTTAAAGAACAGTCTTATTAAGTGTATTGGTGGCCCTTTCATTTCTGTCTCACTCAACATGAAACCTCTTTAATTTTATTAAGTGCAGAACAAATAATATCTCTGCTAATGAGAAGTGAGATTTGTTTTGTTCTGGGCAGAAGTAGTATCAGTGGAGGTAGAGAATGGGCCAAATGCTGATAAAATGGCTGAAGCTGTGAGAGAGGGCCAGACTGCAGTGTTGTGCTGGGGTTTATCACATTGAGGTCTCTGCTCTACGTACTGTCACGGAGACTGCTTGTTTTTAATTCCCTAAACAAAATAATGCAATAATACTCTGATCTATATTCCGTAGTTNCATAAGTGGGGCTCCTAGTTTATCTTCATACTGCTAGTTGCTATGTCCACTCAAGCTTTTTTTTAAATATTCCATGGAAAGTTATGGAGAAGGGGGAGAAGGTAGTGTGACTTCTGTTTTCAGAAGTGTTAGTAATCATAACAACTTGCTTAACTATTAAATAAAATATTAAATAAAAATATTTGTTGTAAGCAATGAGCCTTTCTGTGCTCGACAGGTCCACATGACAACAGCAAAATGGGAATCCTCTACATCCTTGTTCCCAGCATAGCCATTCCTCTGGTGATAGCCTGCCTTTTCTTCCTGGTCTGTATGTGCAGAAACAAGCAGAAAGCATCTGCTGCTACACCACAGCGCCGCCAGCTGATGGCATCTCCTAGCCAGGACATGGAAATGCCACTCATTAATCAACACAAGCAGGTATTTCTTACAGAATTTGCTTAGGCCCACATATTTTTAAAGTGTTATGATTTTCAGCGCCTCAGGCTGTCTGTGTTCAAACTGAGCCATGTTCTAAGGGACCTAATTTTCATGCTCTGCAGGCCCTCCATTTCAGGGTAAAATAGTCCTTGCACTTGCTAGCTGTGTCTAGAAATCCCAGACTTGTGTAACAACTTTCAGTACAAATGAAATTTTACAGCATTTGTCCTTACCTGTCAATCACCATTCTACCTGTTGTTGCAGTCACAGGAAATGTTGTTATACTGATCCAGTCTTCAGCCTGCAGCTCATTTTTTGCTGGTGACAATGACGTGACCAGTTTGCTTGTTTAAACCATGGTGCACGGTGGGGTTTTTTGTCTAGTCCGTCGGCTCAAGACAGCTGGTGTTCTGATCCATAGCTGAGTGGAGAGCTGAGATGGGGCGCAACATTTTTAAGGCTGAGTAATCACAAAGGATGGTGAAACAAAAATGGCTTTGAACTCCTGTCTGCAGATGTCAGCTCCTGCACAGGATTTTCTGGGCCAGCAAACTGATCTCTGTGGTGAAATCCTGTTCAGAGCTTATGTTTAATTTTTAATCACAGCATTTACAAACGCGAGCTCTGAAAAACAATGCTCACTTTGGAACAATTGACATTATCTCTTCAGGAAACTGTAGAATATTTGATGAATATAACCAGTTGTAACAAATTGGATTTTTTGTGTAAAGGGTATGTTTAATGACTGAGCAGGACTGTGCTGGAAATTTTCTGGACCAGTCCACAGTCTGTTGGCCACTAAAATCAGATGTTGTTCCCAAATCACCTGTTAAAGCTTCTTTCCAACCTTCCCTATTCCCTCACGCTACAATGCCGTGTGTGTGAAGCTGTGCCAGCTGCACCTTGCTCCTTCAGGGACTCCTGCATCCCATGCTGGTCAGGATGAATCTATTACAACACCATCACAAAGTCCCTTTCTTTCCCTCCCAGCTCCCAGGAGGGAGGCTCTGGGGATTTTTCACTCTTGGGTTTGCAACCTCTTCCTTCAAGTACCAGGGAGAAATTCCTTCTTCCTTCTGCTCCAGTTCCACCCCCCCTCTCCATCGGGGCTGACACAAGGTTTCTCAGCAGGGGTACTGGTATGCTGCCCATGGGCAGGGGTCGTTCCTGTAGTGCAACAGAGGGAAAAGGGTGGATCTGCTACTGCAGAACTGAAAGAGAGAGGTTTTGTTCCTCCTTCTGCTGGAACAGATGTTTCAGTTCGCTTTGAGGCTTCCACCTCCTCAGCCAGTGAGTTTCTGACAGACCTCCACTGGGCAGCTCTGGGCTGCTCTGTAGGGCAAGTACAGCTGCAGTTAATAGATGTCATCATTCGCCAGATTTATTCTGAACCCATTATTCATTTAGCTTGCAGGAAATATGGCCACTCCTTTGTAAAAATAATTGTGCTCATTATCTTGCAGCACAATTCAATTTACACTTCTGATAATATTATAACTCACTTCAAGGTTAACTGTAAAATCAATATACTGATGTGAATGTACAAAAAACCTGAAAGTTATTTTAGCCCAATTTATCTTGCATTTGGACATCTAACCACTGAGAGATTTTCTTTAATAAGAGATTCTGGTTGTTTAGGAAACATTATCATATGTTACTGACTGTCTTTACTTAATTTCAGGCTAAGCTTAAAGAAATTAACCTGTCCACTGTGCGTTTCATGGAGGAACTAGGAGAGGAGAGATTTGGCAAAGTCTACAAGGGGCATCTCTTTGGTACAGCACCAGGTGAACAGACACAAGCTGTTGCCATCAAGACGCTTAAAGACAAAGCAGAACTGGCTCTTCGAGAAGAATTTAAACATGAGGCAATGATGAGATCACGATTACAGCACCCAAACATCGTTTGTTTGCTGGGAATAGTGACGAAGGAACAACCTATAAGTATGATATTCAGTTATTGTTCCCACAGTGACCTCCATGAGTTCTTAGTGATGAGATCTCCCCACTCAGATGTTGGCAGCACCGATGATGACAAGACAGTAAAATCTACTCTGGAACCAGCAGACTTCTTCCACATTGTGACTCAGATTGCTGCAGGAATGGAATATCTTTCAAGCCACCATGTTGTCCACAAGGACTTGGCCACTAGAAACATACTGGTGTTCGATAAACTGAATGTGAAAATATCTGATTTAGGCCTTTTCAGGGAAGTTTATGCTGCTGATTACTACAAACTGATGGGAAACTCCCTTCTTCCTATCCGGTGGATGTCCCCTGAGGCTATTATGTATGGCAAGTTTTCTATTGATTCCGATATATGGTCATACGGAGTTGTGTTGTGGGAAGTTTTCAGCTATGGCCTGCAGCCTTACTGTGGTTACTCTAACCAGGATGTCATTGAGATGATCAGGAACCGACAGATTTTGCCATGTCCCGATGACTGCCCCACATGGATGTACACTTTGATGTTGGAGTGTTGGAATGAATTTCCTAACAGAAGACCAAGGTTTAAAGATATACACAGCAGACTAAGAACATGGGGAAATCTTTCTAATTACAACAGCTCAGCGCAAACTTCTGGGGCAAGCAACACCACGCAAACCAGTTCTCTCAGCACAAGCCCTGTTAGCAATGTCAGCAATGCTAGATACATTGGACCAAAGCAGAAAACTCCAGCCTTCCCCCAACCACAATTCATACAAATGAAAGGCCAGATGAGACCTATGGTCCCACCTCCGCAGCTCTACATTCCAGTCAATGGTTACCAGCCAATGCCTGCCTATGGTGCTTACTTGCCAAATTTTTATCCCGTCCAAATTCCAATGCAAATGGCTCCTCAGCAAATGCCTCCCCAGATCATTCCCAAACCAGGCTCCCACCACAGTGGGAGCGGATCCACCAGCACAGGCTACGTGACAACGGCCCCTTCCAACGCATCGGTGGCCGACAGGGCTGCTCTGCTGTCAGAAGGCACAGATGACACACACAATGGAACGGAAGATATTGCCCAGAATCCCGTCCAGGAGGAGGAAGAGGAAGAGAGCTCTGTACCTGAAACAGAATTGCTGGGTGATAATGACACACTTCAGATGGACGAAGCAGAAATTCAATCAGAAGCCTAAGGAATTGGACCTTGTCAGTAAGAACCCCATGTCTCTCCCATGCATGGAGACAGCAGATCCTTAGGCTTAATAGAGTGATTTTGATCTGACTAAAAGAAACTAAGCTAAAAAAGCAACACCAGTGTAAAGTGCAGCAGTAATGATATACCAGGTTTATTGACCATTGCCACCACTGGATTTTGCAAATATGATGGTATAGAATTGCTGGGTTTAATCTTTTTTACTGTCCTACAGTTCTTGAGAGAAGCTGCTTTTCAGATATGTACTGTTGCTGTGCAACATATTGCAGAGTAGCATTGCACATCGTGTATATCATGATATGTGAGTGTAATGCTAGTGAATTATGCTTAAACCAGTAACACAGAAAGGAATCCAACTATGGTTGCAGAATTGCTCTAAGCATAAAGAAGTGCCCTGGCTGCGATGGACAGCTTAGTTTTTAGTATTTATCTCTTTGATGTAATAATGGACATGGGGTTGTTGTTTGCTTTTTGAGTCTGAGGAAAAAAAGTTGAGAGTAGTTATCCATGTTTGTGTTACAGTAACAACGAAAGTAGGGAAAAGGAACATAAAACTGACTGTACTGAGTAAGACCGTAGGTCTGTTCAGCCCAGTAACATGTCTTGAAAGGCCATTGATAATGTCTGCCCAGGGATAGACTGCAAGGGCAATTTCCCTTGTAAAATTTCCCCAGGGTACTTCCCCAGCCTCCAGCAATTTGTGGCTTACTGACTTCCCAAGGCAGAAGTGGATTTTTTTTTTTTTTCTTAATAGCCCTTGATGGAATTTTGTATCATGAATTTATCCAAATGATTTTGAACTCACATAAACTTAGAGCTTCCACAACATCTTGTGGAAAAACGTAAGAGGAGAGAGGATGGATTTCTTTCATCACTTCCAGTGAGTGACTGTGACAGACGCTTCCAAATGGGATCATCTGACTGCATTTGTGGATGAAAGTATTCCTTCTCTGCTGTGTATTATCAGCAGCAAACAGCCTTAATACACTGTTAACCAAAAATGGGGATATTGTAGGGGATATTATAGGTGCACTAACTTAATAAATCCAACTTTAATTGCATATTGGTTATCAAGTACAGAAAATGGCTCCACAGGTATGTTTCTACATTGTGAAAGTCTTGGGTTTTTTGCGGGGTTGTAGACTTACTTGATTTACCACAATTACTGCTGGATTGCATGTTTTTTCCTGCCTTTTTGGTAAAAATGATCTTTGAACTTTAGAAGACCAAAATAAGCAATACTGTGTAAGGTGCTGGTTTTGTGCTTCTATTTGCAGGATAAATCATGTACAGACCTTTAAATGTAATTTATGTTTTACTGCATTTTATATACAGTTTTTCATTGAAATATTTGGGGTTTTGAATGAATGACTTTATAACTTAACCATTTACAATACTCACACTTGATGAAGTTTTATGGTATTGCTGTTTCATTTTGTTAAACATGCAGACAGGTCCATACATTTCATGACCCTTTCTGTACAAATGCAAGCAATACACATTCTCATTTTATCATTGTAGCCAACACACATGATAGCTGTAAGTTGTACGTCCAACATGGAGTATTCAATAAAGTGATGCAAAAAGTAGGATTAAGTATGTTATCCTACGACCTCTGTTTTGTTATGGTACTTTGTGGAAATAGAAACAGCCAAAGTTCCTGAAGTGACAGGTTTCACACCTAAGCTACAACCTTTTATTTTATTAGATTGGTGTTCACTTGTAAGTTGTATATGATTGTGATCTACACCCTGTGTTCATGGTATGGCAGCATTACTTATTTCCAGCATTTCACCTGGATTTGGAAATGCACTGGTAGGAATAAAATATGAAAGCTTTATTACTTGTGTTAATATAATGCCGCTTTGGGTGCTTCTACTAAATAAAGGATAAATTAAAAAAAAAAGTTAAATTTATTTACGTGAAGTTCTTTGTTTCTCCTACGTTCCCTGTTCTCAGATAAAGGCACTTGATTAATCAACTACATTGTCTTCCTTTAGTCCTTTGCTAACTTACTACAAAGTAAGTGGAGAGTAAGTGGTCCAATCACACCACAGATTTGTCAGTGAGGGAAGGGATGTAATAAATAAGTGGCAGTCAGTCGAAACTTCTATACGGAACTGTCTGAAGTTCAGCCCATTTCTGATGGCCAAAGTGCATTACAACTTCATGTGCTTTGAGTCCAGTTTGGGAAACTCCTATTTCTCTTCTTTAAGCCTCATAAATTTGCCACAGCTGAAAAAACCAGTCAGACTCCTATATTGAGTTTTCCATCCCCATTGTAATGTGGATGAGCTCTCAAAGTGATGGTAGAGGAGTGGTATAAAATTTTCAAGGTCAGCCTTGGTAATAGACATGGCACTGGAGTGGGGTTTTCTTCCCTCTGTTGATGTGGGTGCACTTCCCTGAGCTGCCAGGGTTGGAGCCATGACAGCATGCAAGCACCTCCTCTGCACTTCATGTGAGCGTCTCCACGAGCACCACTGCCAGTATGTGAATGGCTACTCTCAGTCAAATGGATATGAAGTAACTTGCTGTTCTGCAACTTCCCAGGCTGCCCTGTGATGTCTGCTGCACGGATCCAGTCAGAATCGGGGATCTATGTTTCCTCCTCAAGATTTGGAAGCAGGGCCAAGGGAGAGCAGGGAAGGTGTTAGGCAGTAAGTGGATGGGTCAAGGTAATTTGGGAATAAGTAAGGGAAGGATTGGGGCTGGGGCCAAGCAAAGCCAGCTCAATGCTGCGCATCAAGGCATACAAATCCTTCTTCTGCCAGGTCTAGCAAAGCTGGAGTTTTTCTTAGTGGCAGAACAGCTTCTGTAGGCAACATGTCTGAATGGCCAAGAGAGAGCAAGATGTTTTTCAGAGGACTGTGGGATGTTTCAAAAGTTTTTTCTTATTTCTAGTGCCCTACTCTGCTTCAGCTGATACGGTTTTCCTAAGAAGACAGGTCTGACCTTAGGAAAAGTGGATAGAACATTGGCACTGCCCACAGCAGCCCACTGACAAGGCAGGAGTGTCCATGTTTGCAAAAGTGTATGGGGCAGATGGAATTGGATAGGAAGGGGAATAGGTTTGCAGTCATAGGGCAGGGAAAATGGGTAAGGGTTCATAGCCTGCTTGGGAAAACTGACTGCAGATATTTCGCTAGGTCAGATCTGAGTCCTGCTCTGATGTTGTCTGAGAACTGGGTTATTGGAGGGTCTTTTCATGTTTGACTCATTGAGACTATAGGAAGACAAAACTATAAACATTGCAGTACTAACAACTGTGTAAGAGCAGAGGATTCACCCACAATATTAGCTGATAAGTACAAACAGTTGTTATTACAAGTTCTTTGTCTAAATGTCACTGCTCCTAGTTTCTTCTAGTGATTTCCCTGAAACTGATCCAGAGGAACTAGCTCCTTGCTGAGATATGAATCCCTTGTTTCCTGTATCTGCCATGGCTACGAACATCATAGTAAGTCAAAGGGAATTTACTTCCTAGTAACAATACCTCACACTTTTATTAAATATCTGAATTTTACTTTTTTCCTCACATTATCTAAGGAGTTCAATTGATGTCACTAGCTTTCGTTTTCACAAAAATCGCCTCACTTCAGCCAGGTGGGAATGAAGGGAAGAGGTCTGATGATTTCTGGGAGAGAGCTCAGGAACACTTATTGAGTGGGAGCACTCTCAAAAGATGTCAGACCTTGAAGTGTTTGCCAAAACAGATGGATAAAGCACTCAGCTGCAAGCACAAGCAGTATCTTCAAATAAAGCCTGAATCATACTTTCACCATGCACAGACGGCAGCTCTCCTTTTAGACAGGCAAATACTACTGCAAACTGTTCTCCAAAACAGCATTTCAGCTACCCAAAATATGAAGAAAAAAATCCACTGGCAAACCATCCTCTTTTTGAGGAAAGGGACTGAGCTCATGTTGTAAGGAACAACAATATATGTTCCTGTTCTATAGATAAATCTATAAAATTTTAATGAAATGCATGACAGGAATCAAGTTGTTTGGATTTTCTCAAACAAACTGTAAAAGTGATATTAGAAAAGTAGTAGCAGACAGCACAAAAAAATGACATGGCTCAGTGAATGAGGTTTAGTTCCATCTTTTTGTAAAACCGAACTTTGTTCTTGTTTTCCAAAAGTGACCTTGTGTAATCAGTGTTGCCCAGCTTCCAAATATTACAAGTTGTTGGCTCCTTCAATCAGCAATTTGAAGTCGAAGTAATCTAGGGATTATTAAGCAATACTAAGTGCATTCACTTGGCAAGACAAAACAAGTCTGAAAACCTGGTCAGGCAGACCTTTCTCTAGACCGAAATGTATTGTATCTACTGTGATAAAATATAGTCAAGTTGGGGTGGCAGGATTTCTTTTCCAGAAAAATGCTGCAAAAACATTTTGCACCTACTATTCCCGTCTTGTACTATGTTTGATGTTGACAAGTTGTAGTTTCTGGACTCTGTAACCACTGCTTCTCCCTAAAAAATACGTGGTGGGGTGGCTTCTTACCCTGGGTTTCCACTGCACAAGACTGGGCTGCCTAGCTTGCTTGAGACCTCAGGTAGAGGGCAATGCCTGTGTGTGTATGAGTGCACACATGCCTGGTTTTAGAAGAGATGTGCTGGAATATAAGGCAGTAGCTCTGTATTTGGGGCCAGATGAAATGTGTGTATGCACATTGCAGTTCATTGGGGGATGTTTTCCCCCTTGCCTTCTGTGATGTGCTGTTGTTCCAGGGCTGTGTGAGATCTTTTGCAGCTCTGAATCCACATCCAGTTTGTCCTGGTGTGAAGTCCTTACCTGGAACTGCTTCCAGTTAGCCACAGTACTCAGGGCTGTGACAGAAAACTCACGGAATGAACCTTCCATGAGGATTCTCCTAGCAACCCCCGTGGAGCACTGCCCAACCTAGAACTTGCAGAGGGAGTTTTCACTGTCACAGTTAGGTTCTCACTTTCCCTGTGACACCCACACTGATGGTCTTGGTGCACTCCCTGACCCAGGCCCCATCCAGTTGCTTAAAATGAAAAAGTATTGCTCTAAATCTTAGCTGAACACTGCAAGATTGCACAAGCAGGGGGAAGTAATGTAACTGAGGTTATGGCAGGAGCTGGAAATAGTATGGGGTTCACAGGGCTGTAAATCTCCAGGAGAGTCGGAATTTAAAATAATATGATGCTGAGGGAACACAGAATCCAATGTAGCTCCTACTTCTCATTTCTATTGATCTGAAAGAGGAACTTTATTTTATCTCAATTACAGTGTACCTGATGGTTTAACTGTCCCTTTTAAAACCTCTGTCTAAAACTGGAAATAATCCATCTGTTCAGTAAGTTCTTTTGTTAACTCTAAAAGTGGTGGAATTAGGGGAAGGAAATTAAATTGAAAATACCATATTCATTTAATTGAAAATTTATTCCATGTACCAAGTAATAAATAATCATCATGGAGATTTACAGAAATTGCTTTTGTTGCTCCATATTTTATATCTGTTACTGAAGAAGATTTTTTTTGTAGGAGCCACCCTCCACAAAGACCTCTTGCAAATTTCTTTTCAAACTAATAAAGTAGTCACTGGAGATGCTGGGAACTGCTGCAGTTTTGATTCATAACAATAAGTTTTAAAAATCTTGGCAATATGTTCAACTCCAATTCTTAGTCTTCTTTAGAGGTAGCTATTTAACATATACCAACAGTAACAACCAAAAGGAATTCCTTCCATAACAACAAATTACATTGTAATTAACAGATGGGATGGTGGGTAGGAAAATAGGCAGCTAACTAAAGAAGTAATTTACCATGTAGCGACTGCCTCTAAGTAATTTAAAACCAGAAACATTTCAGGTACATTAATTTAATTTAGATATAATACGATTTCAGCTGAGGCTGATTATTCTCAAATGTAGTCTGAGATTTTACAGTTATGATAAAGATCTTTGTTTTGCTCTGTTGTTAATCCTGTGAATACTTTTTCATAACTTGATGTGGGTTTCCATTTAATTACTTTCATATAAGATTTAAATTACATATATATATGAGAATTAACCTGAAGTGCTGGGAGAAATATCTTGTAAAAGAACTAATGGTCATGTTCTTTTCTTATCAAGGAAGAGATGTTACATTCCACTTTTTTCCCATTGTTTTTGTGCACACCAAATGCATGTCTCCTCAGTGAATCCTTCTCTTCCCAGCTCAGTTAAGTGATAATTTTGAAACAAATTACTGAGGAAGCATTTCAAATTACGCACTGCAAACACTGAGAGAACTGGGAATAAAGAATTTGTTTCTTTACAAGGGGAACTTATTTCATATTGTCTTTGCTTCCTCTGTTCCTTGTTCCTTTAAATATTCCTTGCCCCTGTCCTCTGTTAGATATTTCTCAGAAGACAACCACAGCATTCACTCATACATTTCCTCTACCTGAAATACTGTTCTCTAAAGGCAGAGTAAAAGGCATAGTTTATATATTTATAAATAGATATGTTTAGGAATGAACTCAGTCTTTACATGTTGAAAAGACATTGAAAGAGTGAGAATTTTGTTGTTCTCTAACTTGCAGATTCAAACATTCCCAAATGAAAGGGTGTGGGGAAGAAAGATCTTTCTTTTTCAGCAGGAGTTCACTTCTGACATTGCTGTGGCCTGCACTTTTTCATCCTATAAAATGTAAGTGCTGGGTGTTCATCAACATTTTGCAATATCTTTGCTTATAACTAGTGAACATTTCTTTACCTGTTCTCTTATGCAGGTAACTGCTGTAACAGTCCTCTGCTGTTGGTGTCTTCTACTTTTGTGGAGAACGCTGCCCTGCTTTAAAGGAAAAAAATCCAACCAAACCACGGAAGAACTCACCTCTAAAACAAACAGCATGCTCTGAGCTCAGGCCTCCTCCTGCTCTGGGACACCTGCAAAAGCCACATTTTCATCTTGTTCTCTTAAATAAACACTCCCGGAGTTGTAATCAAAACCTTGTTATCAAAACATGATTTAAAAATCTTTTTTTTTTCTTTAAAAGCTGCTATTTCAAACAGTGAAGAGAGTATTATTTTCTGAATAACTTAAAAAATCTGTGGTTTTCTTTATTTTTTTTTATGTGGCAGTGTGACGTAATATCACCCTTATTTGTTCTGTGCATATCAAAAAGTATTCATGGTACATACTGTATTTTTGTGTAATCATTTTGTTCACTAGACTATGCCCTTGGGAAAAATATTTGCCAAAATAACATTAATGAAAACCTATTTATTTATTTATAATTTTGTTTTATTTTTTCTGTCTTTGCTTGGAAATCTCTGTACATATTTGCAATAATCTGATTTTACTAACTGGGTAGTTAATATAGCAACTTTATTCATGCGTTTTAAAGTGTGCTAAGACATGAGGGTCGTTTGGAGGAAGGAGGATGGGGAGTTGGAGTCTTGCCTCTTTGGAAGAAGTCCATGTCCAGTCCTAGGCACAGATCTGACAGAGTGTGCCTGAACAATAGACAGAGATTTTGCTATGCCCTGCGGCAGCATTTTTTGAAAATAAACAACGTCACAGTGGGAGTCTGAGGGTCAGGGAGCCTGGGGGTAGGACAAGGGCTACATCCCACCTGAGTGCCTCCCTGCTGGCCTCTGACTCTAAGGTCTTTATTCCTTTCTTCCCAGGGGCTGATACGTGGGTCTGTCGCACGGCACTGAGCTCCACAAGACGACTGTGGCAGCTCCATGTGGCTCTCGGGAAAGTGCTGGTGGACACTTAACAGCTGCCCAGGACCACAGCAAGGTGCCCTGGGGGGGTGGGGATACAACCCCTATCTTGAAGGCTAGTGATGGTTTTGCCTGGTCCTCTCCAGAAAAAGTTCCCACAATAAGAAGGCGCTCGTTGTCTTCCTGTCAGGGACCTGTGCTGCCAGCAAGTTTCAGTCAGGGTTGTTAGTGCTTCCTCTTTCCAGGACAGAAGCACAGCCCTGCAAAACCTACTGCTGCTCCAGCACTTCTGCTTTTGACTGGCTCCCGAAAGAAGGGAGACATGCCACAGTGAGAGGAGAAGATGTTTACTGGAGTCCCAGAAGCTTTTAGGTGCATTGGCAAATCCTTTATATAAATCAATTTACATGATTTTTTCATGGGTTTAATACCCAAGGTTATTATACTAGTGCTTATTGTGGCACTTTGATAACATAACTTCCACATTTATCTAGGTTCTTTTCTTTGACTTGCAGCTTTCCAAGACACTGTTATCAGTGTGTGTCCTTGTGTGCACACTTTCACCCAGTGTTTCTCCCTGAGTGGTTTTGCTGTGAGCACTGGCTTCCAAGTCAAGACTATATATTTCTGCTACACTTTGCAATGTCATGTCAAAATAATTAAAGTGTGATATTTTCCTGAAAAAGGCTCCAGTTTGCATTGTTCTGAGAAAATGCTAGACCTGATTCTTCAATATTTTTTCACTGAAGTTTCACTAAAGCCAAGGTAATTTTAAGCTTGACCTAGAAATAAATTGCACATGCTTCAAATTCTTATTTATTTAGATTGCTTCTGGACACACATGCACGTTAATACCTTTGTACACTTACAGGGCTGAGCAGACTGTTGAATGGTTACATACTTGCAAAACTGGCCAGTACTTCCTATTGTTTTAGAAACTGTGTTAAACTGAATCTCTTTCTCACATAACACAAATAAAATTCTGTTTTGGCAAAGGGTGCATTTCCAGAAATTTTTAAAAGGGATTTTAAAACCAATGCTTTTTAAAATTTATGTGAATAAAACAATATCTGTGGAAAAGGTTCAAAGATAAGGGAGTGAGCAGTAAGTTTCAGGAATTTAATCCAGTGAGCTACTGGCAAAGAATTTCTTGTGTTTTGAGCAGTGCACTGACATTTCACCTGGCATTATAAATTCTTATGAATGGAGAAAATTTGAAGTGATTAACTTGGCCTTTTCCTTTTATATATTAAAACCTATCTTTTCAGTGTAGTTTTTCTGCAGAAAGAAGATACAAGTTCACACAGCATATTTAGGAACCAACCTCAAGAATAATTTTCTCTTATTACATTGTTTTGTTTATGCCCTGGTCCCATCCCTGCAAGGAGATCCCACTTGCATTTGAAAAAGTGAGACAGAAGCAACAGTGAACTGAGCTCTGTCATAACTGTTCTGGTTTTGTTGAACTCAGAGAGAGATGCTGTATCACCAATTCCTTAGAGTGAATCTTGACTGTCACGAGGTTTGGCATTCCTGGTTGATCTAGATATAACTGGAAAATCTTTCACTTTTGAAAGCTGACTTTCGCTATAATAAAACAGAGAAACCAGGCTGGTTCCCTTTATTGTAATTATATTTCCGGCTGTCAGTGAAAATCAAATCAAAGGAGCTCAGTGTAAAACTGGTTTTGGTTTTGGTCTTGGTCTCTGACATTGGCCTCTTCTTTGTCTTGACTTTCACTTAGCACAATGAAAAAACCCCACAGGTGGAATGTGAAAAGCAGTGCTACAAAATACATGTTCTCTAAGGGCCCACAATTGTTAAAACATCTTCCATTTCAGGCCTGCAGATGTCCAGGTTGTATAAAGGTCTTGTTAGGTAACAGAAGCAGGATTTTCAGTTCATGCTAAACGGGAAAAAAGTTGGCATGTCGAAAATAAAATGAGGCTAAAAGATGTGACAGGAGACTCTTCAAAGAGTTAACCTTGCTGCACCTCCAAACCCACGTGTAGGTCTTGTTTTTCCAGGTAAAAGGATGTGGAAGAAGGGGATTCATTTTTATGTTTGACATTTATTCTTTGCTATTCTTTTCCATATAAGCCCAGATCCGGTAAGACTTGTAAGTATATGATAACGTAAAGCAGAAAATCAGTTCCTGGGGCTATTGCCGCTGAAGCTGAACACAAACTTCAAAATTGAGAGCTAGAGGATGTGGTGTATTTCAAGATGTATTTCAGCCATAAGTGTATCTTGGACCTGTGATTCTTTAGGTGGAGAGGATAAGCATTTTGCCTGTCAAATGAAGTAGGAGTGTGGATGTCTCTAAGTAACTACTTCTGAAACATGAAGATGCAGCTGTGACAACCAGAAAAAAGTTTCACTGAAACTGTTTTTCATGGAGATACAGAGATGTTTTGAATATTGTTATACGTCTGCAGAAGGCAGATTTTATTAAGTAACTGTAGAAGCAGTGAAGAAAATTTGATTATAGAAATCGTAAATCACAGAAAGACTTCTAAGAAATATGCCAGCTCTTTTTGCCAGATAGGACAGGAGAGATAGATCATGAGATGTTTCACAGTTGTACTTTTGAAATCAGGTTTGCACATGTGCTTCCATATAAGTGAGAACTTATAAACTTCCACTGTACCGTGTGCTGTAATGGGGTGAAAATACTAATATAATTCTGCATCAGCATGCCTTGATTTACCAGCAGACCCTCAAAAAATTCTTTTTAATAGGACAGAGTTCTCAGAAGTAGTCTTTCATCAGTAATCCTGAAACTAGACACTGCTGTAAAAAAAAAAGTTTAAAAAAATCAATATTTATATGTTGTCAATTAATTTCACAATCTTAAAAAAAAAACCCACCACCAACAACAACAAAAAACAAAACAAAACAAAAAAAGGGCCACTTGAAGCCTCTAGGCTTTAATAAAATGAAGGGCACTGAATGAGACAGATGCTTTTTGGAATATCCCAGAGAGTTGTGATAGTGAGACAGATTTGCCCATATGCTTCATTTCACACTTTCTCAAAGGTTTTTATTGATTTGGTTAAAGTGTTATATGAGCATAGCATTGCCAACAGCAGAGTATTAAGATGTGTTACCCATGATGGCACAGTAGCTATGAGTTTATTTGGAATCCTTTGTTATGTAACAAAACATCTTGTGTTGACAATTGCATGACAACCTTATGGAAAAGTAGGTAATTGAGTTGATCATTTACTGCTGAGTTAATCTCCTTTAAAATGAGGCTCTTTACTTGGGTAATACAGTTACTTGGGCAGTCATTTTGATTTACCCTGACACCAGCCTTCCAAACTTCCACCTTTGCACCTTGTATCATATCAGTCACAGTGCTCTGTTATTGCAGATGACACGTTGGTATTTAATCACATCTTTATTCCTACTCCCATTAATTTTATTTGCAGCTATGCATATGTTTTGTAATCCACGTGTAATCTGTTACACTTCATGTTTCTTCTGTAGTTTTCCTTGTATCTCCAGTAGGCTTACTTATAAGGCATTGTTTTTACCATTTACTTCTCTTTAAATAATTCATTTTTCTAGGATACACTTTCTTTAGTGACGAAGGACCATTCTATTAAGCAGTTTCAGTACAGAAAGCAAGTAAAACTAAAAGACAGTGAAAACATAAACCAAAAGAATATACAGAGAAATAAATAGCCATATACCTATGTCTGTAGTTTTTATTTTTATGTATTGTAGTACACTCACACTAGTGTCATATTCACTTGTAACTCTTGGTCTAGATATGCCTTGTTGCTGAAATACTGTGAAATAGGTGGAATATACTGCTCCTGCTTTATATTCATGTCTTTTTTAGTTTTAGAAAGGGTCACTCATAACTCCATGCTACTGAACTACATTCACATCAGATATAAGTGTGTGATGCTCCATTTTTCCAACATAATTATTAAAAACCACATGATGACCTTGGTGACAGTGTTGCACAGAAATGTTCCTGTTCAGCATTATCATGGTCAGAAACAGTAAAAGTGCAGTGTTTGTCAACTTCCACAGATTGAGGTTTTAATTAAGTATGTAGAACTGTATATTATACCAAACCATTCTTCCAAATAGGTAGATATGGACTCATCAGTGTTTTCTGCAAGTATAAGAATTTTTCATGCCTGCATTCACGAAGCTTTTATTTTCCCCATTTTCCACGATTGGGTCTTGCATTTAAATGAGGTAATTCTCTAGGGAGCGACAAAGGAACTTAAGAAACTTTGTTTTCTTTTATGCTCCATTAAGTCAGTATTTTCCTTCCCTCCTCCCTCTCTCCTTTAAAAAGCAAGTAAATATTTACTTTGGAGCTAAATAAAGGCAGTCCCCCTGCCACTTTTTTTTTTTTTTCTGCTTGTTTTTTTTCTCTTTTTCTGGTGTGTAGGGTCAGGGGCAGCAAAGTTGCCTTTTGGTTTTTGGTCTGGGGTCGTAAAATACTTGCTTTGTAGACCTTTGCCTCATCAAGTAAGCTTAAACCGCCTAAGAAAAACAAGCCTTCTAAGACTGTGCTGTCTGGACTCCATACATTAGTATTTTGTGCTCTCAGTTGTTGACCATGAAATATTTGCTTATGTGTAGCAAAATGAGGGGGTAGGAGAATAAATTGCACTCTTCCCCAAAACTTTTTACAATGAGCACAAATTAGTGAGTTCAATCCAACTGAGGAAGTTTGTTGGCTTTTTTATGGAAAAATCTTCCAGTAATTTCAAGAGTTTCCTGAAATTTCAAAAACCATCTGGATGAAAATTTTAAACCCTTTGTTAAAACCTTACTGAAGTACAAGAATTATCTTGCATATTAAGTTTAAATCTAGTTCATGTGCCTCTAGATAATTTTTATTCTGCATTCTCTTTTCTCTTTGATCAGTAGATTACAGACCACTTGCTTAACCTTAGCCAACCTTTTTACTAATAAAACACTGAAGCTATGTGCAAGAAAATGCTTAAATATTGTATTTGCAATTTGTTTCTTTATAATAATTCTGAAGAGATGAGTGATGGATGAGTAAAGCAGAGGCAAGTTTCTAAACTAATTGTAACAGTGGTCTCCACAGTTTAATGTAGGCCGCTGGGATAGTGCCTCTAGGTGGCTGAGCATGCAGCAGAAAGACTTAACACATAAAGCCTCCTACTTGAGTTCAAACCCCCTGTACTTTGTTTAGAAACAATTTAAAACTTTATTTGAAAAAAGAAAAAAAATTTCACAAGTGTTAGAAACTTGCATGCTCTTACTAAATATAAGCTTGTTTTTTAAATAAATTTGGTAGAGGAGTTCCACACAATTCCACAATTCAATACTCACCTAGTGTTTTCTCACTTTAACTAATTTTGAAATGCATTTTCTATTTAAATGAAGCATTGAGAATCTTGCTTTGATGCATTAATATCTTCCAGTGCATGCTTTTGAGAGTCATGTAAGGATGATGATTTATAATGGAGTTCATTTAATGTGATTAATTTCTTACTAGTCTCAGAGCACTTTATAGTTGGAGAATTATACTTCAAATTAATTTAAAAATTAAACAGTAAAGTAGTGACAATCATCTGCTATTCATCAAGTATAAAAAGCTCTCGTCTAAGAAATAATTTATAACTGTCTGAAAAAGGATCACCAAAACACTCCATAAATATGCATTACAGTCCTATCATTGAATAGACTTACAATAACAAGAATCTTTAACTTTGAAGCTGACACCACCTCCACTGCAACAGATAAGGACATTGTGGTCATATCCATGGGACATAGATGGTCAGACCCTCTTCTTTACTCGGACAGGTTACACACCAAGGGCCAAAGTGAGTTGTGATTCCTTCTGGAAGGACTGGAGAAACTGTGATCAACTCCATGTCCTCTCTGAGGAGAGTGACAACACTTTGCGTGCCGCCACTGCTTTAGGTACAAAGACATTAAGTGTTAATGTATAAACTGAACATGTCAAGGAGCAGTGCAGGAATGAATGGGAAATAAAACCTGACAGCAAGTGAGAGCATAGAAAAGAAGAATTAGGCATTATCTATGCCATGAAATGTGAATATGGAAAATTGGCAGGTTTTCCAATGGGAAAATTAAATTTGAACTTCTTTCCACTCTTTTAAGCTTGCAGAGCCAACACATCTGGGAGAGCATGATCCAGCCCTCCTACCTTTCTTCTTTATCAACAAAACAGCTTGGCAATTTCTATTAGATCCGTGTGTGTGTTCCCTCTGACAATATTGCTGCTGCACAGCTCTTACTAATGAGTGATGTAATCTGAAAGCTGTAGTTCCATTTACATGTTATTAAACATCTAATTTGTCTGGCAGAATTGTTATTACTGCTGATTGTGTACTTCAGTTCTTTGAGTATAGTCCATTAACATAGTTACCAAATTGTCCCATGGCTTAAGCTAACCTCAGAAATCTCCACTGACTTCTCTATGTCAAGGGTACTTAGGTTTAAAACCTATTTTTAATGGGTTGCAGGAGCTACAGCTTTATCAGGTCTCACACATATTCAAGAATATCTGGCATATTTTTGAAACCCCCCACGTGGAGACAAGAAACTCTATCAGTAGTTAATCCTTCAAAGACAACCTGGAAAGCAAGAATCAACAGGACTTAGAAGTCTCAAAACCAGGGAAGTTCCTTTGAATCAACTTAATTTGTTCAAATCCTGTATTTTTCAGTGGTTAGTGTTTTTGTGTGCTTAGGGCTGGCAACACAAGAAACTCCAGATGTCCAGTTGTCTCATCCAGTCCATAAGCTGTCTGAGTCCACACAGTCAGGAGGATGGGTGTGGGATCTGGAAATGATGCTGAAGCAGAAGAGTGTCTTAGGAATGCTCAGCATGCACAGATCTGGGGACCGGGTCTGAGGCAAGGCAGGAAAGTTACTTGAGAAGATATCAGGGATAACATTTTGACAGCAATTTATGCTACAGTAATTGAATACTGAGTGGGAGGTTTTGACCAGAAAACAATACTATTTTTAGCATTAGAGTAGCAGCAAAAAAACAAGTGGGAAAGTGTGCTTATGTAAATCCTTGTTACAAAAGAATATACATTGCACATTCTGAAAGGAGGAGAGTATGACCTTTTGTACTTTGTCAGCACTTAATTTTATAGTCTCAATAATTTTTATGTGACTGTAACTTGACTTCACTGCTGCTCTTATTAAAAAAAAAAGTCAACAATAATCACCTACAACAGGACCTACTACAGTTTTGGTAGTGACGTGAAAGAAGGTACTGAAGCAAATCTTTCCATAGGCTTATGGTATGGAGAACAGTATGTAAGTTGTGTCCCACACTAAGAAACAAAATATTGGTGTCAGAGTAAACCTGATTCATGGCAGCTCTCAGACTAGTGTGACTTGGACCAGGCCAATAGATCGTAATTCAACACCTTGCTATTTGCTAACTTGCTATTGAGATTGCAAAGCTCCTGGAAACAAAGACATGCAATACAGGTGGTGAGAGCATCCAGGTAGGAACTTAAGCCTATGAACAGGCTCCTACTGTGCCACATGCTTGAGACCAGGGTAACAGGGGCTGGGACTCCTTGTTTCTTGTCTGACTCCACTCACGGCAGCGGCTTTGCAATTAATGCTTCTGTGTTTCTTTGTACTTTGACCCTCATGAGTGAGACCTTGACACAGTCAAAAGCATAACTGCTTTCCTCTAAAAGAACTGATGTCCCTCTGATAGGTCCAGTGTGCTTTACAGCATAAAGGTATTGCAGCAGTGACAAAGCACTAGGGGCATTTCATAAGTTAGGGGAATTTAAATGGTGCAATTTGGAGGTGGTTGGTGCAGTTGTGTGTTAGCACGGTAGCTTGCCATGTCAAGTGGCTTATATTTAAATAATCACTCAATTTGTTGGTCTTGAGGTTATCTGTAGAGAATTCTTGACCAATTGAATTGTAATGCAGCAGTGTAAGAGAGCAATACCTGCTCTAGAAAGAAGCAGAAATATGGCAGAAGGCCCTGTTACTTCTGAGTGTGGGATAGAGCAGTTCCTGAAATGTTTGCTGGATGAGACTGCACCCAGGCAATTCTAGTTTATTTTACAATGAGCAGATGCTGCTGAGCTCTGCTGTCATCTTGTTTGGTAGTATTCATATGCTGAAGCATTATCAAGGGATAACTGTAATTAAAAGGAAATAATTCAAACCTTAGCATGTAGTTTCCAAATGGAATATAGAGATTAATTTTATTGACTCACATTAATGTCAAAAGAATCTGCATGGTTAAATCTTCAAGTATTACTGTTATGCCACCACACTGTCACTGGGGTTTCCTGGAGCTTATCATCCATGTTCTTCTGTGAGTGTAGTTTAGGAAGTGTCTATAGATTAAAGATACAAGATTTAGATAATTGTTTACGTTTCTTACAGCTGAAATCTCATATGGCTGGAGGGGAGAGGACAGAAGGAACATTTAGCTAGTGTTTCAAATTCTGATGGACTGCAAGTGGACTTAGAACACGAAGGTGTCCTAAACCCCCTGCAGAATAGCACTTTATTAGTCTTCTTCTGAGCTCTGTGTGAGGTTACTCATTTCTGTCTAAGTTTCTGTGACAAAATCTGTTTTCAGACTTTTTTTGTGCTTATTCATTTTGCAATTATACTTAATTGACATTATATTGGATAATGGAGTAAGTTAAATCTGATCTTTCATCACTTCGGCAATGTGTTCTTTTTTTTAATTATTGTCATTGGTTTGGGATTTTAATTTGCATTTTAATAAGTTTAATTAAGGAAACAGTGAATATTTATTGTTAGAACAATCAGTATGTGATTTTCAAAAAAGTACTGGGAAAAAAAGGAGTTCCAACCAGCACTCCCAGTGAAAATAAGTGCTTCTGTTGTACAACGAATTTTAAAAGAAAATTTTAAAAAGAAATTTTTTTATCTTTCTCTATGAACTTTAAAATCATAGAAGAAAAATCTAAATATAATTTGTAGCAAAGAAAATAAAGCTTTATAATGTACAATCCACATATCATACAGAAAGAAAAGTCACTGACTTTAGGTTGAATAACTGAAGATTTTTGACTAAAAGGTGTTTATAAATGAGGTTACTACTTTGTAAGCAGCAGAGTTTTTGTGTGGGAAGCAAAGCTGGCTTAAACCGCGTCCCAGACATTTTTGGTTATATAGAACCTTGTGAAATAGTTTGTCTTGCAGTTAATGACTTTTCCACGAGATGGCAGAAGAAATCAATTGTTCTCTTCCCATAACAGCAGTGTTGTTTTCTGCATTCTGATTCTGACAGACAGGTATGCCCTAATAGCCTACTAAGCAATTACAATATAATGTTCCCAGCTGAGAGCTTGGAATTTGTTATTGTACATTAATAACTGAGAGATAAGCAGGTGGCAAGGGGAGCACTTCTTATTTGTTGACTAGGGAACACAGAATAGTATTACTGTAACTGAATTGTTTTTAACTAATATACATAAATATTCATGGAACTTACATAATTAAAACACGAACGCATCTGTTACACCATGAGGGACTTAGTGCTACAATGGGCACTTAATGCTCAATTTGGAAACAACTTCTAAAAAAACCCACTCAAACCAATCACTCTTCATAGGGATAAAATACTAAAATTTGTAATAAATCCCTGGTGGAGTCCACTGAAATATTAAACATAATAAGTTTACAAGGGGAAAAAAAATTAAAAGGTTAGACAGTGACAGTTTCAATCCTAACTTTTTTTGCAAGTTCCACTGAGAAGTACTTTTTTACCAGGACACCATGGAGTGCCACAGTTCTCCTTGTCAAATCAGAATTTCTTGAAGAAATAATAAAGAATATGATAGGAGTACAATTTACAACAGGTAAATGTGCAAGCATGGCCTAAATGGCATCCATTAGAAATAATGGTGGATTTTGATCAAGCTTTCCCCAGTCTTTCTGAAGTGAAGTAGCCAGTGTGAGGCTTGTCTTTAGAGATATATCCTCACTGGGCTGTTTGCAGGTATTAGTGCCTGGCGAGTTGGTGTCCACCTCTGCATTTTCCAGGTTGTGAAAGGACTTTCCTATCTTACAGAAACCACTAGAACTTGAATATTTTTAATGCAACTATTCTTCCTATTCTAAATTGTCACGCTGGCAGGGGAAGAAATCAGTGTCCCTTTTTGTCCTGTGCTTAGATAAGATCCAGTAGGAAGTTATTTCCTTCTTTTTTTCAGTCCTGGTGGTACTACTGCTCTGATAGCAGAGTCTGAATGGGACACAAGCCCTTAAGTTGTTGTTCACGGCGATTTAGAGTTCTTGGTACTTTGTGGTGGTTTGTTTAGTTCCACTCCAGGGCAACTGTAGCAAGACTGGGCAAAGGCACAAAGAGGTTTTTAACAGTTTGCTTTGGGGGGCTAAGTGTTTAGTGCAAGCATTAGAATGGAGGTGAGTTACAAGAAACGCAACTTTTCAGGGGTTGGTTGCTTTTTGTTTGTTGTTCCCCGACCCCCCCAGCCCCAAGGCCAGATATTCCTGTTTTAAAAGTGCTTTGCATACTGAGCCATCTAAGTGCCATTGACATCACTGATATGGCTAGACTGATAGAGGTACTTGCAGAAACTAAGTCAGCTCATACCACAAGTACATCTGTCTCTCTAGAAATTAGTTTTGTCACAGTTTGTGTTTGGTCACTATGATGTCGTATTATGAGATGTGTGAGTATGATACGAAAGCTGAGAGTTCTGAAGTGCAATAATTCCTTTATTGTCCTTTTTTTCTGAAACAAGAAAATTTGGGTTCTACACAACTGATCTAGTTAGACACATTACCATGTGTATTAATACAAATATGCTCAATTATGTTAGTTTTAGGTAAATTGCTAGTCCAAAGAGAATTTATAAGAAAGTAAATGCAGGACATGCCTGAACCAAAACAAATGCAGTGAAGTGCTTTCAGTTTATTAAAATCTCTAGATCTTTTGGATTCCTGAATTACACTGCATTAATTACAGAGTCATTAGAGAGGTTTGGTTTATTACAAACCCTGAAATGCTTTCAATTCTTTAGGCATAGTCTTTTTGTTATAATAAATATACTGTAAGTAAACATCAGCCCTGTACAAAAGCCAAGGCAAAATCATCTTGCCACAAAAATGGCACTCAGTGCTTAATTTTGATTTAAATTATAGTCAAGGTGAATTTCATTCTCACTACAGGTTTATACTATTGCAGTACTTTGGACTTGGATGCCTAACCTTATGCTACATCCTGGGATCTCAAAGAACTTTATAACTAATCCTTGGTTTTTGGAAGTGAATTGACAAGAGTCACAATAAATGGATTCATTTGGCTTGCTATAAGTGAAAACACCTCTCTCTGTGTGCCTTCCTATAATATTTATTGTCTCCTCTTGTGAAGGTCATGACTTGAAAAACAAAAATTTATTTTTTTTAGCTGTACTCTACAGAGTCATAGTTAGCTATCTTACTCTATACATCAGTATTATTGAATATTGAAGGTTTCCATTTCTAAACCAAATTTACAACTTTTTCTTTTTTTAAATCAGGGCTTTTATAACCCATTTAATAGACAAAATTTATTACATAGTACAGTGACTGACACAGTTCTCTAGTACTTCAGAGCCTCTTGATATGCAGAGAATACTGTCTTAGTGAACCATAGTTGTCCTCAGAACATACCAGTTGTGCTTAAAATATGGATTCCCTAAATGCTTGAGTGCAGATCAGTCACACCCCAAACCTCATTCTTCCAACAAGCTGCTTTTTGCTGTACTTCCTCAAGTTGTTTAGATTTTTCGACTTCTTAACTCTATTCTTGAGTAAGGAAGGCATGTCACTGCCCCTCAGACCCTCCCCACTACATTTATTACACTGAGAGCTGGCTTCCTCCAGCCACCCAAGTCTGATTTTTTTAGTTTGAAGGCTTGGAGGTTGTTTGTTTTTTTCCCTTCTTTGTTCACTGTAATAAGCTGTGGTGGCTCAGCTTTGGTGCATTCATGCTGAACTCTAGCTAAAAATGGTTTACAAAGATGGTGTAGTAAAGACTCGAGATGTGAGATGCTTTAATGGTGAAGATTGGCCTGGGTTTATGGAAGGATTTTACCACATTCTGGATATTTTTCTTTACTGGAACCTGACCAGATTTTGGGCAAATCCTTCCTTCCCCATAGATTTTGCCTTTTTTTGACAGTGATGAAGTACAAAACCTGATACTTTGTTTATTGCGACTTTTTTTTTTTTTTCCCTTCACTGTAGAGAAACAAGACAGAGAGAGGAATGAATTTTGGGGAAATGATGTGAAGTGAAAGCAGCAGGTTTTGCATAGTTAGGGCAGGAACTGTGATTCTCAGGCAAAAAGAAAAATAGGGGAACTCAAAGTGAGACAGGGCAAGCCTGCTGGAGTTGCGAGTTACACTTTCTGAGAATGACAATATCCTCAAATAAACCAGTTCAGCTTACATGGGCAGGGTTTTGTGTGTATGTGTATGTAAGCCCACATTCATTTCTCCTCCTCTGTGTTTGGAATGTGTAATCAAATACACCTTCTCAGTATATTCCAGAGATAAGAAGGTTTTCTGGGACCTGCTTTCAGGCGCACAATAGAGCATGAGGGTACTTCAGAAGTCTCCAAACATTTCAAGACTTTAACCAAGCTTGAACTAGATTGTCTGGAATACGTCCATCACCAGTTAAAGCTGTAATGAAAGAGATTAGAAAAGATATGGTTGCTTGCTTTGTGTTTTCAAAAGAAAATACTCCCTGGCTTTCTTTTGTGCAGGCTGTTTGGCCAGAATCCTTAGTGGAAAGCTAAGCAGCCAAACCACATGCTAGTTTACTGAAATAGTACTAGGTGAATGAATAAATAATAGGTAGATAAATAATTGAGTCACAGAATTTTTTTCCTTTTTTTTTATTTTTTTTTCCTTTTCTTTTGGTGATGTTATAAACAAAGATTGAAGGTAGTCATTGGGGAAATCTTATTTGTCTTATCTAGTACTTGGGATTCATTCTATTAGAAGTATTTTCTTCTGAAGTGGCTATATGAATAAGAAATGCTAGCTGCATTAATTCTATCTCTATTTCACAGATGTAGATCATACAAGCTGTGTGCTTTTTTGTCTGGGTACAGAATGTCCTGGGTTTAAGGCAGTTATGAACATTAACCTGTCATCCAGTCTCTCTATCTGCCCTTATTAAGGTTTATAAAGAGCAAGTAAGCCCATAACATTCTACTATGTTCCAATACAGATTAATATGAAATTGGTTACATGTATTATATTCCAAGGTCTGAGAGCAGAGTGGGCAGGGAGTGATCATGCCTGCACTGATGGGGATGACCTTAGCAGGACGGAAGGAAGCAAGGGTTTGCTATGCACTGGCCTTTCCCCTCTGTATCATGACAGAACTGTATTCCTTTGTGCTGTAAAGGACAGCAATTCTGGGACCTGCTCTGCCTGGGATCAAGTTGCTTCCCTGCCTGTTGGGACACAGAGACTCACATTTGTCTATTACAGTGGAGAGCTCTAACCTAAAGCCTATTCTGAAGACATTTTTTTCTCCATCTCCTGCAAGAAGGATATCGATCAGTAGTTAAATATTTCTGGGCTCTTGGTGCTAAAGCAAGTTTCTTGACAGCTCTTTTAGTTTTATCAGCTGGCAGAATAATTAGATCTTTGGGAACAGCTCTGTTTGAGTGTTGACTTGTTCAATGAGAAGGGAACTGTAATTGTAGTTGTGGCAAGTTGTGGTCTGACCTGGTTTCTGCCCAGATGACTCTCTAATACTCTCTATCTTTAATCTCTGTGTCACATCACAAGACAGAGGTAAACCTATAGCCCCAGGCACTGGGTGGGAAGAGATTTTGCAGGCATGCTAGCCCATAATCTCTGGCACCCATGCCATAGCCTTGGCACTCTGAGCATTGTTTGGGTTCTCTGCTGCTCCCTGAGCCCTGCAGAGTTGCGTGATGCCCTAGGAGCACCTCCCAGGGCTTGGCTCCTGTATGGATGCATGGTCTTCCCTTGATGAGACATTCTGCACTTCCATTTCCAACTTGCAGTTCCCCTTTACAGTAAAGGGTTCAAGGGGAGAGAGTTTGAAGGTGAGAAAGCAAACTCATACCCAGGGTCTGTGTAGGCAGTAAACAGTGTCACAATTTCCTAGCCCTTTAATTAATGACGGGTCATTTAATGATGGCAAGAGGAAACATACTCTTGGGTTTCAGAGTCTGCAATGGACTCTGCAAAGTGCAAAGATGTTGACTTCTACTTCTTAAATGAAAATGTGGAAGTAAGAGTGAAAATAAAAAGTTTTGAAGCAGTAAGCCATAGATTGCATTCTGTGGGAAGGGGATATATATACGCTGATGTACTGTACATACAAATGTGTATGTGTTGAGGTGTATGCATGTTTGTATAAATATACACTTGTGTAGTGTGTGTTTCAGCCAGATAATTGCACACCTGAAAGAAATACTGTGTCCTTTTTAGGCAAAGCCTGCTGAAGTAGAACATTTCTCTTTTTAACCAGAAAGAAAACAAAATTCTGTTTTGGAACAAATTTGACTTCTTTTCTCAATGACTTCAGAGTCATTGTAGTCTTAGAGTCATTGTAGTCTTTTATCTGTAGTATTTGCTATTCCTATTTCCATCAAGTATTCCTCATCACTTCACAAAGCAATTTGGAAAAAATTTGGAGGAAAGCCACTAAACAGAAATACACTTTAAGGAAGAGAGAACATTAAAAGTGTTATAGATAGTTTCAACCTTTTTGAATAAAATGCTTACAACTGTGTTTGGAAAAGCTATTGGACTTACAGCACTCACTTTCAAGAAAGACAGACAGTATCTCTTTTGCTACTCAAATTTATCTGCCAAGATACTTTTATGAGAGATCACTGGAGACCTTTTTTTTTTCAAGGCTGTAGATTACACAAATAGACTGCTTTATGTAATCTTAGAGGTGAACTAAATGGGAACTCTGACTGCAGAGTGTCCCTGAAAATCAGGCCAATTTTACTCAAGTACTTCACTCACATTTTCTTGTAGGACCGATACTTTAGTTTAAATCTTTTAAATATCTTGCGAACATTTCTCCGGATCTGAATTTGTCTCAGAACGTTTTGGTCTGGGGTTCTTTCAGCTGCATTTCTCAGTTTATTTCATCATTGTTTTAGCATTTCATGGGTACTCAATCAGTAACAGCAAGTAGCATGTGCATTGTAGGGTACTGCTGCTTTTACATCTGTCTTCTAAGCGAATTAGTCTGCACACAGCAGGTAAAATGAGACAAGGTAAGTTTCAGCAAGTGCAAAAGGCATTCCTTCCTGCTTGTGCTCTTCTGCCTCAGTATGCAGGTCATGTACAACGCATGATGCAGAGTCATTGATGTAATTATCAAGTTCCCAACATTGTGTTATGGTTCCTGTAGAAAGAGTCAGTTATGAGAAAACGTTCCAAATAATAGCCCGATTTTAGGCCAGTCTAAGAAAGAGGAGATTCAACATCATTTTGTTGCACCTGCAGAACAACAAATTTGCATGGTCTTGGCTTCTCTGGAAACTAGTATCTTCTTTACAGAAAACGAAGGATCATCTCACAAGACCTTAAGGTGATTCAAGCCATTTTCTTTTTCCGGGTGGATTGATTTACATCAAAAAAGCAAACAAAATGTAAGTTTGGGGTGGGGTTTTGTTTTGCTTTTGATTTTTTTCTTTTATAATAGTAATGTTAGTTTCTTCAAGAATATTAGATTGTTATTGTTTGGTAAGAACCAAGACATTTTGACTATCAAATGAATGAACTTAGTCTTGAGATCCAAACGTAGGGCTAATAAAGAAACTTACTATATACTTGTGAATATTTATTCAAACAGTTTGTAGCTTATTGTTTTAAAAATGGTCAATGGTTCATTGCTAAGTTACTCTGTGATGATTCTTTTCTTTATGGTTGATGTCAAATTGCTTTTGAATAGAGCAGGAATTCAATTAAAATGAACACAAATAGCATTCAAAAAGGTATTTCTATGAAACAGTAGCACTATCATAATTGTGTTAGCTATGTAATCAGTTTTCTAAAGTTAAAATAAGATTTAAACACTAAATGAATGTATCTAGTCAAGCAAGTAAGCAATGTGTACAGAAATGAAAACAAAAGGATTGTTTCTGATCACCAAAACTTTCTACTGTTGGTAGATCTCAGGTTCTATAGTCTAGTTTCATAGGAACAGAAAAAGTCTTACATTTTAGCATTGCTTTTTTTTCTTAATATCTCATTCAGGCTATTGGTAGTTTCATGCACTGGACTAAATTAGTTGAATAAATTGAATAAAGTGTTTCTCCTTTATTGGCAGAAGAATTCCTCACCATCCCAGTATAATTAGGGGAGCTGCCTGGTTCCACAATTTGGTCTTTAAAACTTTGGCAGCAAATAGGTATTGTTCTTTCTTGAAAATGGTAATTTAGTGAGCTTAAAGGTTTTGGGTTTTTTTAATTTGCTATTTTTTGTAGGGTCTCCACACAATTCTGGTATTCTCTTAATATTGTTTTAATTTTACAATGCATAAAAGCTGCCTTTCTGAATATAGACAAGAAATTGATTGTTTGATCTGGTGTAGACTTGAGAGCAATTTGTACTAGATAGAGCTTAAAATTATTTTATATGCTCTGAGTTTCATGCATGTAAGAATCACTAAAATTAGACAGACTTGAGGAAATAATGAAGTTGCATACAATTTTTGACAAGTATAAATCCCTTCTCTAGGCATACATATCATGTAGATGCATAAATCAGTGAACCTTAGATAAGATTTAGGCTTTTGCCAAAGTAAATTCTAAGCATTTTTGTGTAAATGCAGCTTTAGAAGTTTATCTAGATAATATTCAGGTTTTAAAGAAATCAATTCTATGTAATTTTATGCAAATGTCCCCTTTTGACTTTACCTACAAGCATAGCTCTGCAAATAATGAATGAGTCAATTCTGTGCCTGGACAAGAAAATAGAATTGATTCTTATTCAACAGAAACATTCTCTTTGACTATAATTTGTATTTAAAACTTAATTGAAGTTATAAAACATTTTTTTTTATTTTCCCAGATAAAACAATGAAATATTACACTCATTTGAAAATGCTTACATTCTCCTGTATTTGGTATTTCATGTGCTTGAGGTCACTTGGACCCTCATCATCAATCTGAAATGGCATTTTTCAGTACATTCATCTGAAAAATATTCTCCTTTTCTTCCTGTGAAGTGCATTGTATTATAGTAACTTTATTTGCCTGAACATAGTTTAGTTTGTGCAAATAAATTACGTGCATAGGATATTCTTCACATTTATAGATGCAGCTTAAGTAGCATGCTTCAAAACAAAGACAACCTAAGTGCATTTTATTTAGGAAAGTGTCTCATATTACCTACACAGGAACAACATGGAAACTTTCATGAAAATGCAAACATAACTTTTCCTATTAAATAGGCAGCAAGATATAAACAGGGGGCCTCTGTTCTAGAGCAAATAGAAGTTTGGCTTTTTGCGTGTTCCCTTCACCAAGAAAACGTATAACCTACTTGGCATCCATTCATGATGATTAATTTATAAAGCATTAGTATGAAAGAGCTGTGTGAAGCTGTATTTAAGGAATGAAATATGTTCTGATGAAAAGATGCTTTTGATGCCTTCTGACCACTGGGTTTTCCGCAGCCATGAAAGTGTTAATTTTTATAAGGAAATACCCATAACACGTTATGACACACAGCTTCTGAACAGAAACTATACAAAAGACAATTACTGTGAAAATAAATAACAAGATAAAATACTCCTTTCTTACAAAATAGCTAATTAAAAGGGATGTCAAAATATACTGTGGTTTGGTCTCAATATTTTATGTTCCAGGACCTGTTACGGCATGAAGACTGGGGCCTCTTTTTCGTAGACTGAGAACTCGGCTTACAAGAATGTAAAAGCTGTTTTGAACGTCAAAGTCCCTTTCCCCCCAACTCTGCTTGCTTGTTAAAATTTGACATCTGAGCAACCGCAACGGTCTGAATATTTTCTGTGCTCTAATGGCAAGTAACTACCAGGGTGTGGTCTAGTCCTCAATCAGATGGCGTGGGAACAGAGGGGGGCCTCTCCTGCTGTGTGTAGGGGTTTGGGATGCTTGACAGATATACGTCACTGCAAGATACTTGCCTAAATAAAATCGTATTTCTTCACACAACAAAGAAACTAAAGAAATGGTGGTCAGCAGCAGATCAGCAGATGCCCAAGAAATAGACCCTTTTCCAGAATACCTTGTAGCTTGGAGGTCACTGGTGGGTTTATGTCCCTTGGTCAGTTTGTCTGATAGCGTCTTCAACCTCCAGAGACAAGAACCTCAACCACTGAATTTGAACACTGTATGAAGAAATGTCTTCTCCATTGTGCTATGAAATTGTCGCCTCCTCGCTTGTATGAGGTTCATCAGTTTTAGAAGAAGTGGGAATAATTATTCCATACATTTTCACTGCTTGTGATCACATAAAAATTATTATATGCTCTATCCAATCTGTTATTTGCCTTATTGTGAACAGGCAGTACAGTTTTTCCTACCTGGGCAAATATAAGACCCTTAAACTGAGAATCTGTGCAGTAATCTTTGTATAACTAATACAGATGTGATTTGTCATTCAAATATCTTTGTGTGAATTAAAGAGACCAAGACCATACCTGGCTTTTGAAATTTCCAGCAGAATACTTGGGTATATGACAAATATCCAGCATATAGGTTAAAAACCTAAATATAGAAAGCTTGCTAATTTTGGCATTCAAATTTGAAAGGTGGATCTCCATGTTCAATGACTCTTACTTACCTCAGATTTAATTCTTTTCTTAAATGATCAAAAAAAAGGGCATTATCCACTTTAAATTCCAAAGGTTGTCTGTATTCAGTGAGTTAATGCTAATAGAAATGTACATTATGTGGTAATGATGGTAATTATTACATCTAAGGACTCAAGAATCTGTTTTTAACATGGTTTCCTGAGGAAATTATCGTTATGCAATCTCTACTTGTCTGTCTGTCTTCCTTTTTGCTTAAGAACTTGGAATCTGTAAGCCAGTTTTTTCCAGCTTCGGGACAATAGAAGTCTCAAAGAAGTTTTCCTTTAACGCCGGTTGAAATCGGCATCTAACACAACAGGGAGGGGAAGGCGGAAAGAAAGAAAGGCTCGAGTCACTGCCATGCGTGAGTTTTCTCTGCAGAAGTAATCCAGTCAATCCATGTGCATGTGTAGACTGGTTGGTACCTGAAGCATGGAGTTAGTGACATAGTTATATTATGTAACTTTTTTTCCATATGGCAAGTAAAGTAAATATCCAGGGTTTGAAGATATGCCATGTATTGAAAAGTCTGTTTCCAACCTGTTCTTGAAGGAGATTCCATATCTAAGAAAACATGGTAAAAGAACCATGGTAAGAAACATGGTAAGAACATGATAATCCACTGCTAAAGGCATTGAGAGAGTAGGCTTAGAGCACAACAGGCAATCCTATACTACTAGACACAAAAAGCTCACCGTACTACTCTGCCACTGGCATTAACAGCTGAGCTACCTTTCTTGCTTTAGGGGCATCAGCAGAGAAGTCTGTAGTAGAGTTCCAGTGGAGCATCTCAAGAGAAACGTTTTTTTTAGTGAAGATAATGAGAATGTTTTGGACTCCCCATACTCTTTGTGTGCATGCTACAGATTTCGTGTGTGTTTTTACAAAATCAAAGGTGGGAGTTTTGTAAACATCATCAAGTTTCCACGGCTCAACAAAGTAAGTTCACTAAATTGATACTCAGCAATTCTCTGAATCGAATATGAGATATGAGATATGAGATCTAATATCTACTTAGAGCAATAGCCCCAGAAACACATTTTGCTAGGAAAAGACTTGTTTGTAGATAGTCCATCCAAGCACCAGTGACTACTTTCTTTGAAACACGGACTGATGCTGTGTGAAAGGTAGACAGGCTTTAACGCGGAGTGTGGGTGCAGCTCATCTCGAAAGTTTACTCAGTAATTCTTTAAGCATAAATGTGACCAATTGACAAGTTTACACTGCTTACGATCAGGCCTTAGTTTTCAGCATAAAAGAGGCTAGAAATACTCAAATAAAGAGAAACTTAGAGAAATCAGGATGACAAGCAAATGTGTTGAAATGGTCACTGGCTCAGCTGATGAGAGGTGTGCACACTTATAGAAGGAAGTGTGCCAGGCACCTTCTTGGTCTTCTGACTGCTGGTGTCATCTATGTTGCTCTGAGCAGACCTGTCACAGTTCTACTAGAAGATGGAGCTATTTCTCATCACATCATAAAAACTATCTTGCTTTGGTGACTGTGATCCTGGGCCGGCTGACTTCCTCTACTTTAGTGTAGAATTTTTCAATCTGTGAGAAAATGATCTCCAGTCTCCTTTTAGGGAAGGACTTTTGGAGCCTAGCCCAGACCAGGGCTGCGCAGCCTGGTGGTACTAGAAGTGGCAGAGGGCTGTCCACTGCTGGGAGAAGAGTCACCAAGCCTTGTACCACCCTAAGAATGGTGCCTGCTGCCGTGGCCAGGTCGCATCGTGCACCAGGGCTCACTGTAGAACGAGTTGGTCACTGTAAAAACAATCCTGTTTCTTTGCACATGTGACCTCAGAGTCTTCAAGGAAGACATGAAGGACTTGGACAGGAAAGTCTCTTGGGATTACAATTTAGACACCTAATCTCTTGCTAAACTCCATTGTAGACCAGCTCTTGTTGGATATGGCCTGTAACCACAATGAGCTCTTTTGGTGCCTCTCTAAATACAGTGAGAAGAAAGATGTTCATATTTTTCTACATCTTTTCCCTCCTTTTCTTAAGATTCTCTTAAAAAGCTTTTCAAGGGCAAGTGAAAGGAGACTAAAATTATACTTTGAATAGAATAGCATGAATCACACACACAACTATTCAGATGAAATTTTAGATGTATAAGCAATTTTTTCCAGTCATGTCATCTTCAACTCAGGAGCCAAATGAGAAAATATTTGTGCATCCTCTGTTCTTGATATATAAATGTCTTGATATATAAATGTAAAATGGGCTTAAAATACAGTTTCAATTTATTTTATATGGTCTGCCTTTTTTACAATGTGTTCAGCTTTCCCAGATGTTACTGTGTGCATTATGGAAAGTGAAGGCAAAAACCTACAACATATTTCTTTAGAGAAATAACCATTCTACAAAACCTATCCCCTTCAGAAAATGTATCAGCAAGCCCTGTGTGCTAAGTGCTTCAGAAGCATGGTCATGTATAACTGATAGCAACTGAAAATAGTTCCACATATCCTCTTACCATTTTAATGTGTCAATTAAGTCTTACAGATTTGGATTTCAAGGGGGCAATTATTACTTCATGATTAAAACATTTCTGGACAGGATTATCGAACATAAAATTCTTCTCAGGATTGCATTGATACATGTTGTGTATAAAAACGTAAATCCAGTCAGGTTGATTGTTTCTTTTCAACATAAATTTTATAGAAAATGGAAGAAATATTTTGTTGGAAAAGGCAAAACATACAGTATTTTAAAAAGACATTTTTCTACCTTTCATTCCTCAGCGTGGAATGTTGAAAAAATAAAATGTGACTTCATAGTGTTATATTCACAATATTTGTGACTTCATAGTGCTATATTCACAATATTTGTAACCACCAAAACTCCATGCCTGTGCATCTCAGCCGTGCTTCAGTACATCCAGCTGCATTTTACAGTGTAAACTAGATCTGAGTCTACCCCATTTTCATCCATGTGCTAAATTGTAGTCTGCAGACCAAAACTCACCCACAAGCATTTATTTTGATAATTAAATTCACACATCAAAACCTAAAGGGTGAAAACCTACACCACAAAATACTTAAACACCTAGGATGCATGTGCTTAATCAAAGCATCTCTGACAAGAGGCTGGTTTCCAGTTATGTGCTTAGATAGATACAGAGACTTCAGTGTGCAATCCACACCGCACTGTAATATGTATGATCTGCTTTGCCACGTCTTGGTTATACCTGAATTTTTAAAAACATGTTCAGACTTCAGCGTGTGTGGAAAATATGAATGTCAGCAAGAATGAAAAAACTTTTCCTTATTCACATTTCCTCTGTGAAGCAGCAAGGTCACTGATGCAGAATTTAATACAAAAGAAGAGATAATTAACATCAGACTTTGAAATGCTGTTTCTCCATGGAGGTATACTGATTGAGAAACTTACTGGGTTTCTAGTAAGCGCTGGGTACTAAGGGTCTGTAAAGATGTTCTTTCTCATTTAGCACCTTCTTTTCCTAGTCCCTCTCCAACAGGATGCTGTTTTGCTCTCCTGATGTGTATGAGAGGCTGCCTAGAGATAGCTTTCACTTCTAAGTACTAATCAAACTCCTGGTTTTCTGTTTTGTATTAAAACTGTTTTATGCCTCTGCCATGTAACTCCTGGAACAAAACTTCTGGTTACGTGACATTTTGTAAACACAGTCTGTATGTCATGTCTTTGCTCAACCAGCCATCGTGGAAGAGCTATGCAGACACCATGCTTAGAGCACTTTATGCAGCATGTAGCATTCCAATAGTGACTTTCATAAGTTCTCTCTCATGGCCATGTAATGTCATCAGGTTTAAAAAACAGCTTTTACGTGACGCTAAAAGAAGACCAAAGAAAATTATTTGGAAATATAAAAATTAAAAAAAGTTGGAATTTAAAAAAAAAAAGTTGAAACACTGTGGGTTGGTGCTACTGTAGCTCTGGATTCTTTGTTATAATGCAATAATGCCAATATGATGAGTCCCAGCAGGCTGGGGACACCCACCAGCCAAAAGTAACCGAACTGATGCAACATAGAGGACGTTTTGCAGGGTCTTGCAACATCAAACACTAAGTCTTCCTTGAAAGTCATCAGTGTCTGGAAAAGAAAGTACTGGTCAGACAATACTGGTAAGCATGGTGAGGACACAATCACCCCGAGTATTTTGCCAGGTGTCCTCACAAACGACGTGGCTGCTGCCCATTCCCTTGGCACTCCTTCCGTGTCTCAGAGGAAAGCCTGGAAAAGCTGGATGGTGCTGGCCAGAAAAGCAATATGTGGCGTGGTTGGCTGTGTGGAGGCAGGAGTCAGATGCAGGAAGGGTTGGGGAGAAGATCAGCTGTAGGTAATCCAGAGAACTCAGCTTAGACTGCTGCATGGGAGGAAGAAAAGCTGCAGCAGGTGTGAAGCACAGTCAATGAGAAGGAAAGGCTGTGAATGAATGTGGAAGGTGTGTTGCAGCATTTGTCAAAGGCCAAGAGAAAGATCTGCCAGCAGTGGCTGTGAATACCCTGGACATATTTTTTAAGACTGGGTGAGTGGAAGGAGAAAAGTGTTTCTACATAGCAATAACATCATGTAGAAAAAAAATCTGGAGACAAATTTTAGATGTTATTGATTGGACCCAGATTTCTTGCAGATCAGCTTATTTGTAATAAAGATATTAAGTTTTCTCCACTTGAAGCTGGATGAATTTGGATGTGTTTCAGTTTGGAAACAAAATAGAATGATTATTATGAAAATGAGAGGTGTCTGTAGAAGGGGTGTTGAAGCTGCTGCTGAAGCTATGTGCTGTAAAAGATCATGAAGGTCTTAAAAATTTTATTTATTAACAGTTTTAATGTATACTTCAGCA
>VYXB01006084.1:324717-337664 GCA_013397135.1 Pachyramphus minor
TGCAACAAGATGAAACAGATCAGCTGAGGGGGTGGCACAATGCATAGGTGCAGGGAATTGATAAGAATTTGAAAGCTGGACCACAGTTATAAGTAGGCAATTTGAAAGAAATGGGAGAAGAATGAAAATGAAAGGTAAAAGAAATTTGAAGAATGGTTACATTTTTGAAGATCTGCATGGAAATGTGAACAAAGAATATGAGAAAGTGGAATAAGGTTGGAGAAGAAGACAATCCAGTAGGTAAGGATGAGAATAAAAGAGGAAGACGGAAGGAAATGAGAATAATGACATGGGGGGGGGGAAAGATGAGAAGAACAGCAGCTTAGAGTTTACATGACTTTAATTCACTTCTATGGAATGGCAAGAGTTTTAAGAAGTTCCTGGCAGTAAGGTCAAAGAAGGAACAAAGAGAATTTTGTTTGAACATGTGAAAAATTACATAGATTCCCAACAAGCCTGGGATTTCCATCTGTTGTTGCATCTAAGGATCTGCCTTCAGAAAGCAGACTGTAGAACTAGGATTAGTATGGCAAGATTTAAGTGACTCAGATGAGAAAGCAAAGGAAAGTCTTTCGTGATAGACTTTGAACAACCCCATACTCTGCTCCCTCTCATCAACAGAAATTAATAATTTCTGTTCACCTGCTAGATCTTATGGAGATCAACAGAAGGGTGGCTGAATGAGGGACCCTCCCACATCAGAGATAGGAATATGTTGCTTGTTCTGAGAGGTGGTAGACCTGGGGGAATGGAAGAAATCACAACACATGGGGGTTCTGTGCTGCCTTTTTCTTGCAAGAACAACAGAGCTACCCTTCCTCCCTCCAGCTCCCAGGTCTTTGGTAACTCATCAAGTGCTCATCCAGCCACCCAGGAGCTGGCTCTTTCTGCTAAGCATTGATCTTCTGCAGCCAACAAGGCATTCACCTAAAGCAACAAGGTTGTAATGAAGTGAGTGTTCGTGACCTTTCTCACTACACATGACTCACTAGGATGGTGAAAACCTGATGCAGGGGATGGCCTTTTCTGTTCGGCAAATATTGACTCCTCTTATCTATTGCTTTTTCCTAAACCCACCAGCAGAGGTTTTCACAGGGCTCTGAAAGCTCATTTGTTGAAGAAATCAAGGATGCTGCATAAATGAGCCTTGTGGTGGTATTGCAACATTGGGCAGTAATGTTTTCAATTTTACAGATAAGAAAACAATGCATAGGCCTGCCCACAGCTAGGAAACATGGGAAATGTAAGAAACACAGTGAGGAAGGAGGCTGGAATAGGCTCCTGGTGCCAGTTAGGGCAGCTTTTCCCTCCACTTGTGGCCATAGCTGAGATGAAGGCACTGCCAGGCTGCTGCAGTAAATAGATGTGTATGTATCTGGGAACCTTGAAGGCCTTGCTAATGATGGAGTAGGTTCTGCTAAAGATTAATCGTGTTCTGGGTTTAAATACCCCACGAAATTAATTCAAATAAGCAAACATTTTCTAAAGCCAAAATTAACTTCAGTCTGTCCTGTAATTGTCTGATGGCTGAGAAGCATCAAATTATCCTCTGTCTGAGATTAAAATATAACAATCAGCCTCTATTTTTACTGTTCATTCCATACCACAAACTATTGAGCAACAAAAGGTGACAATGACATTGGAAACTGAGATCCAAAGTTGGTAATTTCATTGTTTCGGAGGAGAAACAGCGGGGGTGATTTTGTATAAGCCAGCTTGCCCTCCCCAACACAGCTTCATCAAAGTGCTTTATTATATTATCGCTCATGCTTTTGTACTGTTTTCTAATATTGTACTGACTTGTCTGAATCACTTTGAAAATTAAGGCTGCCTCCTTCTGAGACAAATCCAGGCCTCATTAAAATTCATAAACAGGCAGCCAAAAGCTTTGAGCACTTTTCCATTGACGCTAAGAAATAGAAGTGTCCTTATTTATCCCGATAGCATATTATTTCAAAGGGAGTCTACATCCATAGGAAACTGGATTTTGATTGATAGATAATATTTAGGACTGGCTGTGAAAGAAACTGATTTTCATTAAGAGGTTCTGTGACACAATCTTGTCAATGGTATCTCAAATCAACAGTGTTTCAGTGTTTAACTGTATTCTTTTGATTCAAAAAACCTTCATGTTAACATTAATTACAAATCTATGCTGACATATAGTAGTGGTCCGATCTTCTCAGGTAGCATGCATATATATCTGGAACTCCGTTATATGTTGTCACTGGTGATTGAACTGTCCCTCATTTCAGGGAGCAGTGGGGGAAGGAAGGAGATAATCACTTATCTCTGCTCTTGATTCCAGCTGAGGCCATATTACACAATAGTAGTTATGAAGTATATTAGAGCACTACGTTGGTTTTGCCTACCATTCTGCTAAATAACCACTGGGAATAATGTTATTTCTCCAAAACCATTCTCAAGTTCAATTAGAAAAAGAAAAGATCCTATGCTTTAGTCAAAGATTAAAAATTGAAAAATTTTGACACAATATAATCTCAGTAATGTAAAAGAATTCAAATATAGTAATTGTCAACTACACCAGTGATAATCAGTCAGCAAGCCTTTGCAGGGGTGTGATGTGGAAAGCATTTAAAACTTCAGAAGATAAAATCAACTTGAATAACATGTTTACTTACAAGTTTGTGTAAATGTTTGTGTGATATACCCTTCATTAAAAAAAAAAAAAGAAAGACTCTACTAGACACAGTTAGCACTTCTGGCTACACTATAGGAAACTTTACTAATTGATCTATTGGCCTTCATTTTAGTGAGGTCTTTACTAGTATCACACGAATGTGACACATACTGTAGGTATCAATCTGACCTTCTGCTTAAGAACTGACATTTATCTGAAGCTTAAGGTTACCCCAGAACTAGTGTCTTTGAACTAAAATAATGCTTGGGTTTAGTCTAAGTTTGATTATCCAGCGAGTTGTGGTTTTATGTCCAATGGGAGATTTTTTCTTGCTATTCACTCAAGCTAGTGCACCTTCTAGTGAGAACTGTCACACTTACACTTACCTACAGCAATGGGATATCTTTCCAGACAGATCTGCTATTAAAAGATGGCAAAAAATTGTAAGTTCAACTGCTTTTCTGAGATCACCACACTTTCAGGTAACATGATTTACGTTATAAAAATGAAATATTCATATTTACATTTAATTTCAGTAGCTTATTTCCAAAAACACAAGCCTAAATACTACTTCTACTGCAGTTCCTCAGGTCTCTGGAGTCTGCCCTGGCTTTCAATGGTGTGTTATATGTGCAGAAAATGTTTATTGGACACTCTTCCTTTTATGAAATCTAAGAGAAAACAAGTCAAAAATGTTAAACTTGTAAGCAGTTAAAGCAGTACTGCTGATGTTCATAGAAACCATGCTGTTTATCACCATTGAGAAAATGCAAAGTATAAATGGAGAATGTTGGATTTCCTGTTAGGAAACTCTGTATGAGATTAAGTTTATTTTTTGAGTCCTTTCTTTTACAACATGGCTCAGAACAATTTCACCATAGCAGTAGATTTGGTGGTGGTTTGCTTTTATAAAAAGCCTAGTAAGCATGTTCCTGATGACTTCTATTACATGTCTTCAAAATAGCAGCAAGTATATGACATGAGCACTTTGTATGTGAAACCTGTGTGCCTTCTAGATTTGATGCATAAACTCAAACCCACCCAACCGAACTTTTGTAAACTTAATGTTTAGGAAGTCAACATAAAAGATGGCAACACTTTTCAGCAAGTGGGCTTCCAGCCAGTTTGTCAAACAGGAATGTTTGTACTTACTTATAATTTCTGATAGACAAATTTGTTCTGCTTCTCAATCACAAAGTTGGGATTTCCTAGGGAAATCTTGCTACAACATCAGAAATATGGGATTTTGATTTTCAATACTGCTGAATCTTAAAAAAAATTCCCAGCATTTACCTGAATTTGTCTAGCCCATTCACTGAAATACTGGAATGGATTGAGAGCCACTCAGATCAGAAGTTCTAGACCTGATTCAGACCCATTACTCTTAAAAATATATAGTCTGGTAAGGAATGCCCTTTGCAGCATTTTTCACTCTGGCTCCAAAAGGCTCAGAGAACTTTTGCTTTCATATCTGGGATGAAAAATACCCATCCTGGACCAAGTGAGTTGCTCTTTTTCCATGTAATACAGCCTTGTAAACATAAGTTATTTTAAGTCAATTGTGTATTAGCTCTGTGAAGTCAGTGAATACTTGATGAAATGCTTTTTCCATACTGAAATATTCATGAAGCTAATTTTCAACAATCAACAAAATCAAGTCATGTTTTTTAAAAAGAAAACAACATCTTTCCATATCTGCTTGTTGAATACAAATTAAAAAAAAACCTTAAAATAGAAGTGATCAAATTCACTTTTTGTATTTGCTCCTGATTTGATGAGAATTTGGAGTCCCAATCAGACAGCAAGTGAATAGCGCCTTTATTATTATATTTATTTCAGTTATCAGCCATCCTCTTTTGGAAGTCAATATACAGTACTGAATTTGATAATTTGACACTGAATCTGGAACACAACCCTGACCATAGTGGGCACTAGCATTTCAGTGAGGGATTTAATTAATCTAATTCTCTATTATCTCAAAATATTAATGTTTTCTATTTCACACACACACACAAAGTTTAACTGCTTTCCAACATACTCGTATGGCTAATATATTTATACTCTGTAGGGTAAAATCTGAACCAGTATTAAGTCTACTGAAGTCTATCAAATACTGTAATTTGTCCTAATCACTGTTTTAGGGATGGTGTAATCCCTTAATTCATAAGGGATTCTTTCCATATGTAATTTTTGTCTTTGAACTCAGAAGTGTATTCTGAACTTCCCTAATAATGAGACCCACTAATGCCTTGAGGATAGGCCTCTCATTTTAGCTGAGCAAAGTAGAGGCTGACACAGCTGCAGTTCCAATGAGGAAACGTGCACGACTGCAACTGCATGGCATGGTGTGGGAAAATGCACAATGGCAGCCAGGCAAATGGGTGGAAGCAGAAGAGACATGGGATGGTGACGTCCTTACCCACCCAGCAGTGCAGCTTGTCAGGCCTGCTAAAAACAACCCAGGACCTTACATAATGCATATAAGCTCTCCACAGGGTTCGTGCTGAGAAGCAGGCATTTGCAAAACCACATGGAGAAAATTACAGCCTTCCTGCTGAGCACGTTGTTTCCTAGAACTCTAAGAAATATTCACAAAAAGCCAGATGCTGGAAATCCTGCCCATGCAGGCAGCCAAGGCATCTTATTTAAACAGCTACTTCTTCTGTTCCCCTCCAGTTCACAGTGTAGGGCTCTCCTCTGAGTCAAGAGACAAGTGACTGTTTAGAAGGACTTGAAAATGGAATGGAGGAGGAGGAAGATGGTAGCTGGGCTGGTAGCTGGTAGCTTAGGCAAAATAGTCAAGTGGTTGGAGTGTTCTCCTAGGAAACAGGAGAGTAGAGTTACTCACCTTACTCAGCCTGAGGCTGTCAAAAACCTTATCTTCTATCTATCTCCTAGGAAAGTGCTGTCAGCACCAGGCTAGCTCTGAAGCTGGTTGGAAGCAATCCCCACCCTTCCTGTGTAAGCTTTTCTCGTGCAAAACAAGAAATACAAGAAGCTTTAGGAACAAGAGAAACACTGCAAGACGATGCTGTAATGTGACATTGCCAAAGGTTAAGTGAACTCCTAAGAGTGCCCACCGTAATGTGTATCTCACATTTTGGCACAAACACAGCTTGTTCTTGAATTCTTGTTACTTTGGTCAACAGCTAAAATGTGTAGTTCTGGCCATCCACAGTGTTACTGCTTTAGGTACCGGGGAATGAGAGGATCAGACAAGGTGCAAGCCAGCTCTAGGCTTTCCTGGCACCTGAGCCTGGGAGGTTCAGAGCTGAAGCCCCAAAACCAAACAGTAATGTCTTGGATGTACCCCCTAAATCTTAGGGCACTTCTCCAGTGGATCTAGCTTCTTAAAAATTGTGTGATTATAAAGTCATTCAAGTAAACACATTTTATAAAGAAAAGGCACTTCACCTCCTTTTGATTCAAACCATTTTACTTGTATTAAAAAATAAGTTAAAATATGAAACACCTTGGGAAATAAGAATAAAATATGCCCAACATAGAAAGAACTCCCTTTAAAAAAGTAAAATTATATCATCACGTTACACAAGTCAAGGGTAATGCTTTCCTCTTCAGATGTACACTGCACATGTGATAGATCTGAACAGGCTTGTAGAAGGCAGGGAATACTTTTTAACTTCACTTCTTGCTTAAGTAGTTGACCTTTTTGTCACTTGGCAGGATTTCCAGGTATCACTTATTTATGTAGATAAACTGTTCTTTCAGCAAAGTTGGTGTTTCTTTAACAACTGCAGTATTCTGGAACAGGTACTGAGCACAACATAAACCTGAGGATGTCATAAATATAGCTGCAATTTATAAAAAGCACTCCTGGTCAGACTGAGTCAGCTACATTTTAGTTTGTTGACTGTGTTAGTTCTAGTGGAAACAAGCAGAAAACACTGACATGCTAACAGAGAGTTATGAGAAGGAATAATCTGCACTTTTCAGAGGCAGTGAACATAAAGAAAGGCAAGAGTCTTTCAGCACATTCCTAAAAGCCAAGCGTTTCTCTTCCGTGGAAAAGGCTAGGGACTCAGGAGTGTCCTTTGTCTATTATAGATCCACAACTACTCTTTAATTCTTTGATTGTATTTTACTGAACTCATGTCTGCAGTGCACGATGTAACGTGCTCTCCATAGCCACACAAACCTGGTTTTGTTCACTAAGAGAGCAGTGAATTGCTTCTCTCATTCCTGCATTTGAGCATGTTGGGGAAGGGGGGATTTGATCCTTTGTTTTGTTGTCCTGCTTTTCTAATACTGTTATTACAAATGTGTACAAATGTCCTTATTTACAGAATTAATATAGGTACCATGTGGAAGCTAAGAAATGCATTAATGTGCTGATTTACAGCCTTACATGTATTCTGTGTATTTCTATATAGACATACTTATCTGTCCTGGTTCCAGTCAGAACAGTAGTCAGGAGTGACCATGGAAGGACCCAGAGTTTATTCAATATTAACTGTACCACGTCTATGGGAGGAACAGGGGAGGATGGTTTTTCTCCAGTTTTTCACCTCCTTTCCTCCGTCAGGGCTGTTACAAGAGCTTTTGAGAATTTTGGAGTTCCCTTGGGTGCTTAGGAAAGCATGTTCTTGTTGCTAGATCTGCCAGGTCTCGTCAGTGCTGCCCACACCATTTAAGAGTTATGGAAGAGTTTTTTGGGTGAACTGCAGGATATGTGAAAGCATTTCAGCCAACAGTTAGGTGAGTGCCCCTCGTGACGTGGCTGCTCCAATGCTAGGGTATCATGGCCCACAATATGAAATGAGATGGTAGTGAAGCCAAGCAACTGAGATCCCTGTCCTGGAATTTGGGCATTGACAATGAGATTTGGAAGAGGACAGAAACTCTCAGCATCTGGAGGCAGCTCCTGACAAGGATAAGGAAAAACTGTTCTCTCAAAGATGATCTGATAGTGTTCCCAAGCAGGTGGAATATCATGGAGAAAGGTTTTCAGTAATGAGACCAGTCCCCTATAGATCCAGATAAGGTCCAGTATATGAAATCCATATGGCAGAAGTTTGTATGGAGCATCCCATCATTGTACACCAACTCATTGCCATTGACGTACATGGAAGAAGGAGAACAAACAGTGCTTCAGGTGACCAGCTGACTCTGGCAATATGAAGATCATCTTTTTTTCTCCCTACCAACCTGCGCCTCTGCTATGGAAAGACCGTCCAAGACCGCAGACAGATTAGAAAGACTCGAGCAAACTAGAGGGGAAACATCCTATGACCCTCCAGTACGGACTAGATCTCTGCTACTGGGAGCAAGTGCCCCCCTACTTGAGAGAGAGGGCACACACCATGAGGTAACCTGTGGTTTTATGTGCATGACCACAGAGAGGACATGCAGTGGGATGGAGAAGCCACCTGTGCCCTAGCAGCACGGTGTCCTGGGTTACACAAAAATTTTGGTATCCACCTTTTCCCTTCTCTTTTCTGCACTTTTTTTTTTTTAATGTTTTGACTTCTTTAAAGATATGGAACTGCTCGTGATTATTAACTAAACATTTGACCACCAACAGTGACCACCCAGGCACTGTAGGAGACTGGACTGTTGGTGCTAATGGCTCAGTCAGCAAATGTGCTTTGCTAACAATGTGCAGAGTGACCACCCAGGCTAGGTGTTGAAGGTGTGCACATCTTCCGGCTGACAAGCTGGGTATTGAACAAGATAAGAAAAAAGGCAAACCCTGTGAGGTGCGATAGCGTTTCTTTTTCCTTACACAGATGACTCAGCTATTGTAACTCCCCTGAACAGTCACGGCCAGGCTGAAAGTATTCATCTCTTGTTGATCAGCCATAATGGGCCATAGTGGACTCAGCTGCCCTGATATAAGAGACAGCTACTGCAACATCTTGGAAGGTGTCAAGAGTCCTGAACTATCCATTGACTCAGAATAAACGTCCCTGCCCCAGGGGAGGTACTGGAGGCATTCCCACCTAAAACTGAGCGTATGTAACTGAGTTTTGGAGCTTCCTTTACCACCCAGGCAGATCCACTGCCTTGGCAGATCCTGACTGCAACCGTCACTTCGACAGGACTGCAGCCACCACTTTGACCAATGAGCATCGAAGGTGCAACAACCAAGTCTCGTTGCTAGATCTGATGGGTGCCTTGTGGGTCCCTCCAGTCCCCTGGGGGAGGTCCACAGCCCTGCTCCAATGCCTGTACCAGCACCACAGCCTCATTCCAGCATCACAGAAGCATCTGCCAGTATCAAATCCCAGCTATCCACCTTTTCCTGCCAGTGCTGACTCCCCAGTCATTCCTGCCAGGTTTTCCGGGTCTGGAGGAGACAAACCATGTGGAAGGGTGACCATCTTTTGGTCCAGTGGGTGGAGCTTGGGAAGTTTCTCCTCACTGGTTGGTTTAGCCCATTTTTATCAGTGTTTTTGTGAGCATTCTTCTTGGTAAAATGTTATTTTTTCACTTACATTCAGGTGTATTTGGTATCCAGTTTTATTAGTATTGTTATCAGCATTCTTCTTGGTAAAGAGTCATTTTTTCACCTACATTCAGGTGTATTTGGTATCCTTCCCTGTATTGGAGAAACCAGGGGTATGGCATCTGAGGGAGGAGACTTCTGTCCAAGGTCTCCACCCCTCCAAATTGTCTCAGACACACACGGGAATATGAGTAAAGAGGAAGAACAACCAGCACAGCAAACTCTTAAAGGATAAATGTCACTCCAGTTTCCAGTGGGCAAGTCCTCAGACAGAATAGGAGGGGTTACTTCCAACCCTCTTGAAGGGACCTCCACTTCATATTTGCAAGAAGTGGGCAGCAGGAGCTATGACCAAGACTGAAGGGGCCCTGCCTCAATCCACGTGGAGGAAAGAGGCAGTTGGATCCATTGGACTGTGTGCATTCAATGGCCTGGCACATCAGATGCACACGAGTATGAGGCTTTAGCTGACACCAGCACACAATGTACCCTCGTGCCATTGAGACATGTAGGGGCAAAATCCATCTCTTCTCCTGTGGTGGCAGAGGGATCCCAACAGCTGACTGTCCTGGAGGCTGAAGAGAGCCTGACTGGGAACAAATGGCAAATCCCCACCTTGTGACTGGTCCAGAGGCCCTGTGTATCCTTGGTACAGATTACATCAGGAGAGGGTATTTCAGGGACCCAAAAGGGCACCGCTGGGCTTTTGGGAGGGCTGCTGTTGAGACAGAGAAAATGAGACAGCTGAAAACCCTGCCTGGTCTCGCAGAGAGCCCTTCTGCTGTGGGACTGCTGAGTGTCAAAGAACAGCAAGTATCACCTGCCACCACAACAGTGCACTGTCAGCAATACCATCCCAACTGGGACTCTGCTAAATGATTTCTGAACTGGAGAGCCAGGGGGTGGTCAGCAAGACTTGGTGACCCTTTAATAGTCCTGTATGGCCAGTGCTCTCCCAGGGGAGAGCAGAGACAGCAGATTATCATGGCCTGAACAAAGTCACACCACCCCTGAGTGCTGCTGTGCCAAATATGCTGGAACTTCAGTAGAAGCTGGAGTCCAAGGCAGCAGAGTGGTACGTCACCGCTGACATTGTTAATGCCTGCTTTGGCAGCAGAGTGCAGGCCACAGTTTGCTTGCACCTGGAGGGACATCCAATACACCTGGAACCAACTGTCCCAGGGGTGGAAACACAGCCCCACTATTTGCCATTTACTGATCCAGACTGCACTGGAAAAGGGTGGGGCTCAGAACACTCGCAATACATTGACAGCATCACCGTGTGGGGCAACACAGCAGGGCACATTTTTGGGAAAAGGGAGAAGATAATCCAAATCCTCCTCAGTGTCAGTCTTGCTATAAAGCAAAGTAAGGTAGAGGGACATGCTCAGGAAATTCAGTTTTTAGGAGTAAAATAGCAAGATTCCACTGGATGAGGTCTACCAAATAGCAGCTATGTCCCCACCAACCAGGAAAAAGGAAACACATGCTTTTCTAGGCACTGTGGCCTTTTCGAGGATGCATATTCCAGATTATAGTCATATTGTAAGCCCTCTCTATCTTGTGACCCAGAAGAATTATTTGAAGTGGGGTCCTGAACAACAACAAGCTTTTGAATAAATTAAACAGCAGATTGTTCATGCAGTAGCCCGTCAGGGCCAGTCAGGGCAGGAAAGATATAAAAAATGAGCTCTGCATTGCAGCTGGGAAGAATGGTCCTTCCTGGAGTCTCTGGCAAACTGTACCTGAGGAGACTCAAGGACGACCCCTGTGATTCTGGAGTCAGAGATACAAAGGATCTGAGGCCTGCTATACCCCAACTGAAAAAAGATTCTGGCAGCTTATGAAGGGGGTTGAGCTGCTTCAGAAGTGATTGGCACTGAAGCACAGCTTCTCCTGGCACTCCAAATTCCCATACTGGGTTGGTTGTTCAAAGTGAAAGTCCCTTCCACACATCATGACACTGGTACTACAAGGAGTAAGTGGGTTGCACTGATCACACTGCCAGCTCAAACGGGAAACCCCAGTCGCCCAAGGATCTTGGAAGTCATCATGAACTCGCCCAAAGGTGAAAATTTTGGGTTATCATACACAGAGGAGGAGGAGGAGGTGACACATGCTGGGGAGGAGGCCCTACCATGTAATCAGTTACCTGAAATGAAAAGAGACATGCTCTCTTCACTGATGGTTCCTGCCGTACCCTAGGGATAAATTGAAAATATAAAGCTGTTGTATGGAGTCATACGTGGCAAGTCATAGAAGCTACCGAGGGAGAAGGTGGATCAAGTCAGGCTGAGTTGGATAATGGGGCACATTTCAAAAATAACCTCATAGACACCTGGGCCAGAGAGCAGGGGATTGAGTAGCTATATCATATTGTCCTGGTTTTGGCCAAGGACAGAGTTAATTTTTGCAGTAGCCAAGAGGTGAGGTTGAGGGGGCACAGACAGAACCCAGATGTTATTTGATACCACATCATGTCATTGCTGGAGATGGGGGTTAGGGACTCTTCAGCTTCTGAGAGCAAGGGCATGGCTTCCAGTTGGGAAAAAATGTGGTGGACAGAATGGTCAGAGTAGCATGACACTGGTCCCAGAGCTGTGGTGTGGTGCTGGGTTGGAGCCGTGTTGGTTTGGGCTCAGTGAGCATCTTGCATGTGAATCACTCTCTCTTTTGTATACTTTTGTTATTAGTATTGTTGCTGTTACTGTTCATTTTCTGGTTTTATTGCTGTTTCCAGCAAACTGTTCTTACCTCTATCTGTGATCTTTGCCATTTGTGCCTCCAATTTGCAATTTCATCCCACTGCATGGGAAAGGGGAGGGAAGGTGGAGTGAGAGAGCAGCATCTGCTTTGGGACGGTCTTAGTGGGAGCATTAAATTGGGAAGTACCATTCCTAAAACATCTGTCATGCACCAGCCTCTGGCAAAATTGAATGATACAATGGATGTTAAAAGCCTCTTTGAAAGCAATGGGTGTGGTATGGGCACTGAAAGGAATGAGGCTGCACACACAGAATTCAGTTTTTGGGATTCTCTGCAGAGCTCTCTCTGCACTTCACTTTTATCAGCCTCTTTGGGTAAGCAGCACCTGGTGCTGCCATTGAGTTAACCAGAATTACCAAAACTTTGAAGGCCCAATGTTATGAACTCACACATTCACACACTACCATTCTGTGATAGTTTTCAATCACGGCGTAAACCGTGCATGCTCTCATGCAGACTGTTAAGTGTTTTTGCGCTTTGGGAGCGCATCATTCTCTTTATCAAAACATGGTCAAAGCCTAAATACCCCTTTTTGCTCTAATTAATTGAATGCAGGTGCATCTGCTCAGCTTGTTCCCCCATCTCCCCATGTTTTGTTTTGACACATGGGGTTCACAGCGAAGAGGACCAGGACCTGGCCTTCTTGTCTTTGGATTTGTCTGATGCACTTCTGGAGGACTTGAACTATTAAACCAGACAAATTACTAAGTTACTATTGATGCTGACATTGCCCAATACACTGGCCACTGTATGCATGGCCTGCACTGAATGGGCCAATGCAGCAGTAGCTATGGCTGTGGTAGCTGCCAGAGTTACTGCAGAAATGATAAAAGCAATTAGCCATCCAATGATGATTTCTTGATTGTGTTAACAGTTTTATTAACTTACTGTACCTTGCATCATGCTCACAGCTTCTTATTAGGTTCACTAGGAGCCACAGTTTGGCTCTTCTGTGGGTGGGAATCATTAATGATAAATGGATAGTGGATACGTGTCCTGTTACTTCTCAGCCTTGGTTTTCCTGACTCCTTACACACTCAAACTGTAGCCCTGTACTCTCCCTAGGTCATGTGT
>VYXB01006084.1:337722-353151 GCA_013397135.1 Pachyramphus minor
CTCCTCAGTCTGAGGAGCAGATCCTTGCCCAGCCATGCCAGTTTCCAGCATGCCTTGCTTGATTTCCCAGGATAAAGAGCTCTTGTGCTCTAAGAAAAGTGGCCTTGAATTGCTGCCAGCTCTGGTCAACCTCTCTGTCCTTGAGGACAGTTTCCCAGGGGATGTCATTCACCAACTCCTTAAACAGCTGGAAGTTCACACCTGGAAAGTTCAGGGTCCTGACTTTGTTCCCCGTCAGGCTCATGTTCCTTGAGATCCTGAGCTCAAACAGGGATTGGTTGCTACAGCCCAGGCTGCCTTGAGTCTAAATTTCTTCAATGAGCTCATCTGCACTGGTGAACACCAGGCCCAGTGTCGCCTCATCTCTGGCTGGTTTATCCAATACCTGGTTGTCCTTCAGGAGTCTCCTGGATTGCTTGCAGCCACCTGTATTGGTTTCCCAGCAAGTGTCCAGGTGGTTGAAATCTGCTATTGGGATGAGAGCTTGTGAGTGCGACTCCTATATCCAAAGCAAGAGGCCTCATCAGCAGGCTCCCCCCTGGTCAGGCAGCCTGTAGTAGATCCCCTCCACAATGTGTCCATTTTTTGTCCTGTCCTTCGTTTTCCCTCACAGGCTTTCAACCTGTTCTTGTCTGTTTCTCAGAGGCACCTCTCTGCAATCTATCCCCTCTTTAATACAGAGTGCAGTGACCCTGCCTCTTCTCCCCAACCTCTCTTCTGAAAACCTTCTAGCCTTCAACCGCACTGCTCCAGTCCTGTAACTCATCCCACCACATTTCTGTAATAGCAGTTAGGTCACGGTTTTCTAATTGTACTGTGGTTTTCTATTCCTCCTGCTTGAAACTGATGCTGTGTGCATTGGAGGAGAGATACTTCATCTGAGGCTGTCAACCTCTTCATTGTTTGGAAAGAGCCTTCTCTAATTCGTTGGGATGATTTATGGGTGTTTCCCTTCTCAGCCCTGAAGTGCTATTTTTTTCCTGGCTCCTTACTGACACCCAGGAGAGCACCTCTGCTAAATCTAGTTTAAAGCCCTGCTTTAAACTGTATCCCATCTACTAACATGCCCAGTATCTCAAAGGTATGTCCTTAATCAAAGAACCTGAAGTCCTGAACAGGCACCAGTCTCGTAGGCAGTCATTCTCCCTGTTCACTTGTCTAACTCTACCTGGGTCACAGTCCCCTACTGGGAGGATAGAAGATAACACTCTCTGCTCCAGATCCTTTCCACATATTTCTGAGGGACATGAAGTCCCTTTTGATGTTTTGGGATCTCTTTGTTGCAGAGTCATTCAATCCTACATGAAAGAGTAGGGGTGGATGACAGCCCTCAGCTTTTACCAGGCTTAGTATCCTCTTTGCAACATCCCAAATATGAGCTCCCAGTAGGGAGCTAACTGCTCTAGAGTGTTTATCTGGGTGAAAAATGGCCACTTCCATGCCTCTCAGTGAGGTGTCACCAATAACTAACACCCTTTGTGATTTTTTGGTGGTGCTTGTTTTAACTTCATGTGGGATGATGTTTACATATCTTAATCTGGACTACTCACCCAAAAAAGATTTGATTATTTGGCCCAATCTTGCCCCATTTGCTTATAAAAATAGCCTCAGGAAGCCAAAAAACTGGTGTGATTCTGATAGATGATGTCAACAGTTAGTAGACTGGTTTCTACAAGGAATAGCTAATTCTGTTCATATCATCTTCATTCTGGCAGGATCTCTTGGTATAACCCAGGGTAACTTTATCTGTGTGAGAGATCACGATCAGGTTCTGCACCTCTGAGCTGCCTGCCAGAATGCAGATTGTGTTTTGTTGTTGGCTTGATGCTGCAACGTACAGAACACTATAATGCACAGGATTTCAGACTTTAGTTGATTGTTTTATGAACCTTTGCAAAAAATCAGCCATTTATGTCTTGATTTAGAGTCTAGTCCATATTCTGCATATCTTCTGCATAACTCATGCAGAGGATGTACTGTAGCATTACAAGAATGACTAATTCTTTCTCTATTATGATGACTCACTATTTGTTGTTCTAAGAAACAGGCTTCTCAAATTATGTCTCTCAAAGTTTTTTTCTTTTTTTTTTTTTCCTTTTCTTATTTACTATTTATCAGTCTAGGCAGATAAGAGACTTTTAAAATTTTTATATAAATTTTCCTCTAATACTTCCCCTAAGTACTGTCTGTAGAATTTTTGCCTCCTACATGAACATTTAAGAAAAGATCATTCAAGTATGTAACACGATGAATAATTTAGCATTTGAAAGACATATTCTCTCAATGCTACAATTAAAGCACAGTTGCTCCTTACAATTATATGCAAAGAAATTTTCTATCTAATCCTGTTGATTAATCACGTCTTCCTTTTTTCCACTGACTAGCTGTCTAAATTTACATGCCTTGTGCAATTACCTTAAGCACAGACCTACAAACTTCTGCTGCTATAGCTGTCTGTAGCTAATTAATTATAGAAACAAACAGCTAGGTGTTGATCCTTTAGTAAAATTTGGGTAATTTATTTCTATATTTTATATTTCCTTTAAACTGTTTCATGGCTGAGGTTGGTGGCAGAGATGTTTCAGTGTGCAGATTTTGCTTCTTTTTAAGATCTTGAAGTTTTTCCTCCATTTTATGGTACATGGAGAAGTTTACTGTTCATTGAGACAATGTAATAAAATTATTGTATCTTTTGGCAATGTCAGCTACTTTGAACAATGGAACTCCTTTGAAAACATCAGCCAGCAGAACATTATTGTGGTACACGCTTCAGTTTTGTGAAATGATTGATTTTGTTTGCTTTGGGTTGGATCAGTGATTGTAAGTACATATTTAAAATTGCCTTGTCATAACTTATTTTCTTTAAATCATTGTATTTTTAATGTCTGTGTGCCTCGTGATGCCCAAATCAGCTGCATCATTAACTCCTGGTGAAAAGAACTACTGATTTAAAACCTACTATGTCTTTCTGTTAGATGGATGTTGGCATGTACTTAACTTAGAAAATCTACCCCCTTGGTAGCTATGACAACTTGTGACAGATTCTGGGGTACCAAAAGCAAATATGAAAGGTGGTGAATAGCACAGAGGCTTAGAAAAATTTCTCTTCAAGGTTAGTTACTTCTTGTTTCCCCACTGAATTTCTTTACAGCCTTGATAGTGAAGGCAATTTACAAGTACCTCAGATTTAGGTCCAAGCTTGTTCACATCTCAGATTCTGTGTGTGTCTGTGTGAGAGACTGTACAGAAACAGAAGAAAAAAAAAAATTTAAAAAATAGTCATCTTATGAAACAATATTTTCTTTCTTGCAATTCAGATCTTCCTTCAGAGGTTTCTGGCCCAGAAAAATTCAGAGTCCTGATGCCTGGACCTGTTACCAAGACTGATTTCAGCTTCTTGGGAAGAGACAAGAAGAACGCTAGAGAACAGATTGGCTTGGCCTTCAGATCACTCCAGGACAAACAACTTTATTTTTGCTGTTTAAAGACTTATTTGTCAGGCAGTGCTTTAAGAGGCAGGAGAAACAACTTAAACTTGGAATACTAAAACATTGTTCCACGTGTTTCTGCTGGATATCTTATGGGAAAAAGGAAGGCAGTACCCGCAAGGATGGAATTCACTGCAGAAAGGAGAGGCAGAGGAGATAAGGGGAGGGAAAAGGAGTGGACTGGCTTCTTCAAATAATTTGGTAATCTGTAGGCAGTATTTATTAGCCAAAGAAAGATAACTTTATGTGCTAGCCTACTTGATAAGGCAGGGCCATCAAGTGTGTCTTCATTATCTGGAGCTTCTTAGACATGCTGGTAGCGAGCCAAAGAAAACAAAATGGGCCAAATAAGTCTCGGACTGTGGAGTCAGCCGCAAGCTGAAGGAGTCATCCTAACTGTTGGGAATCACTTGCTGAAAAAATATGAAAATATTTTTTTCAGACCAGAAATATGAAAATATGAAAAGGGCCTGTAGGAGTGTACAGTGGATCAGGCTAGGGATCAGAGAGATGTGAGGTTGCACTGAACAGCATGTTACAGGGTATTTTTTGCTACAAGCTGAGCACTATTAACACAGAAAAAGGAAATTTTAAGGAGAGGGTGGATTTAAGATAATAAAAGTGCTTTGTAATGATTCCAGAGCCTCTTCTTGTGCTCCAAGGGCTACAGTGTCAAAGAATCACAATGCTTATTTAAAAGTTTTAAAGACTAGCTGGTGAGGTTTGCACTGCAGTCTGTAAATTTTATGACTGCTCATTAGCAATCCCAGCGTACAGGCAGCCAACCTGCATGGTTGAAGTGTTTGCTTTACTGTATGCACCAGTGCCAGTCCTGCTCCTGTCTTTCCAATCCATTCTTCCTAGTGGAGCATACACATAAGAAAAGAAGCTGTAAAAAATACCCCATGTATCACTCTCAAGTATGATCTGTGCAAAAGGAGGCTTGTGCTTCCTGAACTTCCACTGGTAACATATCAGGCTGTATGGATGACAGAGTGACTTTGCCAGGAAAATTCTTTCTGATCTGCCTCTGCTTTTCATGTTGTCTTCTACAACAATTTAAAACATGTTTTGAGCTGAAGAGGGTGAAAACATCAAATAAAGCCAGGGATATGAGCACTTCAAAATATTTCAGTGGAGAAACTGGTGAATGCACAGGAGATCTTTGAGTGCACTTTAAATTGGCTTCTAGAAGTGAAACAAACACCAATAACCTTATTTGGAAGACAAAAGTGTGTATCACAGAGGAAAAAAGCAGTCTTGTAAGAACAATAGATTTTTTTAAGCAGGTGTCTGTTTGGTATTTGACTACTTTAATTCTTTTTTGTGCACCTTTCTTATATATTCAACTTTCATTAATGAAATCGTAAGACAGAAACAAAGAACAAAATATTACTCTTTGTGCTGTATAAAAAATTGTTTTTTTTTAATGTGTACCCAATCATAAGATTTTCTTTGGGTGTTGTCCTGGCAGCCAATTTTCAGCCTAGTTCAGTATATTCTAGCATAACCCTGTCTTTGCTCTTCTCTATTTGAGTCAGGTCAATCTGCATCTCAGTACTTGCTTAGGGTTTTGGGTACTGTGGATGTCATCATGATATCCCATGTGTTTACATGCACTGCAGGATAAGCTGCCTCTTGGTGTACTTCACATATTTCTTCTGTTAATGCAAACTGATTCCATATGCCCACAACAAAACCTCACTTGCCACCGTCTCATCAAAATACTAGATGAAGTCTGTATTGCTGTAATATTTTTCCTTCCTAGAAGAGACCTTTGAAGTTGTCAACTATATATCTAGCTCTTAAACATGCATGGTAACACTCTAGAATTAATAAAATTAGGCTTATTACTCACATTTTGCTGCTAAAGGCATTGCTTGTTTATGGCAAATACTCATGAGTCTTACTTTAGCACTAAATGCAAGAAGTGACAATTTTACCTTCTATCCAATATTGCATCATTTTAAACATGCAATTAATGTCTATATGTCCTGGTTCAGCCTACCATATCTGCATGAAGTTACCTTTCAGCCCACATTCTTTCTGGTAGCCAGTGATACACACCTTTGTAACTTATAGAAGAAAATGTTTTGGTACTTCTGAATTAATAAATTTTAACTACTTTCTTTTATTGCTAGGAAAAAAATCTTAAAGAGAAAGCCATCCTCTTCACTGTAGGGGACCAAAAAAATTGGAATTTCCTTATCAGAAGTTTTTCCCCTACTTAGTCATATAATTAGCTTTCATCTCCTGTATCAAGCTTATTAAGCTCACTGCTGTGTTTTGAAATTATGTCCTTCGTCCTTCCACAGAACTAATTATCACCTCTTTGCCTCTGCATGTGATCTGCGAACTCTGCCCTTTTTCAGGGGCTCAAAATAACAACACTTTCAAATTAATTTTATATAAATGTTTTTGTGATATCTCAAAGTCCAATGACTTACCTTCTTTTAGTTAATTCTCTTGTGCTTTGGAGTCCTGCTTTTTCTCATTTACAAAGAAAAGGAAGGTTTAGTATTGTTCAGGAACTGGAAGTTGTTGAAGAGGTTACTGGGTCCTGTGGTCAAAGCTAAAAGGAAGAGTTTGAATTACACTACTTCTGTGTTTGTGTCATTCATCCTGATCCTCAAAAGGCTGTTGAATTGGGTTGGTTTGGTTTTGGTTTATATTGGTGCAGATGTTTTCCTCTAGGAAAGGACTGAACTGTAACTATACAATGTTTGTGTTTTAACTTTAAATCTTGTTGAACATTAAATACTGAAGACTACAAAGTTCTTAAACTTTGTGGGCAATTTCAACTGACAGGTTTGAAAAGCAACACAATTTTAAATGAAACTGGAAAAATTAAGTACTTTTCTGTGTACAAATTGATGGAATTTTTAGAGCTAATTGGTGTTAGGTGGAAAATTTAATGGAATCTGGACACTTTAGTTCATTGTGCTCCTCTGAAAATACCAGTTAATACTGTCTGTCCTGTATGAAATATTTAAGGACTTTCTATACCAGAGTAGCAGAGGTGCACTATTTGTATTTAGCCTGGTATCAGTTCAGTTCATATCTCAGCCCACCTGTCTCCCTCTGACAGATCCTGGGGACATCTTGAAAATCTCACAGCTGAGTTCTCTTGCTTGTTAAAGCAAGTTAGTCAAAAACTCCTTGATATCTGAACAAATAGTTGGCGTTTTCTTTCACTAGTTCCGCACTTATTTTTGTCTCTTAAAAATACTTTGGAACATGAGCAGGCAAAGGATACGGTCATGGAGACAACTTTGGCTGCATCCAGCCAAGATGTACTTGCCAGATAGCCAGTAAGTTAGTCATTAGTGCGGTTTTCTGTCTTGGATAACATCAGCCTAAAACAATTTGGAGCAGTTGAGCCATGTCAGGTGTCAGGGTTAGGGGCATGCTTGTGTCCTTTGCTAGTACTCTAAAAAAGGCTGCTTGCTTGTTTTTCAGTCTGCTATCAGTAGATATTTGCCAGTAGATTTTTCAAAACTTTAATTTAACACACCTGTTATGCCTGCACTGGTGCAGTTAGCCATTCCTCTGGTTTAGGTAATTATTGTTGTTTCCTTATTTATCACTCTCTGGATCTACTATCTTGTCTTTTTCTAATAGGTTGAAAATCAGAGGTGGAAGGGGGAGAGAGGTCACTGTTGTCTACACATTCCTTCCAAATTGTACAATTCTTCCTTCATACAAAATGGTTGGCCTGTTCTCACTTCTCTTTAGCTGTCAAATCTGCTTTTCCTCCATTATCTGTCATGCTTATGATAATTATCCCCATAGACTGTGACAAAAACTTTTACAGCACTTGTGTCACTTTCATTCCTTTAATGACTCAATCCACAAGCTGCCAGATGTTATGCACCTGCCAGAACTTAAACCAACCTGATCTCTGCTAATCAACTGCTTTATGCAGTTTTCCAATCTGTTTGCCAAGTTATTTGTAGGTATTTTTGATATTGAAATGGCTTGGCAAATGGCAACAGACTTACTGGTTTATCTTCATTAAAGGTGACAGTATTTCTATCAGATTCATTCAGTTTTAACTGCCCTCGACTTAAAAAACATCATTAGAGATTCTAAACAGCTTACAAGATGCTGTTACTTCCAAAAGCTTCAAAATCTCAGTTGGGAATCCATCTGTGCCTGTAGCCTTTTTTCCTGTTGACAAATACTTAATTAACTGGTTAATTTCCTGATGCAGAATTTTTGTCTCCCATCTAAGCTGCTACATCTAACTTGGAAGGGATTCTCCCCATCAGGAGTGATTGCAGAGAGGTATTTCTCTTGGTGGTAAAAATACAGTCTTTGCAATGTGTAAGTTTACTGTGATGGCCTCAACGTTAGCCCAATAGTTTCCTGTGCTATACTTCTGTTGTTGTTGCATTTTAGAGTTCTTAACTTTCTTTCTAATCTGTCAGGTCTGCTTTATTATTTTCCCAAAGAAATGTCTCTGTGTGAATTGAATGAGAGGCATTTTTAATGACATCTGTATGGTGATGGAATACTTGAAACATATTGTTACTTGGTGCCTAAAAATAACAGTATGGACTTTATTTGGTAGTAGTGAGGAACCGAGTATGGATAAACTGAAATGCAGTCACACCTAGTTTTATAAGCCTAGTTTACAACTTGTGTGTAAGTGGTAATTATCAGGAATAAGTTAAAACTAATCCATGGAGAAGTGAGCATGAGCTATAGCATCTGGAGCATAGGGATCTATAGCTGTTTTAGGCCATGTTTCTTCACAGACAGCATTCCACTCTCCTGGGCTGCGAAATCTGGGCAAACTGCTTATAAATGTGACGTCTCATCTTCTTCATGAGGAAAGGAAGGATTAGAACAGGTAAGAGTGAAAGCTATTAAGCTCAAGGGAGTGTTGTGACTCTTGACAATTTCATTAGTGCTTTGCAAAGTGGTTTGAAATCCTTGACTAGAAGGTAGCACTAGAATGAAAACTATTCAGGTTGAGTTTCGGTTCTAATGTTTGCGCAGGCCCTACTGAGAGAACAGTTGTATTTAGTCCTAATGGTCCTATTCAAAATAAACCTATACTTTTTAGTGTTAAAACAAAGGCCAAAGGCAACATCAGAAATGGCCAACATCAGAAATCAGTGATTCAAATATAGCCTTCCAGGTTTTTTGCAGATTGCACCATTCTTTGGGGATTTTGATTGTACAAAGCACAATGTAGGAAGGCTGGCACAGTCTGATCATTGTTGCTACAGCCTCTGCCAAGAGGATGGAAACTAGTGAACAGCTTCAAATATTAATCACATCTTTCTTCATTTCTCCCATATCTAAGAACTGTTCTGTACTAGAAAGGTTAGATGAAGAGATGGCAGCTGACGGCAGCCTGCACACCAGGGGATATGGCATTCTTACATTCTCTTTTTGTGTCCAAAGAAACTGTGGATGCAATTAAGATATTAAATTCAAGGAAACAATATACTGTAGCTGGGGGACTTCAGCAAATACTTCACAGGTCAGCTAATCCTTCTTTTATTGCTGACTTCAGTTATCTTTTTACATACAGGTACAGTGTGCTTTTTCTTTCAAATGAACACCAGTGCTTTCTACAGTGGATTGAAGTGGCTTTGAGCAGTAACTGCAACAACATTCTTGCCTTTTCTAATAGTTCCCCATTGCTTTCTGGGCTTGTGGCTGGACTGCAGCGTTGCAAAAGAGCCCCATGGAAGGAAGGCTGCAAATTCCAGCCATGCCAGAAGGAGAACAGAGGTGACCAGGGAATCCTTGCCCACTGGGAAAGTGTGTGCTCATTGCAGTGCCAAACCTGCTCCTTCACTTCTCTTGATATGCACGGATCAGGGCAGTCCTTGTGTGCTCTACCGGAGACAGCGCAGTTGGAACCACACATCTGTAAAACACAGTGTGTGTGTGTGCGTGCATGCAGGTGCTAAAGAGACCATACGGAAACTACATTCCTTCCTCATCCTCATTTTCTACTCAGGTTCCACTTGAGGTGAGACTGCCACTGCATTCCAAACAATTATAAACCAAACAAAACCAAGCTTGGCATAAGACCTCTCTCTTTGACTTTGTTTCAAAACTGTGAACTGGAAAGCTTTTGTCCAGAGCTCTGTGTGAACCTCAGGTTTTTCAAGCTGGTCTGAGCATAGTGCTGCTGCCCTTGCTTTCCAGAAAATGTCATGAATTGTTTAAAGGAGAAAAAGAAAGACATTTCCCAAGAAAATTATAAACATCCAGTGCTGCTCAGAAGAAATATGTTGTGGCCTCTTTCCACAGCAAATTAGAGGAAATTGGGAATTCACTCCTCTGACCTCTTTCAGGGAAAAAATGTGCCCAACCCATATAACCACATTTTGGTGTCAGTCTTCAACAAAGTTCAAAAAAAAGAGAGACGAAGGTTCCCTTTCCTTTCTCCTGAGCACAAATCTCAGTTCAGAACAGGAAAGAAAAGCTGGTATCATTGTGTCATCATTGTACAAGATGACACATTGTACTATTTTTAATTTTTTGAACTTCCTTCTTGGAGGTATGTAAATATGACAAACTCTTTAAAAAGCTCAGCAGGAAACTTTCTGAGTCTGCACACCACAGTCAGCTTGCAAGAAAACATGTATTCCTTCTGGTGTAGCCATAGCTAAATTTTAAAATCTGGGTGCTAAGCAGATATGTGTGTTCAATCAGGCATCTTGTCCATGCTGCTTGCTCTTAAGGTACAAATGGCACAAGCCACAACTCAATGAGACTCCAGTCCCATGTTAGCAACTGGTTTCTGCCAAAATAGAAATATGCTGTTTATTTTCCTCTGTGGCAGCACTGCCACATTTTCATCCCACTTGACATCCAATTGTATCTGGGCAGACTTAATATTTTAAAGTACTAGACATCAGTGAAAACAGGCAGTAGGGGACGTCTACTTGCAGGATGCCAATACCCCAAGCTCTCAAAGCCAGTCTCTGGCAAACAGTGAGCAGTTTTGCTAAAGGACCAGTGAGCAGGACAGCCCTGAGGCACGCATTTTTCTCCTGGAGGGACATTGCAGCAAGCTGCGTGCAGGGTTGTTTGGGTCAGGAGGGGATGTTGCCCTGATATGAAGAGGAGACACAAAATTCCCTAAGTTATGGAGGAGCAGGACAGTGCAGAGACCAGCACTGTTGGAGGCAAGGAGCAAGCTAGAGAAATGAGAAAGAGAGCAGGATGTCTCTACTGTGAAACAGGTGCCACTGTGACTTGGTATTGTCTCAAAAGGTGGTCGGGGCAGGAGATGTCTGTTACAGAACTAGAAAGCTACTGAGGCAGAGTCCAGAACACTGAGACCTCCTCCATGGCCTTGGGATTGAGTTGCAGTAATGATGTGTACCTGCTGGCACACAGCATGGTATAGGCCCATCCTCTTCCTGAAAGCTGACCTCTATAATTTGAGAGCAGAGTCCATTTCACACTAGAGGCACCAGCAAGCTGTTTACTAGTGTAAATTTTCAAAGATCAGTCAGACTTTTTTGGTTGAATTGTTCCTTCTGTATTTGTACAAGAGAATTACATATACAGTACAAGAGAATTACGGGTAAGTGTTCTGGAGTCTGCTCTCCATTAGTAAAGATGTCATCTATTTCCTGACTTGCCTTTAAAATTCGGAAGGGGTGTAGAAGGGTGTAGAAAAGCCACAAAACTCAGGATTTTTTTCTGGAAATAGAATCCGTATCTCTTTTCCTGATAAGGACATCTTTAAAAAAAAACCACAAACAAACCAGTGGCAAAGATTATGACTGAATGTCTGTATCACAAGCGCAGTGGCACTGCAAACCACAAATAATAATCCCAGAGAATAAGGGAGGATAATAATACTTTCTATGCATTTCTTTTTACTTTCCCTTTGTAGGCTGATGTCATCATTGTGAATTGTCACTTCCTGGGATCACATTTAGCACTCTGGTGGTTTTGTTAGAAAGATAATTCATGTAGTGGCAGAAGCTAATTGTTCTTTGGATTTGTCCTTCATTGTAGAATTTTATGAGTAAATTTGTAAGTGAATTTGAACCTTATCTGACTCACTTGGGTTTGTGCCCTGGTGCTTCGAGCTTCATTCCCAGGTTAAAACCATCCATCTAATAAAAGTCCCTGCTTCCAGAATTAGCTTATGGGCACTAAGAAAAGCATTTGACACCATAAAAAGGAGAAGTAAAAGTACAGTATAGGTAGCTTTGGGTTTCAGAAATGCTTTCATTGTATTATCATCAGCTTTTCCAAAAGCTGCAATACCCTCTGGTGACCTGTCTCAAACAGTTCCATTACAAAGAATAATAGGTGAGGCCATCCTTTGTGACTTCTCTTTCAACATGTGCTTAGGAAAATAGCAGAATGTCTCATCAGACAAAAGAAAAGCAAGGAGAAGTATGAAGGAATGTTACCAATAGACAGTAGTGTAATTATTGGATGAGAATGGTACTGTTTATAATTCTGATTTTCCCGCAGTTGTCTTCAATCCCAGCAGCCTCATTTTCAGCAGGATCCAAACCTAGTGCTATTCAACAGTTTTCCCTGCATGGTAATTTACCATTTCAGTTGGCCTTGCAGTGTCTGAAATATTTAGGGGATTTGTGTGGTGACAGAAATAGATAAGATGTTTGAAGCAAATGGCTTAGCTCTGTTTAGGAAAATCTCCATGGGATGTAAGAGGATGTGCTGATGTAATACAATTGGTGGTTTTACTAAAATTCTTTCTGAATAACATCTAAGGGTAAAAGTGTAGCCTACTCCCATTACAAAGTCCTTCCCATCTCCTACCCCTCCCACATACTATTCTTCCTGAGTGAGTTAGAAACCTACCAGAGATGTAAATAATACAGCAGCAATGAACACAGAAATATTTTGAAAATATATTTATTGTCTGTGTATGGTTGTTTATAGCTGTGAAAATCACTAATCTTCTGATCCTACAGTGTAAGCTAAAGCTTGAGGGACCTTCATAGTATCATAGAACTGTTTAGGTCAGAAAAGATCTTTAAAATCATTGAGTCCAACTCTTAATCCAGCACTGCCACCCCTAAATCATATTCTTAAGTGCCACATCTGCCATTGTTTAAAAAAAAGTCGTAAGCAGCAGATTATCTGCTTGTTTATAGGCTATTTCTATCTTGCTTAATCATGGTATACAAGTGAAAGTAAGTGAAAGTAAGAATACTCACAGCACCACATCCAAGCCCATCTATGCGCAATTGTAAATATGAACATGTCTGCATTCACTGACATGAAACTAGATTGCCCATGCTTACTGGTAAAAGATTTTTATTATGGATGCACTGTAAAGCACTCAAAATCTAAGAAGTACCAAAGAACAAATGTCACTGGAACAACCTCTGTTTGGTTTCCTGGTTATCCTTGCTGCAAAGGAAGCCATTTGGGAACTTTTCTATGCAATATTTTTGTCACAAAACTCCAGTCTTTCAAAACCACAACACTCATGTACACATTCCAGTTTTGGCAAAACTTTTCTTAAGTCCAGACTTAAGAATCTTTATGATTAGGAATTCAGTTCAGGGCTGGTTCAGACCAGTTTTGTAAACCTGGCTTGTTCCAGAAGGAAGCCCTAAGAGATTTCTAGGTGACTTCCCAGGCTTGGCCATTATTTTGCTTCCCTATATTTCCTGGTTTTCTGACTTGAGGCTGTAAGACCATGCTGCAGAAATGCAGAATGCTATAGCTGCAGCTGTAGTTAGTGGAAAATGAGCTTTGAAAATACAATGCTAAATAATCATAAGAAACAGGTTGTACACATTTGAAATTGCTTGCCAACTCTGAATGTGTCTGCCTTGCTTCTTAACCTGTACAATGATTCATTAACATTTGTGTATCACATTACCATTTGTTATCACAGCACTGTTATGGTAAGCACCACGGAAAAGCCCTTGAGGAAATTTTATGTGTGTTTTTTTCAGAGTAGACTTGAATATTGTTAAATGAATAACACATTAGCCAACAGTGTACTGAACAAGGAAAGAATTAAATATTAAAGACCTACAGGGCACTGTCCTTCGTAAGTAATTGAAGAGTCAGAGGTCTTGTAAGTAGAAACTTGTGTGTGACTCTATCACCATACATGATGACAATACACATGTACCACAGAGGTTGAATTAAGGTTGCTTTAAGGGAGCCTTAATGCTAGGATTTCCTAAATCCTGAATACTTAACATTATTGTCTTTTAGAAAAACAGTATTAAGGTGAGATTTTTATGGCTAATGCATACATAATCTATAGAGAAAATATATAACAAATGTTTGATAGAAAGATGTTTTTGGGATGAGCTTGGTTGACCTTGTTATTTCTAAATAGTAACTGGAATTACATTTCATTAATATGTTTAAGTGCATTAATCTGCGCAGGAGCTGGAGAAACAAGAATTTTGTAATTACTGTATTTTCAAGGTCTACAGTCCAGTTGAGGTAAGATCTTTCTTTCACACAAGCACAGTCCTTACCTAGCTTCAGTGCCTCTCTATTGCCTGCTTGCTGAAAATTTCCACCAGCTGTGACTTTCTTTGAAGGTACAAAACTGCAGTGGAATTCAAGGTTGAGGCAGGGACAGATGAGAAAGAGGTATGGGTAATATAGGCATTGAAGGTGCCTTTTAAATTCAGGAATCAGTGGTTCAGTCTCTAAAGTCTGACACCCATCTGAGAACATCACACCACCAAATGAGTTACAGACATACGTGTAGCGCTGCAGGGAACTTCTGGATCTACAACCAATTTCTTGATGTCTTGTGAAATTGGGCATTTTCTCTTTTTCTTCTCATTAACAAATAAAAATTTCACTTCCTGTCAGTAATGAGGAATGATATATCAAATCCTAAATGTAGCTCTTTGGTGCTCTGACGGGGTAGGGGCCAAAAGAAAAAAAAACGTAAATTATCCTCTTCTGAACAGTAAGATCCACTTGACTCTGGAACAAAAATTTTTCCCTCTTTCAAAGTGTACAGCCAGAGATTCATTTGAAGCCCTAGTAACAGAGCTCCTGGACATCCCAGGCAGATAATTCCTCTGCAGTATGCCTAGGCCCTGTCAACCAGTGGATCAAAAAACTGAATGCCAGGATTTTTCTCCAAGAGTACAGGTTTATACCCGCCAACCCCAGAATACTATTCCTTCTTGTATTTATTTAGAAGAAACACCTACCAGAAGATGGGAAACCAGACACTTAAGGGGGGGGAGTGAAAACAGAAGAGAAAGTGAAATGGTGTTACAAGCAGCATCAGCTCCAATGCCGCAGGGAAAACTCTTCTGAGCAAATGGATATTTTCATGAAGCTGCTATCACAGGCTATGAAGTGCCCCTGTCATCTCAAACAGAACATGTTTAAGAATGAGTGATCTTTATTCGGTGGAGTTCCATTATAGGAGATGAGCGGGGATTTCTTTGTCTTCTGTGAAGGCGTAGGCTACTCTCTCTGGAATGTCCATGAGAAAGTTACTTAGTACTCTGAGCAGTACTTAAAGGGAAAGAGGAGGCAATTGTTATCACTTGGGCTGCCCCCTTGGGGAATGCTGTGATGATAACTTTCCTGTTTAAATTTGGGAAATACATAGCAGCGCACAGATGAATGAACTTCATTGTCTTTGAAGTTTCCTATGTGAGTCATGGTGAAGATTTTACATAATTACATTATCATCACAGGGACAGGAATCGACATGCAAGCAGGCCACAGGCAAACATATAGTTACATGATTCTATCAGTTATACAAATGAAAATTAGCTCCCTTTCCATACTACTTGCCATGCTTTCTATAAGTGTTACATAAGTTAGTGATAATATCTAAGTATGTTTTCAGAACTTAGAAAAATCTTACCAGGAGAATAAATCAGTGTAAAAGCTTCACAGAAAATTTGCTGAAAGCTGGTATTAGTAATTCATTTAACATCAAACCTGCCAAACATGCCTAATTTGGGGG
>VYXB01006084.1:353164-378311 GCA_013397135.1 Pachyramphus minor
GTTTCCAGCTTAGCATGTAGGCACATTAAACAGACAGTGGTGAGAGATTGCAGAGTAACTGGGATGTCAGGAAGTATTTAGACAGGGCTTGCTCAAGGTACAGAGGTATGAATATCTCCAGCAGAGCTTGTCTAATGCACAGCAGTGCTATGGATAACCCGCGTGAACTTAGGTTGTTCTCCACACTTTCACTGCTGGCTAACCTGCAAGTCAGATGACTGTTAAATGTTATTGATGACAACCACAGAGCCTCCTTCAGATTGGCTGGAGTTGGAAGGGGGATGCAAAATCTTTTTGTGTCTGCCAGAATGTTTCTGAAGCCTGTTGCTCCCTGTCACCCTGAGTATTTCTCCTTTTGGAGGGTAAGGACAAGGGGGTAGAGGGAAGGAAGTCTTGCAGAACAACCTGAGAACAAGTTTCAACACTGGCCACTGCCTGCTACTCCTTTTATTTATTGCTGTTCTCTTTTCTTTTGTGATGAAAGGAAGACCAAGTCTTTCCCTGTGGTAAAGTACGTTGTGTTTTGTGATAAGCAACTGAAATGTATTCTAAATCAACAGTTTTTCAAAATCAGTTTCTGGTTTTTTGTGACTTCTCTTGAAGTGCAAGTAAAATGGCAAATAGCAAAGTAGGAAGTACATGTGTATTCTGGTTTTATCTTATAGATGATTGTCAATAAATAACACAGGAATTTCAATTTCTTCATGTCGGTAAAACAGACAGATTTTCAAAGTGCAGCCGGGTTCCTTTTTCTAGAATGACTTCTAAGTCTACTCAGCTTAATTGGGGTTGCCTCTACTGAAGAAATAGCATGACCAGAATTTGTCAGTTGGAGTGGCTAGAGCCAGCATCTCCAAGCCCATATTTAGGCATCCAAAGAAATGGTCTGATTTCTGAAACTGCAGAGCAGCCAGAAGCCTTAATTGGAGTCCATGGGAACTGTTGGATGTTCAGCACGTTTGAAAAATCAGGTCACTTATGTAAGCCACTAATTGTTGCTGTAAGAGCCCAACTTCAGCATCTAGTTTTACAAGGGATCAATGTTGCTTTGCCCAGAAACCTTTCAAAACTGGGCATCTGCTTTGCACTCACTGCTGACCTGAGTTGAGGCTCTGACTGCTGTTTCCTTCCCAGGAAACTCCCTCTATCAGGCTGGGGTTCATTTTTAAGGTGTCTCAGGAAGGTGTGTAGTCTGGGGCTGTGGGTTTGCAGCTGCTCTCTGTGATTCGGAGGCAATGGCTCTGCCAGGCTGCATCAACCACACTGAGAGCAACCTGCTCCTGGGCCACCTCTCTGCACCCCACTGCCTGCCTCTGACAGACCAGGGACCACCCAGAGCCACTCCCAGAGCCCCTCTGAACCTCTGATATGAGAGGGGGATGCTTCAAAGTGTTGTCCCTTTTAAACAGTACTCCTGGAAATTCTGAGTCTTTATTGGCTTTGTTCTGTTCCCTTTGGAAAAGGAAAAGCAACAACAAAAACAAATGACAAAAAAACCAACCCTGTGGAAAAACCTTGCTGAAAAAGACCCACTCTTGACTTGAAGATCATCTCATTTGTGTCAGGAGGGATCAGCTTCCAGCCCTGTATGGCATGCTGCTTGCTGAAGGGTGTGAAGCAAGTATGGGACAAAGAGTGCCATGAACTATTTCAGTGCTAAAATGAACTTTGTGTAGTAAACATGGAGAGGCTTAAGTTCATTTAGTACCTAAGAGGGTAAGTTTGCAGAAGTTCTTGTAAACCCCTATTGCACAACAGGCGTAACACGACTGTTGTCCTGAAGTAATAGATATTCCTCAACATTGTGAAATATAAATAGGTGTCTTAGTCTGACTTTCCACATCAGCAAGGATCAGTGCAGAGTGTTTTCCTCTTTGTTCTTATGTTTAAAATAGTACACAACAAATGTAAGCAAGTTTCTTAACTCCTGGGTAGGGTCTGGTTTCCCAACTCCTGGTGCCGAGCCAAGCTCTAATCTAGGGCACACAGCATACATGAACATGTATCTCAGCCAGACATTTCCAGATACATGGTGCTGCTTACAATTCACCCAAGATTACAATCTGACCTATGAAGAATATTCTGGACCTGGAAGATACAGGACAAACAAGTTGTGCAAAGGAGCAGAGGCAGCAGTGCTGTTCCTCAGGCTGTGAGCCCCAAGTGCTGCTCGCAATAACAGGCTCCAAGTGATGATTGGCAATTTTCAGAAATAATGTCTTTATGAAGATGTGCTGGTATTATGAAATATTTGCATCCCTTTCATTACAGCATCCCCACAACCTTCAGAAAGTAGGGCAAGCTGACAGGCAGCGTTCAAAAAAAAGCCACACTGGGTGTAACATCAACACTGTCACTTTAAATTACAAAATTAGGTGTCTTTGTTTAACTTAATTTAGCAGGGGCTGGGAATAGCTGCTTGATTGTCAGTCCCACAGATGCAAGTCACAGGATTACAAGGTGCTTCATATGCCAGGTCCCTGAAGAAGAGCCAGAGATGGCTGCAGCTCTCTGTGCAAACACTGGTGTAAGAAGTACATCAGATCCAGTGATCTGTCTGCCAAAGGGAGCATTGGATCAGCTCACTGAACCAGCACAGGGGCTAATCCACCATCTGTCTGAGCTGCTCACTGGCCAGCCCTGCAACTCCTGAGAGCAAGATGGGGCATGAATGGGAGCAAGTGAAAAATGGGGCAGGGAGGACAAAGAGCAGGAGCTCATTTGAAGTAACTTTCCAGTTGCATTTAGCTGGCTGTGGTGTGAAACTGCACATCAAATGAAGCACGTGTACATGTGGAGCTCCCTGTTTCTCCTGGATGAACCCCTTCCCGTTGGAGAAGACCACTCCTCTCCGTAAATGGGAATACTGCACCTTTCTAATTCAGATCCCATGATTTTATTAGAATGCTATTTCTAACTCTATCAGAAAATCGTATTGTTATATCTATTATTAGACACGCAGGGAGGCATTGTGTTTGCAGTGTTGTATTGTAACTCAGTAGACTAATACGTCAGCATGGAAGAAGGGAAGCAGTAAATTACATAGGATTTGTACAGTGAGCCCTACAGGTTGAATCACATTTGTTGATGTTTTGATAGAAAATACATTGCAGTTTACAAGCTGCAGTTAAAGTACAAGTTGGTTCCTGTGGCCTATGGGTAGTTGTCAGCAAGAAATTATCCTCCTTTAATGACTTAAAATTTTGAGATGTAGAACTTAAGATCTGGTATTTCATCATTGTTCACCTTTTTTTTTTCCCATACTAAAACCCAGCCTCACCCAGCTAGTTTTATTGACTGTTTTACAGTGTTGCAGTGTGTTCTTTGCAGTAGAGCTGTGGATGCATTTTGTTCATAGGAACGAAGGCAGAAATGTGTGTTTGTGCTTTCTGCTAAATACAGACATAAGCCTACTCCCCCTTCCTTTTCTCCTTCATGGCACATACTGTCATTGTGAGATGACGCAGAAGTGCATCACCACAGAATTATTGTGACTTGTCAGGACAGGCATCGCCTCTAGCTTTGTTTTAATGTCTGGGCTACAACTGAAATTAAACTTTTAAAAAGATGTCATACTGATGGTAGCTAGCAAATATTACCGGGAGTCAAAGTTACAGATAGAAAGCTGGCAAGGAAAACCATTCACCTACTCAATATCAAAGAGTTGTGTCTGTGCCAGAAGCAGTTATACGGTGCCAGAGAAAATGTGTTGCAGTAACAGTATATGTTACCTTTCTGTGCAGAAATACTGCCTCTTGTGTAAAGCAAAGGTAGTTCCATGGACACTTCTGGTGCTGTGCCTACCTCTTTACACTGATATGTGTCCCACAACTATATCTTTAAATTACTTTAAGTAATTTAAGAGGAATTTGCTTAGAACTGTTGCAAACAAAGGAAATACTTTTCTAGGGCTGATGGCATAACCTCAGCTCACATTGCTGGGGCATGGGTGTTAGGGGGGAAACCATTGACAGTCTGAACTCCAAAAGAAAGACAGGTCAGAGCAACACACACAGGAATGGGGTCCTTTTCCAGCCAAAGACTCCTGCAAGTGCCAGGTTGTGGGGGCAAGTTTCTGGTTCCTTCCAGCTGATGTTTCCTTTCCCAGCAGGACCCAGAAGGGAGATCATATGCAGCTTCTCAAAACGTGCTGCCAAGCATAAGTGACCCCTCGCCCCACTCTTCCCCAAACAGCTGCTCTCACCCTTTCTGCCTGCAGTCTGATGGGCTACAAGCTCTTCCTCTGTAGCTTTGTGCTGCTTCATGATGCCACTGCCCTCAGTGCTATGTAATTCCAGCCTTATTTTGTACCACACTTTTTTTATTTTCTCTAAATGTAGTTTACTTAAACCTGATAAAAGCATTATCATGGAAAATAATGTGGTAAGCCAGCGGGCTGCAAACTGGTTAAACCTGAATGTAAACTGTTCTGTAAAGAATATTGCTGGTATGCTGGCAATAACCCCGAATAATTTTGTTAATTAGTTATATGCCAGTAGCTGTTTTTAAAGGGCACACTATTTACACTGTAGGCAGTTGAATATGTAATTACATGCTAAGGATGTGTGCTATTTTACTGTCATGAACTCTGTGGATGCAAGACAAAATATACATTATAAAAGCATGTGATCCAATTTACATCAGAGCTAAGACATTCTCGGAGTCTCTTAGCATTAAGACACAGAGGGATTTTGTTCAAAGCTGCTGGTATGTCCAACGTAACAACCATTTTTCCTCTATTTTCAACTCTGTTTTAGAAGAAGGCTATTCCACATGCTAAACAAAACTGCATGTATTTGCTGTTCATATATGAGTTCACTATAAAGCATATGAGAAAAAAAGAATTACTTTAAAACTGCAGAAATATTTCATGCTACTGCAGCTGTTGGTGTTATAAGACTAACATGCTTATTTATTGCAGGCTGTCACTACTTGTAACAGCTGAGGTTGTTCCAATGACCTTACTGTGAATTTCTATTAATATAGATTGAACTTTGAATCTTAAGGGGTTTTAATATTTGTTTGGGGGATAATTGCAATATTCTTGCAATATTTACTTTGTCTACATTTTTAATCTATGCTCTTTGTCCTACCTCCTGTAAATATAGTCTTGGACTGGGAATACTATACAGTAGGTATAATAAAGTAACTGGTTGACAGCTTTGTGTTAAGATTATGTATTGTAGTTTGATGTCTGCATTGAGAGCTAATGGCGGTGCTGGAGCTGGAATTGCTAATACCATACTTAGCACACCTTGGGCATGTATTTGCACAGCAAGTGCCAAAATGTGTTGATATTGGCCTTTCAAATTAATGAATAGCCAGAAGAAGGAACACAGTGAAAATTAACACAGCAAAGGAAAAAGTATTAAACGAGATGAAGAGGAAGAACAGTGCTTAAGACCTATGTTTTGTGGGATGTTCCTAGAGGGTTATGAAGGGAGAAACTGAGGCAGCAAACAGTCTCTGCACTAGCTGAATAAAATCTCTGCTGCATTCATCTTATTTTAGCTTGTTATTCCAGATAATGTGCCATAAGTCATTCAGTTCATACTGACTGTAATCATTTGAACTGGGATGTTATCATCACTCTCGTATCCTTCCAGACAAGCCTCCCATTTAGGTCAGATGCTCTTGCTCACTGAAGAATGTATCAAAGCCTGGTCCCCCATCAAACCTGCTAGAGGTTGTAGACCCTATATGACCTTCACATTTTACTAGTGTGTCCCAGCTCTTCTGCAGGAGGTGCTCAGCCACTCACTTTTTGATGACAGAGGGTTCTTCCTGCACTTTCTCTAACCTTAGGAGAAAGCATAATGAGACACAAGCCAAGAAACTGAAGCTTTTAAAGGCAACTTTTTTTCCCAGGTATTTCATGATCTTTCCAATCAATGGGTCCCAAAAACTCTTCATCTCTTTTACAGTTAGATTACCGGGGAACTTAAAAATTATTTCTCCATTCTAGGCTTCATTCTCCCCTGCTTTGCCGTGCTGCCTCTCAAAGTAAGGAGCCAAGCTCATGGTGCAGGATATGTCATTATCCTTGAGCTGGTTAGGTGACTCATCATGGTCTTTTATATGGCTCCATTTTAATGATCTTTTAATGATCTTTTATCTGAAGTGGTGAGATCTATGGATTGAAGAGAATTATCCTGAATTTGATTTCCTGTTGTCAGCCCAAACCTGAAAGCATCTCTGATTGCAAACTCCTCTTGGAATAAGGGAAAAACCCAGGAAATACTGAAATCCAACGTTTGCACTCCCAGTGTCACACTCAGAAGGCTGTTCTCCACCAGATAGCAGCATGACTTTTTCCACCAATTCCTCTGCAGGCAGAATACGAATGGACTGTGAAACATCTTCCTCAGTTGCCCTTCCAATGCTTTCCTATGTTGCTGTTGAAAAAAAAAGTGTAAATTTCAGGATCCTGACAGATACTCCACCAGTGTAAATACTGCATTAGAGAGGTGAATTTGCACATGTGATCTACTAATGTTGATATCCAGGTTGATGAGAGCTGGCTTTTTAGGAACTGGATGGGGTAGAGTAACAGAAATAATGTGTGTCGGCATACTTGTGGCTCCCAAATCTCAGCCATCACTTCCACAGATGTACCTTTCCAAGAAGCCCATGTAACTTTCTTGTGAAGGTTACTAGCATTCTAGAAGACTAAAGGCCTGAGACCATAGTTGATTATAGTATTTTGACTGAAGTTTACCAGCATAAATCTGACCTGGATCTGTAGATTTAGTCCTGCTCACATGTAATTGATGTTTTGTGGCTGCTATAAGGAACAGGATTTTGGGGCAGGATGGGAGAGGCAAGGACTCTCATTTGCATCATCATTTTTAGTTACTAGAAGACGCAGTATAGGTCTATAGGGAAGGAACTACAGAACATGAGTTTCTATAAAAACCTTTTATGTGCTCAGTAGTTGAGCTGAGGGTTTTGTGCAGCAAGGCTTCTTTCCACCCCCACAGCAGTAGCACAGGCTTTCAAAAAAGGAAGTTGGTTATATGCAAATTAGATGCAAATACCTAATAAGCTTGTTAAATAATTGGCATAGCATATCACACATGATGCAGCATCAAACTTGGCAGCTACAATCATCGTTACTGTACTGTTAGTACTTCACTGGTGCTAAACTGGTTTGTACCAGCTGAGGATCTGGCCCACATAGCATATGGAATTTCCTGGATAAGCTACTACTCCCTGTTGTAGTTAATCACTGATAAATACAGGCCAGATTTATATTGTATATATGTGCTGAATTTATCGGATGATCCTTCTCATTCTGCCATCACTTCAAGCAGTCCATTAAAACACACATTGCAAACAACTCCGTGCTGGAATCAGAGCTGATCACATGCTGGCATTTAGTTTTCCTGATAAAGAATAGAGGAAATAACGTAAACAAGTATGCTTGATTACTTTCCCACCCCCGTTCATCCATTTCTGAATCATGTTGGATTAACAACACAATTGAGACAAAGATGCTGAATTTTATTAGCAATGCTTGCTCACTGATGTCATTATTAAATGCTACATTATTAGCTACACGGGTATAGCACACATTATTCCTGAACTATTCCTCAAAAAATAAGCAAAAGCCAAATTTTTTAGTGGCATACCAAAACCAGTGCTGACTTTATGCAGCAGATGTTCATCTAGCCACGCATGTAGATGATTTCATAGATGGGGCGAGTGTGCTTACCAATCACACACACTGCTTTTTTTCCTCCAGCACTGAATCATCATCTCTCCTTAACTGGTTTCTTTTTTTTTTTTTTAAATGGAGAAAGTAGAGCACTGTGCAAACAGTCATGACCTTTCCCGTCTTTAACCAACATTTTTTTAATGCCCCAATTCCAGGCTGACCTCCTTTTCAGAGCTATCTTTGGAACTCAAATAATACTATGAAAATACATTTGTCAGCTTCACGATTACTGCTTTAATGGTGATGTACTTTCACTGCTTATTTTCCCCTGCTGTTCGCGTTATGGAAATTTTATTTTTATAAACACAGAAAATGATAAAAGAAAATCCAATTTATTTCCTTAAATTTACCGGTATCTTGAAGCCATTTCTGAGAGCTGCATGTTGTGTGTGCTTGAAACTAGAGAACATGAGAGACTACTTGAAGCTTTTGTTTGGTCTAAAGAGGAGAGTAGGAGTTACTTGCTTTTGTTTTGTTACTTGCAGCTTCCACAGCTCTGTGCATCTAATCTAGCTGCAGCACTAATACCACACAGTTCACAAAAAACCACCATCAGCAATATAGCTACATTTAAGAAGCACAGACATCTAGAAGTATTAAGCAGCTTGTGGCGTGCAGGTCAAAACTGCCAGCATGCCTCTTGTTGGAGACGGGAGAACGCACTGAGTCTGGCATGCTGTGATATTGTGCTATCACGAAACAAAATCTTAAACAATCTATTTTCAAATTCCAAGCCTCACCTTTGTGATCTCATGTTGCTTTCCCCCACCAGGGTTGAAACAGTGGTGTATAAAGGTGGCAGTTTGTCGTTGCAGGGGGTTCCTGAATCATACATGCTGTTACCTCAGTGTCCTCCCACTGACATTGGCTCTGGAATATTGCTCACCAACAAGGTGGTTAGGTTTGTGGAAAGCACACTCAGCTTGAGCAGGCTGCACGTATTTAAAGCTCCTCTGTATAGATATCAGCTACTTTGCAAGTTTGCTGCAGGCCAGCTAGAACCAATGGAGTTGGTGTATGTACGATGGTCTAAGCAAGGTTTGGTTTGGGCAGGGTGTGCCGTCTCTGCAGCCAGATGTAGAGATCTCTTTCCACCCTCCCAGCTGTTTCTTGACTCCACCTTCCTTTTTTTTCTCCCCATCATGTTACTGCTTTTCAGCTTTTTCAACAATCTAATTTGACCCCTTATTTAAATTTCTATCAAACCCAGAACTTCCGCAATGCAAAATAAAGTTTTTTATATAAAACCAGTGTAATAATCCTTATTTTTCAAATACTTAGCTGAAGGTCAGGAAGAGAGATGATTGGATGAGTGAAGAAGCTGAGCAAGCTCATGAAGGAGGAAAATGGAGAGAGTGACCCTTCAGGGATCTGTAGCTCCAGCCCAGTGGTAAGGACTATCCATTGGCTTTTCCTCACTAAGCATCTCCTTGCAGTGCTTGATACCATCTGGGTTGTGATTTTTTAAAAACCAAAGCTGTGCTGAGGCTGCTGCTTGGCAGCATCCCGTCTTGCTGGATGCCTGACGCACCACATCCCAGCCTCAGTGTGGCATTGGGCAGGAAGCTATTTGACCGCAGTCCTGCATAGCACTCAGGCTCTCTATGCACCTCGGGCTTCAGAAAATAAAGATATTCTATATACCTCTACTTGCACATGTCAAACACCGTGGGCATCCTCATAAAATTGTGCCCAGCACGATGTTGAGCTTTGTCAGTGCGGTAGCAGCTCTGATACTGTTCAGTAACAGCAGCAAGATGTTTTGAAAGTGAATCTTGTATGATTTTAGGAAACATATGCCAGTCCTTGACAAAGACTCTCTTGGAGACTTTTTGACAGTAATGTCCATTTGTGTTACTGCAGCTTCAGCAACAAACACAGACGGCTGGTAATGACCTGATTTGTTTAAGCATCTTGCAACAGGAAATAGAAACTGTTGGCATATGTGCATGGGTGATGATCAGATACTTAAATAGAGCCTGGAAATGGAAATATGCACCTGATACTACTCCAGAGAGCAAATAAAATTTTTAAAATAGTCTTAAACCCATGTTATTTAGAACTATGCACGTACCCTACCAAGGGACAGGATTTAGAAATACGTCAAAAAAAGAATCTGCCAGGAATGTATGTTGCTGGCCCTGGGTTCTATGGAGGTTTTTCTAGATGTAGAAAGTAGCTGTATAGGCTAATCTGCTTCACTCTGCAAGTAAAGAACTTCTAGACATTGCAAAGTTTGATATGAACCTGATAGGAATCTGGATATTAGTGACTCTCTTCGATCCGGAGCAGCTTACAGATACTTATACGATGACCGGACAAGTTGTCTCTTGACAGTTCTTTTCCCCAAAAGCCCTGCTGCTGAGCCATGACAATAACCACAGAGAGATAACCTTCGAATGCATCAAAAAGATGAATAGGCATTGAATTTGTGGTGAGGGATATCAGATACAGAAAGATGGAAACTTATTTCCTAAGAAGAAAGTACAAACACCAAATTGGCTCCATTCCAAAGTCCACCTGCAGTAAGAAAAACAACTTACCAGCAGCGAGGTAACACTAATAAAGAACTATTTTATGGCTGCCCAACCCACAGAGCATCTGTTCTAATGAGCCCATAATAAAAGCCTTGGTGCTTCACAATGGGAAACTGGAGCTCCCTCTGCTTGGCTGTGAAACACCTACCCACTCAGCCCCTAGCCTGCAGTGAGGACACAACATTTTCAGCTGGGAGAGGTTTGGCCCTAGGTGCAGAGCATGGCTCTTTCGAACAGTAACGTGGAGCAGCTTGCATCAAGCAAAGTTAGGAGGAGCAGAAAGCACACTGTGCTGCTGCAGTGGTCAGTGTGTAAATCCCCGTTAGCAGGCAAAATATGGAAACTGGTAGTATTGGACAGGCACAATGTGTCTGAAGGTAGGCACGCAGAGTGAAGCTAAAACCCCATCCAGTCTACTTAAAGTTAGCTTTTGTGGGCATTACTTGACCACGATCTGCAAGAGAAGTGTGCAAATCTCAAAAAAAATTATTTTTACTGTTTAGCTATGAGGGGTCGTTGGAGTTAAACTTTGACAGGTGCTGGGATACAGAGCAGCCTGCCCTTGTTTTTTTCACTGAGAAGGTGAGGTTGTTGTTCTGTAGAGGCCAGGGGGTTAAATAAAAGCTACTGACATGCATGAGAGGTATTCTGCCTCACTCAAAGAGGGTGATTGTGCACCAAAGAGTAGCAGAGTATGTTTCTGGATTGCAGGTGATGAGTCAGTCGCTGGGGTACCTGGGCATACTCTTGTCAGAAAGATTTCTACTTTCTGTAAAAAGGAAATTTTCTCTAATGTGTACTCCTGAGCCACCAGTTTCTGCAAAGAGGAACACAAACGCCTCCTTCTTGCTTGCTGGTGCTTCCTGTGTAGAATAGGGTTCAGAAAAAAAGGCTCCATATGAATAGTTAGTTAAATATTGGATTACTTGGTAGAGTCAGCCAGGGCACAAGTGTTGACACTGGTGGTTTGTTTAGCTTGTTGCAGAAAACTGTTGTGTTAGAAATATTTGGTTTTTATTGATGAAAATAGATTTATCTTTATTTGTTGCAAATAGAGAAAGAAGAGAGAAGATTGAACAGGAAGAAAATTGAGGAAAAAAATGCTTTTAAGTTTCTGTTAATCTTCAACTTGAAATATAACAATAATGTAACAAAAGGTATTTCTACATCCATGACATGGTTTATTACTAGAGTGTTTGTGTTTTACTTTTTTTCAGAAGTACTATAGATAATTCTTTTCAAATTAAAGAAGGATACAGGCAGGATTTATGATTAGAATAAACTGGGTGAATTTGAACCATGAAGAACAGCTGTGAGGAGAGAACATGTGAAGAATATCCCAGTTCCTCAGTTATTCTGACAAAATTTGACTGAAAACTAAATTTTGTACAGCAAACATCTGCAGTCCTTGCTTGCCCACTTTTTGGTGTCATATCATTGACCTGTAACATGTGCTTGATATTTTTACGCCAGGCTCTTCCTGTACTCTGAAAACTTGACTGATTCTCACAGTCAAACTCTCTGTCTTCCGTAGCTCACCCAAGGTAGTATCATTTGAAGTCTCATTTACTCCAGCCCCATTAATCTGTGCATCCAGTTCACTTCTGGCATCCTTACTGACCTCCATAACTTCTGTTTAGTCATGCTCCTCCTATGCCAGCTTCCTTATTTTTAATATGATCAGTTTGCTGCTACTTCTAATTTTTTTTTATTTTCTTCTTTTTTATTTTATTTTTTTCTTTTTCTTTTTGTGAAGACTACCTCTTGGTCATGTTATCTATGTTCAGGTGCTCCTGCCTCCTTTTTGTATTAGATTTCTGATGTAGGCCATCAACCTACTGATCAAAGCAGTCCACAGCATGCTTGTTTACTCCAAAGTATGTTTCTGTTTGAGCCACAATCTGCATATCAATACCATGCATTTACTAGAGACATCAATCTTTACAGTCCTCATAGTTTATCATATCCCTAGACACCTTATGCTGCTACCATTAGCCAATAAATTCTAGTTGGTACTTCTCCATTAGTGCTAAATAGCAAACATAACATAGAATCATAGAATCAATTGGGTTGGAAGAGACCTCAGAGATCATCAAGTCCAACCCTTGGTCCAACTCCAGTCTGTTTACTAGATCATGGCACTAAGTGCCATGTCCAATCTCAGTTTAAAAACCTCCAGGGACGGTGAATCCACCACCTCCCTGGGCAGGCCATTCCAATGCCTGACCACTCTCTCTGTAAAGAATTTCCTTCTAATCTCCAGCCTAAATTTCCCCTGGCAGAGCTTAAGCCAGTGCTCCCTTGTCCTATTGCTAACTGCCTGGGAGAAGAGACCAATCCCCACCTGGCTATAACTTCCCTTCAGGTAGTTCTAGAGAGTGATGAGGTCACCTCTAAGCCTCCTCTTCTCCAGACTAAACAACCCCAGCTCCCTCAGCCTCTCCCCATAGGTCTTGTGTTCCAGTCCCTTCACCAGTCTTGTTGCCCTTCTCTGGACCCGCTCCAGCACTTCAATATCTTTCCTGAACTGAGGGGCCCAGAACTGAACACAATACTCCAGGTGTGGCCTCACCAAAGCAGAGTAGAGGGGAAGGATCACTTCCCTTGTCCTGCTGACCACGCTATTTTTGATACAGGACAGGATACCATTGGCCTTCTTGGCCACCTGGGCACACTGTTGGCTCATGTTCAGCTTCCTGTCAATTAGTACCCCCAGGTCCCTTTCTGCCTGGCTGCTCTCCAGCCACTCTGTGCCCAGCCTGTAGCACTGCAGGGGGTTGTTGTGGCCAAAGTGCAGGACTCGGCACTTGGCCTTGTTGAACTTCATCCCATTGGAATCAGCCCATCTCTCCAGTCTATCCAGATCCCTCTGCAGAGCCCTCCTGCCTTCCAGCAGGTCGACACTCCCTCCCAACTTGGTGTCATCAGCAAATTTGCTGATGATGGTCTCAATCCCCTCATCTAAATCATCAATAAAGATATTAAACAGGATTGGGCCCAACACTGATCCCTGGGGAACACCACTAGTGACCGGCTGCCAACTGGATGCAGCCCCGTTCACCAGCACTCTCTGGGCCCGGCCCTCCAGCCAGTTCCTAACCCAGCACAGAGTGCCCCTGTCCAAGCCATGGGCTGCAGCTTTTCCAGGAGTATATTATGGGAGACAGTGTCAAAGGCTTTGCTGAAGCCCAGATAGACACATCCACAGCCTCCCCCTCATCCACCAGGTGGGTCACCTGATCATAAAAGGAGATCAGGTTGGTCAGACAGGACCTGCCCCTCCTAAACCCGTGCTGGCTGGGTCTGATCCCTTGTCCATCCTGAAGGTGCCGTGTGATTGCACTCAGGATAATCTGCTCCATAACTCTCCCAGGCACGGAGGTCAGGCTGACAGGCCTGGAGTTGCCAGGGTCAGCTCTGCAGCCCTTTAGCCTTTACCTAAACTAAACTTCTCTTACTTGAGGTATCAGGATCAACTGCTCTCTGGATTTTAACATACAAGTGTGTTTCAAGATGTTGACACCACACAGTTTCATTTCTTCCCTCTAAGACTTCCAGGTACGACTGCTTGCCTTCATATATAGTAGGGGCAAGTTTTATATTATCATAAAATGTGTTTTTTTCCCAACAATATGTGAAAAAACAAATTAAGAGGGTTTTGAGCAGCCTGAAGAGTTCATTATATATTTCAAAAGCACACATGCAGATGTGTGACTTTTAAGAGAAAGGGTTGCAAAGGGTATTACACAGCAGCGGGCAGAAAATGAAATAAAAAGGCCAGAGCTAACAACACTTGCACTTTATATGGTAAATTGGGATCCTGCAGCAAGAGATTAGCAAGAGCTGCAGAAAACAACAAAAACTAGGGACAACGAGAGAAAAATGACCCCTACACGAAAAAAATCAGTCCTTGACGAAGTCGAAATCCAAGATAAGCACGGAAGAACTAGGAACAAAATGTCCTCTGTTAAGTGACCTCAGTACAGAAGATGAGAAAGCCTTGAGAAACAGCAGCAATTGTCCGCAATAAGAAAACCTTTTTATCTCAAATATTTCCTTTCAGATATATCTTTTACTCACCAAACTAACAGCTTCCTCACTCCCCCCCTTAAAAAGAGATACATAACCTTAAAAAGAAGAGCCTGAAAATCCTTAGGTTTGGTCACGGTCATGCAATCCATTGGGGATTTTGTCATTGCCGCTGATGCTATCACTGAGTCACTCAGATATTATTGACAACTAGTTAGCCATAGATGACTGCAAGTTTAGAAAATATTATTATATCCAGTGTAACATTTCTGTTCCTTCTTCCTTCCAACCCTCCAGCAGAAGGGCAATGCAGTAGCAATGGGTTTTTTTCCATTTTTCCAATCAAGGCTGACACAATCAGGGAAATAAAATCCAAAGCGGTGGAAATGGAAGGGAGAGGAAAAAGAATTGTGTCACAACTACTTAACTAGGAACTGAGTCCTTGTACATTTCTGAGATGGTCCAAACCCTCAAATCTGAACTTCCTCAGACCTCAGAAAAACAAAAACCAGTATGTGAACTTTGTGACTTGGCCCTTCTCTTAGACCCAGCCTACCTGATGATTCACAGATACATGAAAATGCAGTAGAATCATCAGATGCCCTATAATATCTCAAAGGAAAATAAATGAATCAGTTAAACCAAACCCAAAAATAAGTGTGACGGGCTTATACACTTTTGGGTTTCATATGTGCCAAAACCTGCTTTGAAATACAGGGCCTGAGAGTAAATTCAGTTGTCAGAGCAAGCAGAACCTTGTTATTATTCCAAAAATACAAGGATGAAAACAAATAATACCGGATTTTTAAATGCATACCAGACACACTGGGGGGAGGAAGGGCAGGTGGTGGGTGGAGAGACAGGACAGTACTGAGAATCAAGAGCACAGAAAACAAAGTGGAGAATAGTAGGAGTTTCTTTTATTTAACCTCCATAATGTTGTCCTTGTTTTTCTAATTGAGTGGTTCTAGTGCCTGTAATTCATAATATTAAATTGTAAACTGAGAGCGGGCTTCTGTGAGATGAACTAACGTGAGCAATGTAATTCATACTTATGAATATTTCTGAATCACTTTAATGCATGGGAAGGGCATTTTCTCCCTGTTTGCCTGCAAAATATTGCTTTAATATCAAACAGACCAGGTCTGGAGTCTTTGCCCGTGTCACACCCTGCCCTTATTCATGACAGACATGGTGAAGCTCAGCATTCCTGCAGGGGAGCAGTCGTTCTCTGGTCAGCACAAGCATTTTGAGTTGAAAGCACTTGAAGCATCATCGTAGCGGGATATGCTGCAAATGTGCATCTTATCATCAGCAAAGATGGCCAGAAATCTTCCAGGGGAATATTTTACCCACCCTGAAATGCTGATAAATAAAATCAGAACATTCTGTGGGAATGTGTCTGTTTTAACAAATCTTCTGACAAAACACAGGCACATTTCCAAACTCTCCTGCCAGGCAGGTTTCAGTCAAAAACCTGCCCAGTTTCATGCCAGCTTGCCAACCCAGCTCCTTAGCAGTCTGTCCAGCAGTCTGCTGGGGAGAAACAAATGCCAGGCCTTCAGACTTCCCAGTGCTAGGGCAGCCCGTTGAATTAAGTGCTGTTGGGGGACCCTGGGCTCACAGGGTGTTCGTCACAAGGCAGAATGGTTATCAACCTTAAAGGCAGGTAAGACCAGCGCTGCCTGTCCTGAGAACGGCAAGAAAGATGTTTCTCTGGGAGTTTTGTAATGGGAGCAGTAAATGAGGGGTGAGAAGGAGTCAGGCTGCATGAAGGACCACAAAACATCCATTTCCCTCTGCTCTGATTAGTCCTGCAGCTGAGCCTATTTTGGGAGAGTTTCAGTTCTGGATCCAATACCCATTGAGAAGGGGAGCACTAAGTTGGCTCAATTACTGGAAGACCCCTATCAATGCAAGTGTCTGTGCATGCAAAGAAATGTTTTGCCTTCTTTTTCCCCTCTAGGTTCATTCAGTTCAGCTCCTTTCTGTGCTGGGGTGGACAAAGCGACAGAGCCCCTTTTTTGTCATATGGTGTTCTTTTATTAAGCCCAGTTTACTAATGTTTACTATAGAGTGACTGCATGCATGTGGATAGTAGACCAAGTTCTTTCCAGCAGCAAAGGACTGACCATGTGCCTGCTGTGCTCTACAGATCTGTGATTGTCCCAAGAACCATCCATAGCGTTCCTGGCAATTCAAGCAAGCTGCCCTAATCAGCCTTTTGTTTTGTTTTGGTGTGGTTATTTGTTTGTTTGTTTGTTTTTCCTCAAGAAAGCTCAGAAACATAAAAAGAAATAGGATATATATCGGGTGAGGCATTCTGGAAGTGATAGTCTATCTTTACTTGCAAATTTGGAGTCTCTTACTACCCTCTTCACCCTTTAAAGGATGTGCTCTTGTCATGTAATGAAAGAGAATGTGAAAGATCTCCACAAATGCTCGTGAGTAGCAGTGGGCTTCTGTCAGTTCTCAATCCACGCAGCTCCCCATCATCTGCTGCTTGCTTGATCGCAAATTTTCTGTAGGAAACCAGTTCACAAACTGCGTGAGCACGTCACCTATAGCTTGGTGTAAGAATGAATGCTGAGGCTCCGTGGCCAAGAAAATGATCTTGCTAAAGATCTCTTTAAACATTCTTTTTTTTAGTAGGTTTTATTGTTTTCTTTCTGTGAGGCAACAGATTTTATTATAAGAATAATATCTGAGAAAGAGTAAAAAAAATGTAAATTTGGGATTTGGATGACAAGTGTTCTTGACCATTTTACTGTATTCCTGTTACTGGGCACTGGAATTAAGTAACTAGTTCAATCTCCATGAGAATTGTTGACAGAAAACTGACTCAGCTTTTTATTAGAGAATAATATGTCTGGAAGGAACTGTTCATGTTTATTCTTCTGAGACTTGATGACATTTGTTTATGGCTAAATAGCCCAAGCAGAGTTTAGCTTAGGTACATAAGACAGGAGTACAGCTGCACCAACTACCTTTTAACTGACTTTTGTATCAAGACCGTCTTCCTAAGCCCACATAGCTGAAGATGGTGTGTGTTTTGCCTTCTAGATATATACTCAGTTTAAAAGGGGAAAGGCTCATCTCTGAGAAGACTATTTGTACCAAGGAAATAACATTTTTTCTACTCACAATTGTTTTGAGCCAAACACAAGTAGAATCAAAATAAAAGCGTGGCTTTGTCCATAGAACTTGTAGGAACTTGAAGACAAATTCTAGTCTTATTTTCATGAGTTGCATGGAGAGCATTTGGGATTTGGCATAGATAAAGAAACATCCTCTTACTCTTTTTATGTTCAATACCCTCAGGAAGTCTTGCTTCATTGATCCTTCATTGTCCTCAGATTTTTTTCTGGAGACATTTGAGAGATTATTTAATTTATGGATTGTTTTGTATTCCTCATCACCATCAGTGGAAATCTGGTTCCCTTGACCTAATTCTGGACCATGCCTCTCTCACTGCTCAGTGAGAAGTTCACAGCTCATATTTCACACCCCAATGCAGCCAAATCAGGTTTTGCCCCTGGGCAAACTCCACCTTTTCTCAGCTCTGTCTTTCTCCTTTTCTGGTGTCTCCTCTGAACATGAGGAAAGGCGCCTCAGAAGCTAACTTAACAAATCTCAAGAAAATTTTCCTATAGGATGTGTCATCACTAGCAAACATAAGGGATCAGTTCTGCCAGGTTGGGCAGATTGCAAGGATATGTGCCCTGTGCAGGTAATATCAATAGGATAGCAGGGAAAAAACCTCCTTCCTTTTAGTTTGTTGCCTCATTCCTTCTTGGTCTGCCTCAGGTCAGCTTTTAGAGTTAATTCAAATAATTTCTCTAGTTGCTCTAAAATTAAAATATTTCACTGGAATATTGGTTGGCTAATAATACTAGGTAAATAAACCTAGTTTGCCACTAATTACACATTACTCAACTTAGTGCATTATTTCAAACCTTTGCCCTCTGTTTTAGACAGCTCAATGTAAAAGCAGGATTACAGTCAAGCTTAATGTTTTCTTGTGGTGCTATGACTTGTGTTAGCAGCAGTTCTGAAGTCATAAATGAATTAATCTTCCTGTAGGGAAGATACCTGTAACTCTTTGAACTGTTGCAGCCACATAGGTAAATGGAACTCTAAAGGATTTCCTTTTTTCTAATTCCACTTTAATTTCACAATAAATTTTATCCATGTCTATGTGTTCTAACATAGAAGATTTGTATTAAATATTCTTGAGGGACTGGCGTTTTTGCATGAAGAACAAGAGTACGGTAGTTGACATAAATTAACACACTATATTTCTATCTCTTATCTAAAGGAAAGGTACAGGCATTGACAGATAAGATATCTCTGAAATAGCTTTGTTTAAAGACTGCTGAACCTGAATGGCTTCATTGGATCATATATGCTCCAACACTGTTCTCTTACTGTATTCAAATACTTCTTGCATTTGACACCTGTTTATTTCATAAAACACAATGAAGAAAACTGTGTAGATGTTATTGGGTAAGTTTCCATTATACTTATTTTTAGAGAATTGCTGTTGAGCTAGCTAGTAGGTAGGTTTTTTGCATGTGCTGCTTTATGAAGGAACAAGGGTGGTTCAGGACGTGTGTGCACAAACCAGTGAGGGTTGGAACTCCATAATCCTTAAGGTCCCTTCCAACCCAAACCACCCTGTGAATCTGTGATTCTAAATCCATGATGACTATCTGTTTATTCCGGGTAATACGGAGTGTTCTTTAAGGTAGGGTCCATCCAGCTCAATGCATGAACTGTCCTGAAAGTAATGAAACACACTTCTCCCGTGGTGAACGTCCTTATAGCTATGCTACAAAGGGCAGCCTCACTTTTTCTCTGTGTATCTGCTCTGGTGACTGTTTTTCTGCATAGTAGGCCTCTTTCTACCCACCCTCCTGGATGCCAGTTTCAGAACTCTGCAGCCCGAGAGTTAGGAACCCACCAGTGCAAAAGGAGTTTATACCAGCAGTGGTTGGTAGAGATTTCTCCAAATGTCTGTTAGACAAAGCCCTGCTCTGGACCTGAGCAGTACTTGCCCCAGTTTCCCACATCTCTGGGTCCCAGTCGGAATCACGGGATCGGCAAGAAAGATACCTTCCTGATGCATGCATGAAAGGAAAAACATTAGTCACCTGAGCATGTTGAGGGAGAAAAGGAATTGTGGCAGTGTTATTTCTTGTCCTCCAAGGTTATAAAGCATCTGAGCAAAAAATTTCAGGAGTAAAACTTTCAAGTAAGCCCTCTGCCAGACTAAATGGTGAAGTCCCTTCAACAACAGCTGTTGGGCAACCAGGAGCATGTTTTTCAGTGATCCCTGCTAAGAGTGTTTTCCAGACTCTCTACAGTCCTTGTGAGCAAGGGTCTAAGATTAAGAATTATACTCCATTTTCTCATAAGGCTATAATTAGCCTGCCCAGTGCTTGCACAGTTTTAATGTACAATAACCATAAAACAGTAGCACAGACGTCCCCTGCACAGAACAAAGGCTTCTTCTTGTCTTTCTGCTAATCATTGCTGGTGTGACAAACTTTTTATAGCTCTTCATGTCTTTAAGTTTACTACTCAATTTTCACTTCAATAGAACACATTTCCAACTATTTTGCAAAGCATAGTGGCTTCAACAAGTGACTCACTGATAATTACTGTCATAGGAAAGCCAACTGCTCAGTATGTTACTATGCGTTTTACTATTCTTAGTTGTTATGGTGGCTGTGAAAAAAATCCACCATGAGATGTTTGTTCACAGCGTCATAACTCAGAGCACAGTGTCATAGAAAAATACCTGTGCTCGGTGTCTTTCTGCCTAAAGTGGTCAGGGCACACAGACTTCCAAACTGTTTGGTAAAAATCAAGTGAAGTGTATTTCTTAATGATTTAGTGCTGTCACTTAAGTCAGGATTAATCACAAATGTAAATCATCAAAGTCAGTGGGATGACTAATGTGAACAGAGATTAAATGGCAAGACCAAGTCTCAATTGTGTTTAAGAAATGACTTTAAAAAAAACGGCATCCCACTGATTTCTTTACACATCTCTCACCTTAGAGTATGACAAATGAAGCAGAAAAGTAGATGACTAGAAAAGTAGCAGTGAATAGTGCCAGGTCGTATCTAAAACATTATGCCTGCGAATTTTGACTTTCCCTTGTCTTGGCTCTGCTGGAGGCCAGGCAGTGAAATTTATGACTGGTATAATAATTTTTAAGTAATCTCACGTAGAAAACTAACTGAATAAGATTTGTGTTAATTCTGTTGTTTGGGGAACTTTTACGCAAGAAAATTTTATTTTGTTTTGGAGATAAGATTGCTCATATCCACATGGATAGAAAACTGTCTTAAACGGAACATATAAAAATGTGTGTGGAGGGTGTTTTTTTGGTTGCGTGGTGTTTCATTTTTTTGCTTCTGTGTCAGAAAACTTCATTTGCTGGGGCTTTAGACTGGATCCTGTCATCAATTGCTTCAGTTGGTGCAGACCAGGAGAGTCTCTGGACATGAGGAACCTTCAGGCCCTCTCTACCGGAACTGGTCTTACTTCTCAAGAAACCCTCACTTCACATCAGAAATCCAGCCAATTATTGGACTATCTCATTTAATTGTTATGATTCAAATGTCAGCAGCGAGGCGGCTCTGAGTAAGTACACATTTCAAGCCTCCCTGCTACTTGGCAACATCTGAGCAAGGTGCTGCAAAGTAGAACTTGGTATGGTGACCTCATTTCACCATGAGCTGAAAACAGTTCCCAGTGGCATTGACATGTCACTTGTCTCCCTCCTGTGCTGTTGGCCATCAGAAATTGCTGATTTCCCTGATATACCTGTGTGTCATCTCCCCCTTTCTTTCAAATGAATGTGGGTGTGTGTATCAATCACTGCGGGGTGCCTGGTGCTTTCCTTCTCTAGTGCTTTTATGTGGTGTGCTCCAGATTTCCTATTCATGATTGCTACTCAGTCATGGGAAGAGGGAAGCTAGGACTCACCTCTTTTATTTTTCCCCCGACTTTTCAGTGATGTTCATAGCATTTACCATTTTCTATATGCATACTATACACTTCATAAAATGCCACATTTTCACATTCTTGAGAGCTTTCCAGTGATTTTTTTCCCTGTCCAATATTGAAAATGTATGGCAATACATGTTTCTGCTTTCCACAACATTGGCAGTACTACCTCAAGAGCTCCAGTAATGGCAGTATTATACACATTTTCTGCATATGTGTTCATTAATAAGAAGAACCTTTCTGAAAATATTTCTCTTTGTGTTTAAATATTGAGGTAAAATCAGATACTTCCCTCAGTCCTGAGGATATTGCTGTTCTCCATATTGTCTCTGAATCTAGGTGGATAACATGTCAGTGGCTCTGCAGGCAGAATTGCTGTCTGTGACCTAAGAAACAGAATATTTTTCTTTGCTTTTAGACTCATCTAAAATACTTGAACATCATAACCTTCTTAGTTCTGTTCATTTGTCATATGAATGACCATGAAGTTTTTAGTTTGCTGTTGCAGTGCAAAAGTATCATGTAAATTTTCTTTATTTAGTTCATGCACTTCTTGTGCAATTTTTGGTGTTTCTTCACACTTAACAGTTCCAGTAAACATTGCCTCACTTATGTCTGCCTAAGTTACAATGTGAACATCTATTTCTCTTGGGTTTGCTTTTAGCAAGAGTACATTACAGCACAAATATTTTTCCAGTACAGTTCCCACAAATGTTCCCAGATGCATGGAAATATTTTGATTAATACTTTGAACTGTTGTCAAATGACTTGACTTTTACTTTAATGCGTTTTATTTCTGGCTTTGATCTTTATAAAATCACAATATCATCTATTTTATGGACCTTTCATTACTACTTATCTTGAGCAGGAAGCCCTGGAGGACTAGGTTAGTCTTATACATTTTTGAGCACTGATCACATTAAATATATAAAAAGACTGGTGAATATAGCTTTCTGTAATTGCATTGCTATGTATTAAACCTCCTACAGATACAAAGAATACAATGCAAGGGAACCAAGGATAATATCAGAAATCACCATACCTTCAATTAATTTCACAGAGTGTATGTGTATATATACATATATATAAATTATTCAACTGTGTTCAGTAGATCATAATCTTAAGAAGTGTTTTATTCTTATTTTGCTCCAGACTTATTTCAATTATTACATTGTACTATACATGGACTATAATAAAGGTGAGGAAAAAGCCTTTCTTCTTTGGAGCCACTGAAACTTTTACTGTCGACTTCAACTGATTCTAAATTTCATTCTGGGTCATATTCAAAGCTTATATCACAGAAAGCCCAAGAGCCCAACTGAATGCAAACTAGTCAACCAATGTGAGAGATGGCAGACGCTACTTCTGTTATATTTTTGTTAATTACTTCTCAAGTACCACTTTTCTAGACCCTACATGTAGCACTGTGACTCAGTGTAGACTTTGCAATATGCATTAAGCCAAAATCAGAGGTAGTGTCAAGAGTGTTTAAGTCATGTAGCAATAAATACTGAGGAATCTAAAGGAGTTGAAGTTAATATTGTGCTGTCCAAAAGCAAACATAAATCCTACCATGCTAGAGTCAGCTGAGAATTTAGCTAAAGATCTTCATGACCTATTTCATCCCTCCAGTAGGAAAATCAGCAGAAGTGGATAATCATAGAATGATTCTCTTTTTAGAGTTTTCCTGAAAGCCTTAGGCTCCTTTTGTGCAGAATGCACAAAGCTATGGCTTTCATCTGTGCTATTTTTTCCCGTACCTCGGGAGGAATGGAAAAATGATATGTTCTTTCAGCTACATCAGCATTCAGCCCTCCATCCCACCTTATTCTTGAATCTTACAAGCACCAACTGCAAGATTTGGAGGGTAAGACGAGATTTTGACATAGAAGGTTTTGACTCTCCTGACTGCCACAGAGTAGAAGTAATGCAAAATATAGAAAACATCTTTGTTACTAATCTGGGAGAAAGATCAGGTCTGGGTTTATGGCTGATTATAATTAGTGACAAACATATAAGCAACTAGGTGACCAAACTCCATCTGGAATATTATTTTCAAGACTGTCCACCCACGTAGGGAGGATATAATTTGCCTTGGAGACTTTTTTCTAGAATTCTAGAATTTCAAGAATCTGAGTCATGAAGTCAAATTTTAATTACTCTGTTTATTTTTTTCTAGAGATAAGATTTAGGGTTGTTAAAAGTATATGCCCAGGATTCACCAAAAATATTTATCATGATGAAAACTCTATGTACCATTTAATTTTAAAAACTGCCTGAAGTTTCAGGATTTGTTTGTTTGTTTGTTTGTTTTAGTTTTTGACCGTCCTGGGGACTCAGGGCCTCGGGTTAGTATGGTACACATAGTGGAACATAATGTGTGCCGCACAAGGCTTCTCACATAGGTTCTCTGGTGTGCCTAAGACCTTAAGTAGGCCACTAATATTTATGAGCAAGCAGGTCTTCAAGCTCATTGCTGGATCTCATGCTTGACATTTCCAGCAGCATGCCAACTGTCATTGCACGTCTGTTATCCACTGGCAAGTGGAAGCATGGCAAAAAAATTGACTTTGTGGCTTCCAGATCGAAGCAGTGGTTGATGTCTCAGACTTGGGCTGCTTTTGAGTTCCCTTTCTCCATAGTCTCTTAGCATTAACAAGGCTCCATGTGTCAGATATCAGAAACTGTAAAGGAAGGGGGGCAAAACCACCATGAGTAAAGGTTGTTAGATTGTCCATATTAAATAATCTGTGGAGATAAAGAGAAATGGATCCAAGGACCTGGATTTATTGTGGAGTGATGGTATAGGTACATGTGATAGAGGACTGTAGGCTGAGATAAACAGAAAAGCAGTTTGAATTTGCTTTGTGTTAGGTTCACTTTGCTCCAGAGGGCTATCTCTGTTGACATATAAATATGGGATGACAGAGTAATATAAAAGGATAATGTTAGTGAGGACTATGCCTTTTCAGTAAGAGTGCTTAACAGAATGAAATCAGGAATCATTCATGTTCTGGAAGTAGTCTTTAAAAAGGAAATTTTTCTGTTGTCTCCATAATTTTACTTGTGAAGGTGACAAACCTTCTACGAGGGAAAAATGAGGAAGATACATATCGCACACTTAATCAAAAGTGTACATTCGAACACATTCTGGAATGAGAACTGGTTTGCTTGTTGGATATGTGTCACCTTCTGAAATGGAGGTTAAACAGGGGGCAGACCCACACCAGACTCTCCATGGCATCTTCGCTTTGGGAAGCCTGGCCCGGGATGCGGACTAGGGGCGGGGGGTGGGTACTGGCAGCGATCGCTCCGGGAGGGGCGGCGGGGACGAGCTTCTCCGAAGCGCGTCCCCGCTTCTGAGCAGCATTTCGCCGCTGCCGCCTCAGGGGTGAGGGCGGGGATGAAGAAACACCGTCAAAATCCTACACCCTTGACGACCAGGAAGGCGAGTGGGCGAGGGGCCCAGGCGGCGTCCCGGTACGGCGGGCAGCGCGCTGGGCTCCTTCCCCGCTGCCATTTATCTCCTGCTCCTCCTCCTCTTCCTTTTTTACGATTATTGTGACTGTTTTCCGCGAGTGGCAGCAGCCGCAGAGCGGACCGCCCGCTGTCGAGACGGCGGGCNGCGGCCCGCCCGCTGTCGAGACGGCGGGCGCGCGCCTCCGGGAGAGAGCGCGCGGCTCCCGCGTCCCCCTGCGCAACGGCCGCGGAGGGACGGCGGGGCGGAAGGCGCTCAGCTGTCGCCCGGACACACCCCGGTAACGCCGCGCACCCCCAGCAGCACAGCGGGCTGCAAGCGTGCGGTGTCGGCGGCCGGGCCCCGCCGCGCCCCTCAGGGGCGGAG
>VYXB01006085.1:0-11411 GCA_013397135.1 Pachyramphus minor
ATCTCTGAGGTCTTTTCCAATCCGATCGATTCTATGATTCCATGATACAGGTTAACCCTAGACTTGTTTCATGACAAGAACACAAGGCAATAAATGGCACAGGGATGCAAACACCAGTTTCCTCTGCTTTCACCAGATAGAAACATTGTGTCCTCCACAGAAAACAGTGCAGAGAGGATCCCAGAGTGGAATAGCTGCATCCTTCTGACACACCAACATTTTGTGGGGTGGACAAGCAATGATACATGTCAAAGCATAGGCAAAAGTGCTCTTGACTTTGTTTTGTAACATGCATCACTACAAAGAGTGATTGTGGTCAAAAGAGTAAATACTGCAGATTCCTCAACAGGAATTTTCCTGATGAAAAACTGCTTTCTTTTGGCATTTGTTGTGCATCTTGAATGAATCAGTTATCAGAGCAGTAAAAATGTTCCTGCTGGTTCTCAAGTCAACAGTATTTTCACTTACCATTAGCATCTTGTAGCTGTGCAAAAAAAAAAGAATAAAACCAAACAAAAACCAATAAACATGACTGTGGGTCTTGTTCATTTTACCTTTCAGAAGTAAAATCTATACACATCTAAAATATTCTCTGATTCCTTTTCCAGACTCACAGAAAGCAGCATAACACAAGTTGAATTTCTAAATACTTATAATTTTCTCACATTAAAGGACTTTGTTTGCTTAGGCCTTTTTGAATGATTGTGTTGCATTGTCCTGGATTACACAAAAATTCTGGTACCCACCTGTTCTTTTCTCTTTTCTTGAAATATGGGCTTTTGGCTTTTTGGTGTTTTGCTTTCTTTAAAGGACTGAACTGCTGGTGATTAATGACTCAACCCTGTGACCACCTGCAGTGACTGCCCAGGTGCTCTGAGAGACTGGGCTGTTGGTGCTCATGGCTCAACCAGCTGATGACACTGTGCAGACATGTGCTACCAACGTGCAGAGTGGCCACCTAGACCAGGGGCTGAAGGCACATCTGACACCGCAGGCTACAAGGTGAGTGTTAAACAAGATAAGGAAAGAGGGAAACCCTATATGAAGTGGGGTAGTGTTTCTCTTTCCTTACACAGATAAATCAGCTGTGATAACTCCCTGGAACATTCCATCCCAACCTGAAGGTTTTCATCTCTTGTTGATTATCAATAATGGGCCATAGTGGACTCAGCTGCACTGAGGTAAGAGACAGCTGGATCATCTTAGAGGGTGTCAGAGACTCCTGAATTGTCCGTGACTCACAGTGTTACATCATCCAGTGTAAACCTCCCCACCCCAGGGGAGGTACTGGAGGTTCTCACCTGAATCTGAGCCTGCATAACTCTGAGTTTCAGGGCTTCCCTCACCACTGGGGCTTCCACTGCCACCTCAACTGATCTGGACTGATCTGACCAGCACTGTGACAGCACTACAGCCACCACTTCGACCAGTGAACATCAAAACTGTAACAACCAAGTCTCACCCCTGATCCAACCGGTGTCTTGCGGGTCATTCCAGTCTCCTGGGGAGTCCACAGCCCTGCTCCAACTGCCCCATACCAACCCTGCAGCCTCACTCCAGTGCCGTGCAAGCATCTGCCAGTATTGAGTTCCAGCTATCTGTCATTTCCTGCCAGTGCTGGCTCTCCAACCATTCCTGCCAGACTTTCCAGGCATGGGGGAGGTGAACCACGTGGAAAGGTGGCCATCTTGTCTCTGCCCTGTCCACGTGTGGTTTTCCAGCAGAGGGAGGCCATCTGCCATCTCAATTTGGTCTGGTGAACAAGGCTTGGGAAGTTTGTCCTCATCAGTTTAACCCAGTTTTATCAATATTGTTATTAGTGTTAGTAAACTCTTCATAAAGAGTTATTTTTCCACTTGCATCCTGGCATATTTGGTGTCTCTGTATTGGAGAAACCACGGCTATTGAATCCAAGGGAGCAGACTTCAGTGCAAGGTCTCTGCCCCTCCAAATTTTCTCAAAACATGCACGTAATAGGAAGAATAAACGCCATCAGTTCTATTTAACATGTAAATTGCAGTAGGGCATGACAGACCTTGTAATACAAACCTCAGCCTTTCAGAAATGCAAGGCATACAATCCATGGATGATTCCTGGCACAGGGACACTGGGGAATGCTGGAATGGACTACCCAGGAAGAGGAGGATGGGGCTTCAGCAGTCTCCTAGCTGGTTCCTTTTTCTTTTCCATGTCTTTGCACATTGGGAGCAAACACTTATGACGTGATTATCCCAGGGACAGATATGAGGGAGAAGTGGCACTTCGGCTTTTTGCCCCCAGCCAGCCTGCACAGACAGCCTTGAATTTAGACAGAGGCAAATTCAATAGAATAGGACCAATTTGCAAACAATAATATCTCTCTCAGGATGTCTATAGGTGAGGAGATAAATCCAAGGTTTGGGTTTCAATCTACTTTGGGGAAGGGAAGGAAAAGGCAGGTTGTGAACATATCTGGACTTGTCTGCTCTCTCAGTAAAAAAGGGATATGGGTAGGAATAGTTGGTAGCAGTCAAGCTTCATTTAAAATGGCAGTAGGTCACACTCCCATGATACTTTTCGAAAAGGACAAGGTCTGTTGCTAGCTATAAATGGCTAGAGCAGCATGTGGGAAGCACCTCAATTGACAGGCATGTACCCGAAAGGTCACGTAATAGGGTTCAAAGTCTGTTTAACCATGCACAGCTGAGCTGGGAAATTGCTGTCTAACAATGCATGAGGTAGGCGAGGTACAGCTTTCTGCATCAAATCACACTCTCTCAGCTAAATCACTGGAAAAGCAAAGCCCTCTGCACAGCAGCCATGTTGTTAATGGGTGCACCCCTGTGCTGTCCCCCATGATCACTTGCATGGGCAGGCACACTTGGGTTTGCAGTCCCTCCGCTTCACATCTCCACTTCTCCACATCCCATGAAGCAGGGGGGGGAGCGCCGAGAGCAGGCACAGGCAGCTGCAGCCAGACTGATAAGAAAACATGGAGATTTACGTGGTTGTTGTAACGAGATCTCTGGTCCCCAGAGGGTTGAATGCATATTGCTGTGTGTGTCTTGCCACCTGCCTAGACAAGCTTGCAGCCTGCACTGTCCTCGCTGGCTGTCCCAGAGGGAAACGCTTTGTATGGCTGCTCACTGAGAGCACTGAAGGGATGGCACAAGTCAGGGTCTGCAAAGTCCACGCTGGACTCATAAGAATGCTTGTCATCTGTCTTTTGGGGTGTTCTAGTGTAAGAAGAAAAAACAAAGCGGAAAATGGATGTCTAAACACATATGGTGGCAGTGCTCTAAGCCCCATGGCATCAGTAGTGTCTTCTACAAATGCTAGGACACCACCTTCTCCTGTCCTTGCGGACTCAAGGGTGGTGAGGACAAGGTGGTTAAGGGGAAACTACTATGCCTAAATCCCACCAGCCCATGTCACCAGCCCTGCTGGCTGGGAAAATACAAAGCCTTTTTCATCCACTGGGAGGAATTATTTAAAGGATAAAATACCTGAGGGACTTCAGGCTTGGGAGAACAGAAAGTAATTGTCTCAGCTTATTTCAGGAAAAATAATACACTTCCTGCACAGTTAAATGTGAATGCAGAAGCTTTTAACCTATGAAAGCACACAAACAAACCATGCAACAAGAGCAGTTCAAAGACACCTCATTTACTTAGAAGCAGAAAGACATGACAGTAAAAACCTAGGGGATGAAGAGCTCTAAAACAGATGCTTTAAGCAGTGTTTAACCTAGTCCTGAAATAGTTCAGCCAACATTCAGCTAAAAGTTCAAGAAAGGAAAAATACTAATTCCTTTGAAAAATTCCATGAAATAACCCTATTTGTATTCACAAATATCTTGAATTAGCTCTTTGTTAAATCAAATCAGTCCTTCCTGTTAGACCAATATTATGGGTCAGATAGGAATTACCCACCCTTTGTTTTACAAAACAGGCTATTTGCCAAATGCTGTTGTGGTTAGCAGGCTTAATTTTATTTCATCATATGATTTTATTTGGTTTTTAAGCTTGGTTAAAATAAACCTCAGGTAACCTAGATTTTTAAAGAAATGGAATAGTAATTATTTAAATTGCAGATATTTTTTTTTTGTCTTCTGCAGTTCCATATATGCTTCATGCATGATTCACATGCATGATTTATGTGCATGCATACATACTCCCAAAACTGGCTTGAGCGCTCCCACATCTTTGCAACTTGAGCTGCTACATTCAGCCACCTGCTAAGCTGTTAGAGACCAGAGCAAAGAGACCAGGGTGAGTAATGCTCTTCTGGAGATCACTCCCAGCAATGAGACTGCAGCTTGAGGAAAGGAGAAGCAGGGGAAGGTTTTCTGCGCTAAATTGCATTGCTTTTACTTCCCGCTTGGCTCTCAAATGTCTTGCTTCTGGTCCTGCAGAAACCCCAGGATGTATGGTGGTGTGTGATGACTGCAGCCTGGCTACAGCCCAGGACCCCAGATAGTTTTGATCTTCTGCAGCCTAAAGGAGAAACTCTAATAGCTGGTCAAATCCTTCTGGAGCACAAATTCCTTTATGAAGATTAAATACATTTACATGCCCCAATGACTCCCCATAACTTTTCAAATCTGATCTGAAAACATGTATTTTCTCCCTTACCTGTACTTCTTAGTTTCTCACTCAGATATTATTTACTTTTGTGCCTTACAACTGCATTGTTGGACAGTACAGAAATCTGCAATTGTACTTTGCACAGAAAATTATACATAAAATAAATCAGAAATACATATATGTCACCCTAGGGAACTATATTAAAGATGAGCACCTAAAAAATACAGCTCTGAACATACTACACTGCCATCTCACTTGAGGTGTTCTTGATCCTTGTCAGGAGCAACCGCTTAGGCTCTGGATTATGTGTGGGCTTGGCAAGCAGATCAGGGGATTGCAAAAGGCCGGGCCTGGGCTTGACCTGTATAACCTCTACAGAGTTATAATCTCCATGCAGGTAAAAGGACTTCAGGTTTGCCAGCAGAAGGACACTTTTGGGGCCAAATTCTCCATTCTTCCTTATGCAGGACTGATTACAACCAAGCATGAACAGAGTGATGTACAGTTGAAGAAGAGCTGAGTTAGGCCTTCAGCAAGCACAAGAGATGAAATATTACTAGGAAAAAAGGTGATTTTTAATTAAAGAAAAAGGTGGAATGGCTAAATATCCAGACATTCTGCTTTCCTTAGGGTTATACTTCATGAATATTTGTCTCCCACAGTAATTCAGAATCTATGCGTATGAAACTTCTATAAACATTAATTATATGCCAGAAACCGTATCTTCACACTTCAGCCTACAGAAGTTATCACTAACCCTCTGATACCCAGCAACAACTTCCAATAGTCTCACATGAGATAATTAAAGGAAGGGTTTCCTTCCTTGTGATACCCAATCACTCTATGATGCTTTTAACAGACTGACTCATAAAACATATTTTGAGGTAGGAAAATGCTATGCCATTACATAGCCAGGGGAGAGAGCCCAGGAGAAACTGAAAGGCATGGAGGTGGGGGGGTGGAGCTGGAGGCAGGACGCAGCCCAAACCTGCCACTGACTTTTCCAACTGATGCCAAAACCTGCTGAGCTCACAGGATCCAGCAGGATGTGCTGCCCCGTGTGTTCATTAGCTAATTCAGCCAACACAATTTGGCACACCCCTGCTGCCTTTGGCAGAACTTGGTCAGCCTACAGCCACAGAGGCTGTTGGACCTGCGTCTATAAAGTATATATTTCACCCATCTTTGATACTTCTTGCAATAAGATACTATAAAGTGCATTACTGGAACTGAATCTGCCCCAACAGGACACCAGAGTGGAACACCTAAGATTTCTTTCTGTCTCTCTGATAACTGTTCTCACTCACAAACCTGGTAACATATACTAGCAAATGCTTTTTGCGTACCTATGCATTTCTCTGAAGGATAGAAATGTTTTGAAATTCATTTCTATTGCTACTATCATTATGCTACTCAATTACATTAAGTGCCCTAATTACTTATTTACAGAGGGTTAGTAACACTGTACTTTTTAACTGACCTATATACTAAGCCTGGAGGCAACAAACACTTTCATGCATTCGTTTCTTGCTAGTAGATGTTTTCAATAGCCCTTTTTTTCCCATGAGGCATCAGGCTGGCAAAGTTTCGGAGGAAGGCATGACTTTCAGTTGACAGTGAGCCCAGACTCATGCAAGCCTGGGAGGCTGTGCTAATCTCGCTGTGGTCTGTACATTTCTGATGGTGAAGGTAGGGACACCTGACCTGTGTTTCCAGCAATGCCGTGTGTAAACTGGGGGATGTGACCTCCTCAGTATGTCTGCAGAGGACAAAAAGCTGTGAGGAATGCTGTGTGCCAGGGCCGCTGCTGGTATGCGCCTGACTGATGGCACCAACCCTGGGGCACTGGAGACACCACCAGCCCTGTGGATTGGCAGCCTGCCCTACAGCCTCACCTGTCCTGCTGTTTCTATTCCCTCTACGGTTTACAGAATCAGAGAGTCACACAATCACATGTCTGGTTGGAAGGGATCACAGTGTAACACCTAGACTAACCTCCTGGCTCAAGCAGGGTCATCCTAGAGCACGTGACACAGGATGGCATCCAGATGGTGCTTCAACATCTGCAGTGAGGATACTCCACAGCCTCTCTGGGCAATCTGTCCAGTGCAATCTGTCCAGTCATTCATACATAAAGAAGCTCTTCCTCATATTCAGGTGGAACTTCCTGTGCATCAGTTTCTGCCCATTGACTCTTGTTCTTGGTATCACCAAGAAAAGTCTGGCTCCCTCCTCTTGATGCCCATCCTTTAGGCATTTATACACATTAATGAGGTCCCCTCTCAGCTGGCTCTTCTTGAGGCTGAACAAACCCAACTCCCTCAGCCTTTCCTCGTAAGAGAGGTACTCCAGACCCTTGACCAACTTAGTAGCTCTTCACTGGACCTGCTCCAGGATCAACCTGTCTCTCGGTGGCAATGAAATTTTTCCTGCCTACCTAAGAACATCAAGTCCAAACAGTCCCTTTACTACAGCTTATTTTGGATTCAAGGTTACACTATTTCCACTTGGACTTTAGCTTCTACAGCTAAAGAAACACAGTTTGTATAATTTTTTCATATTTTCTAGTCTACTGCACTACTTCCACTTTTCTCTTGGCTCTAATCAAGTAAGGTACCCTCTTTTTGAGATGCAGTGTCAAAAATTGCACCCAGTAGTTCAAGGAACTTTTTTTCTGTGTGAAGCAGAAGATTTGTATCATGTCTCTGTGCCTCCTTACCGTCCTACATGTACTGTAGGCAGGTGGGTTGTCACTTAACACTGTGTCTGTCTGTGTATTGTCTATTTCCATTTAAATATATATTTTCACCCACTGTTGTTTGTGCAGCTGGTTTATTCTTTGTGTGTTATACCCTAGATTCACCCCTACTGACTTATGTCCTATTTTTTTCAGTCCATATCTTTACTGTCAACATTATGTGGTATGCTAATCCAGACTTTCAACCTCCTTGCAACAGCACTGATAAGCATGATCCCTACTCCAATATTCAGGTAACAAGTGAATTACTGAATAATCCCTGTGTTCAAAGCTGTTGAAGGGTAGCTTGACAGATGTGAGGCTGCTGCTTCTCTGTGTTCCCAGATTCACCCAGCAGCAAGGCTGAACTTCTATTCCCAACAGACACTGAGTGCTCACCCAAATAGCAAGCATTCATATGGCCTGATTGTGGTTCTCCTTTCCTTCAGTAAGTGGCCTTAGACATGCAGTCTCTGCTCCTAAGATCTCCAGCCTCCTTGGCTGCCTTACAAGTCTTGCTTCAGCTCCTGGTGTTCAGAGCCCCTCATGCATAAACACACATAGACACTCAAACACACACAAGTCCTCAAGGAAAACTGCACACACTGTGTCTCATAGACATGACATCTAGGCAAAAGCTGAGATTTCCACCAGGCTTGGTTGCTCTGAGACTGTCATGCCAGGAAACTCACTGCCTGAGGAGAGCTCCTGTGGCCAAGAAATGCCATGATGGGGCTGTGGATGCTCACACACACACGGGGAGCTGGCAGTGTACCATAGAGCCTTCCTAGGTACCACGATCAGGAAGAGACTTTCCTCTTTCCTGAAAGCTGCTAATCAAAGGGTACCAAGCAAAAGCCATGTAGACAAGAGATGGACACCTGCTGCTGCATCACAGTATGGATTTGGCAGGCTTCTGGTGGAACACAGTTATTCTCAAATCAGCTTTAAATCAAGCTGCATGAATACAGAAACATTTAATCACAATCATCAAAATAGATGGGACAGTTTATCCTTTTAAAGGAGTAGGTAAAGAAAGAAAGGAAAACTGTGCTTAACATTCAGCATATTTCATTAAAATATGAAAGGTCTCTCTGTTTCTCCCTTTTTCCTGGCCTTTCTCCAAAGCCTGCTAGAGGCCACCCAACCTCGGCAGAACACAGGGGCTCCTACAGTTAATCTCTTCCAAGGGGATCTAACCTTCCCTTTGATACATCTGTGCCTGTTTCCTCCTCCTCCTGATGTGTTCCTGAGGTAGTCCTGCCGTCCTCTAATCAAAACAAAGGTTGTTCAGCTCCTCAGAGGCACAACAAGGTTTTGCAAGGCCGAGTGTTGTCTCCTGGACTTGGCCAGTTAATCAGGTACTCCTTCAGTTTAAGAAGAGGGCACACCCCGTCCCCGAGAGCATTCACCTCTCCATATGTGGGGTCTCTCCCCACTTGCACCCAAAACTTGAAACCATTCCACATAACCACTAATGCACTCAAACTTCAGTATCCGTATGGGATAGACATGGACAAGCCAATGCTGATTTATGGACAGCCACAGTGGTTATGAGACACTCAGCAGCATGAGCTTACTCTTTCACAGCAGCTTTCTCTAGACCACAGCAGAAAAATGCACAAGGCTCAAAGACCTGGAAAGCCCCCTTCTTGCTGCTTCACTGGACAAAACGTGGAGGACAGAGGAGAAAGTGCTGGAGGAGAGAAGTGAGGGGCAGCAGAAAGATCAACTTCACCCACGTAATGAGAGCACTGTCTGCAGTTCTCACATATCTGTAAATATTGCTCTAAACAGAAAGTCAGTTTATTTCCACAAGATTAGTCTGTTTTGATGTTATTACCCAGCATGTGGTAGGTGAACTGAGAGTACAGATCCTCCTGTGATGTGTTTGTAACATTCCCTAGAACAATAGCACATGTTATTAGGAAGTGGAAACGAGAATGTGGAAAAGGAATAGCATGAAGTGTGACACCTAAGTATCACAGAAATATTAAGACATGCTAGAAATTATAGTGCTAATTTTAACCTATATTTACTGAAACTGCCATTATTTCATTATGTGGTTTTGTGCTGCAAAGAGGATTTGATTGGCAAAAGAGTTACTTGGAGATGTATTTACACCCTGTAAAAAGGCTGAAGCAAATTAAGACCTATCCAGAGGGTAACACATTTAAATGAGAAGACAGTTTCCTCACTATGCATCCACACATACCAAAGTGAACAGCTAGCAAAATCCTCTAAACTGCATACATTTTACTTGCTGAAAATAAATCCATGCAAATGGACACAATGACATACACCTAAATGTGACATATAACCAGCTTAGTATAAAAATAAGTATTAACAGAATTCTAATTCATACATGATGCTATAATAAATGCTAATTTGAGAAATGTCTGATACCAGATTACAACATTTTTAAAAAGTCTTTGCTTCAACATGCACTAGAGACATGGAAAATTCAGAGCCATACTGACAACATTTGATTTATTTTTCAGAAATCTCTAGAGCTCTGTCAACTTATCACGATTAATTCCTAATGCAAAAGGAGATTAATATGGTGTGTGAGGAAAGAACTGGATGCCATCTCTGACTGCCTTGTGACATAAGAGAGTGATTTTCATACATCTGTTAGAGGTATTCCAATTTCATTCCTCTGTTGTGACAGGGTAGTACAGAAAAAGTATCTTGGGGTGGTGGGTTGTCTTGTTTTTTACCACCAGCAAAGTGAAAAAGAAATTAGAAGTATTTTTGCCTTCTCAACATCAACAGTGACAGCTTCAGGAAAATAGAAGCAGCTCCTCCAAAAGCTCTGTGCACTGTTACTCCATCATGCTGGCAGGCTCACACATATATAGTTTTAGAGCTCACTTATGTTGCATGAAAGACTCTTGCATCCTTGAGTAATTCAGAAAAAATATATAGACATGCTGGACTTTTCACTGTAATTATTCAAGCCCATCCAGAAACCCCAGAAATGTCAGCAATGTACACTGGCAGTTCAGGTGAGGCAGAAATATCTAAATAAGGGAATTGCCCCAAAGTAGTTGCTCATACTTGCTTTTTATAAGTTGCCTGAATTCTTTGCAGGTGAAGCACATGCTGAACAGGTACAAGATGAAGTCAGTAGATTTAGCTGCCCTGACTGGCACTCAGTCAGCAAATCACTGCAGATCTCAACAGTCTAACAGGGGTCATTTCGATATGGAAGTCCCAGAAAGAAAACTCTTTTCCTGTTGACCATAAGCAACCACTTTCCTCAGAGCAGGCAGGTAGGTCAGCCTTTTCTGCTCTCATTTTGCATCAGGGGAAACAGACCACAAGGACAGCAGCAAGAGTTTCTGGGTTGCTGGTGCACTGGGATTTATCTTAGGACAAGCTGGGCAACAAGGAAGTTCAGGGCATTGTTCTGCCTCTCTCAAGCCTCCTGTACTCTAATGTTACAGACTGTGCTTCTTGTACTGTGCCACGACCATGGGAAGGTTTGCTATTAATCACCTCCATCTTCACATGCAAAAATCTGTATTATTATTCTGTTGGATGTCTCCAGGGAGGGAAGTGGTACCGGGAGCAGATGGTAAGGGGGTAGCAGCTTTCTGAAAATCAAAGGTGACAGTTTTGCACGATTAAAATGCTTAGAGAGATTTCTAGCCTGCGCCCCTCCCACAAGTGTGAATTATTCCCATCACTGGATAGGAGTCTTGTGGGCAAAGTGAACGCAGAGAGCTGTGGGTTACAGCACCTGGCCCCTGCCTGTAAGGGGCAAACAAAGCATTCCTGTGATCCAGCTCTCTGCACTGAAAGATTTTGAGGAAGTTCCTCCACTTTGAGCAATTGGGCACAATTAGTTCAAAATCTCTCAGACTGATACTTGTGGAAGAGATTCCCAGTAGGCCCCACCAGTTACCAGTGCTGGGCAGTGCAAGCAGAGGGAGTCCTGCAAGGGGTGCATGCATAGGCGTGTCTCCATACATAGCCATTCCCTTTGTGGCGCATTCTTGTATGCAGCTTGCTAAGAAGCATGTACATTTGGGATGAACTCTGCTGCAGGTTGAGCAGTACAGGAGACTGAAACATTTCCATTCATCATGATCATGGCTTGGCTT
>VYXB01006086.1:0-206722 GCA_013397135.1 Pachyramphus minor
ACTGTTCTGCAGCCTCTCTAGTCACAGAAAAATCAAAGAACAAATGATGGCTAAGAGGAGAGGAAATGAGACCGGAGTAGCCTGGGGAGTTCCAATATTTTTTCCCTCTGTATCAGAAGATTAATATAATAAATCAATTAATAAATATGTAGTACTTTAAGACTGCTACACTGCAGTAGAATGAAAATTAGATTTAGGGGAGAGGGTAATGCAAACACCTAACTTTACAGAGGAACAGACAAGGACCAGAAGTCCAAAAGTTATGTATTTTTGTGATTTAAACACCTGGTTTTTACTAAAGTTAAGGTAAATATCTTAATTTTTCCCATTTTGCTTAAATCAAAACATTCTATTCTCTCTGCTGCTTCATATGCACATATGACCTACTAAGATGCTAATACCATACGTCATCTCCATTCTCCATCTTATAATAACATAGAATTGTGAATTTAAATATTAGAAATGGGTCTCATACAGTTTTTAAACCTCTGGTATTTCTTAAATATTCCTAAATTTCACCCTTCACCTTAAAATTTTCATTTAAAATTATCATAAATGGAATAACATAACCTTGCAAAGCTATATAATATGGAAGATAAAACATTATCTCACACAAGCTAACAAAAAACACCAAGCTGTTTGCAGTCAGAAAATACTAATAAAAATATCAGGTTGGTGTTTAGAAGCAAGAAGAGTGAAGAACCCACAAGAGGACACATCTAGCATGAATTTTTCTTAAAAATCAAGTCCCTATCTCGCCTGCCAAAGCTCAATGTGGCAGTGATTTTTGATTAAAAACAACAATAAAATAATTCTCACCATGATAATCTTCCATCACAACTGCCCAACATAATACAGTTACACATCAATGAGTTTTAGTATTTTTATACACTCTCTCAATGACCACAGCTTCAACTTGAGCAGTAAAACTTATCATATAGATGAGAGAATTTACAGTCCCTAAAAATTAAAAACCTAAACCACACTTTTATTAAGCTCTTGCTCATAGGATGTATCAGAATACAAAGGAAGGTCCTTGTATGTACCTACATAAGCAAAGCCATTGCAAATTTCTAATCCCTAGTTATTTCTGGAGAATGGCTTTGCAAACATATCTCAATGAAGACTGCAGGAAGAGGAGTAAAACCAAAAGTGCATTTTCAGGAAGCAAAAATAATTAATATTCTTTGCACTTGCAGGGACAGAAAACCTTTGCTAATGGATTTTTTAGGTGATTTACTACAACCCACTAAAAATAATTTATGATCAATGAAGTAAAAAATGAATATTGTCTCATGTAGTTGGTCACTCCTCATTAGTTGTAAGGAACCTATTCTTAATTTGGAGATTTTGATTTAATTACTGTCACACATCTCAAGGCTTTCTTGTGTCAACTGTTGTAATGACTTGATGTCTGCACACAATACAGAACAGGCTAATGGAGACTCAGTTTGAGAAAAGTGATATGAGGTGAACAAAAGAAGTGTTAATTACTTAAGCAACTAAAGTACCTAATACCAGCAATATTGTAGCACTTCAACACTTCTGTTATAGATATTTACACAGCCCAAGTGTATAAATGTCAGTGGAGAAATGCATGTAGATGTTCTTTATAAAACAGGATAATTGTGCAGTGGAAAGGGCTGGATACAACAACAACATGGAACCTGAACCTCTGCAGCACAGCAGCTCTATTAGACATTATAAAAATACATTTGACTATATTTACATCATCCATTCTCTTTATATTCCATTGCATCATGTTCCAGCATGGCTGGAAATTCTATTAAAATAGGGGGATAGAAGGAGACTTTTACTGGATTATNTTGGCTCTTCATTAGAATGCAAAATTCTATTAAAATAGGGGGAAAGAAGGAGACTTTTACTGGATTATATCTGATGGAAAGCCATGGCCCACATCTAATGAACATTTATGCACCCCCACACAACCTCAGAAATGTCTGTGGATTGAGACAGAATTTACCAAGCTCATGTTTGCATCAGCAGTGCTGGAATTCAAACCCAGAAATAGTTCTCAAGTCTCAAATGATGTGAAATTTCACAGGATTTGATGAGATTTATAACATAAGACACTGTTTCAAAAACAAGAAAGGACTGGAACATACACTGATACCTTAACTTCTTACTTGAAGCAGCAAAACATGAAGTTTTCATCTTGTTTGCAATACATTAAGACTTTTCAGCAGATGATGTTAGTATCAACATGCATGTTTTATTTATGATTTTGGGATAGAAATTTACCATTAAAATGCATAACTGTTTTCTATAACCACATGAAAATTTAGCTTAGAGTGCCAACATTTTCCAGGTATTTGAGGGTGTTTGCTTTTTTTTTTTAAAAACGAGTTATTAAATCTTTATTACTTATTCATTTTAAAGATTATCTTATATGTTTAATTCAGCTTGAATGCAGAAACTTAGGAATAGATCTCATGCATTTTTAAACTGAGTTAGGCAGTTTGCAATCACAAATTTATTCATTTTTATTTTGTACACAGACATATAAATGACATCTAATTAAAATAAATTGTGTAACTTGTTTCTTTTTATGCAGTCATGCACTGAAATGATGAGAAGCAATTTTAATTGCTCTAAGTACAAAATATAACATTATAAAAGATCTAATCGGGTTCGTTGGAGTGTTTGACTACGTCAAAAAGATAAAAATTACAGGGCTTCATGTTGTGTAGACACTGGGGGTCCTATTTGATTGGGTATTAGCCTATAACTATAAAATTACCTGGAATGCCTTCCATTTCAAACAAAAAATAACATATCTTGTAGTGTAAATCACAGTACAGTTGCCATCTCTCACAACGTATCCAGGTAATGAAAATAGGTGAACAAAACCTCAGCTGGGCAAAAAATTAGAACAACTGGTAAAAAAAAATTCTGTATTACTTTCAGGAAGTGTTAAATTAGTAGTTCTTAGAGACTTCTGCAGTGCTTTGCAGTGTTATGGGTACTACAATTGGGAGGGGGAATTAGTTTCCCATGTTTACCAGCTACAAAATAAAATAGCCTTCCCTCCCCATTTTGGTACTCTTAGAATAATTCTAAAAGGGCACTATTTAACATGATTCAGCCTTGCCTGTATCTGTTTCCCAACACAAAACCCAAAATGCCTCCTGATAACAGCAGGGTTGAAGCCAAGCAAGAGCCCATGTCAGACACACCCCCAGTAAATCTGGCTTTAAAGCCAGATCTCCCCCCATTATTGGACACTAATACTAATGAAATTCATGTGAAACTTCCAGCTCATTCAGCTCCACTCCCTTTGACACAAGATTTTGCCTCCACTGTGATTCGATACAAACACCTGGAGATGTGATCCTTATCCACCTGCTCAGCAGCTCCTGGAGGTTTCTGCAGGGGTAGCCTGCAAAGAGCTGAAGCACTCATGGTGTATCTGATGTCATGCTTTAAAATGTCATTTTCAGTGTAATTCTGTGTGATAATGTTGTTTGGAGCAAAGATTGTGGTGTTTCACCACTAACATAATAGTCCAGCAGAGTGGAATTTCCAGGAAACTGTGCCTGCCTTGTAACAGAATCCTTGCCAAAGTGAAGGGGATGGGGGCATTAAAGTCTGTCCAGTCTGAAGAAGCAAGAACAATTTCATGTGAAATACAGAGGAAATACAGTGGGGTTAAAAGTATTATTTGCCTGCTGAATTCTGCTCACTCAGGAGAACTATGGAGGTATTTTCTCCCACATCAGTGCAGCTTCTCAGAGCTGAGCATTTAGACTTTCAATGCTTATAGTGTATTTTAAGCCTTCCACCATGCCCTAGAATAGCTGAAAACTTCAGAGGACTCAAGAGTAAAGGGAATCCAGAAGCGCAGGGATTTTGGCTGAGGCACAGGGAAATGAATGATAACACCTGAGTGCTGGTATCTACTGAATGCTGGAAGACAATATCCCAAAGTACATTCAACTTTTCATCTTTCACTATATCTGGCAGCATTTATTCAAATAGTAATAGTTCTATAAACCTGAGGAAAAGATACAGCTGAGATGTAAAAACTCTGACCAACTTCTGCTATACCCAAGTGTGATTCATCACTACAATGTAAGAGCAGTTTGTGCAAGTCTCAGGTGTGACTCAAGGCACGTTGTGAGGAGGCACTGGAGAGAGAGAAGAAAGCCACCTATTCTCAAGAAAGAGCCTAAATGAGGAAAGAGAAGCAGTTGTTTTTTTAATCCATGTCTTACTTCATAATAGCAGACGTGCCATTCTTGGAAACATATAAATTCAGGACGGACAGAGCTCTGAGCAACCTGATCTGGTTGAAAATGTCCCTGCTCACTGCAGGGCGTTGAACTTAGATGAGCTTTAAAAGTCCCTTCAAACACAAACTATTCTGTGATCTCAAGCTGCCTTCTCTCCTCTCTTCAATACAGTAGTGCTGTTAAGCCATGAGGTTCCTAATATCTGACCAGGGAAATCACTTCCATCATGGGGGGCTTGAGATAGTGCTTGCTAAGTAATCCAACATTTACTGGTGCTCATCAAGATCTGGTAAAGAGATGTGTATGTCATAGAACAATCTTTAAAAACTCTACTCCAAAATGAAAAAGAAAAAACCCTTTTGTTTTATATAAAATTATATTTAAAGGGATCCAAGCCATTATTAAAATCCCAGGTATGCAACCTAATCAGAATGACAAAAACCCCAAACAAAATAACTTATTGTTATGAAATATGAACTAAAATCAAACCTCTTCCACATATAGGAAAAGATAAAACATTACAAAATAAAATGGGCATAGAACACAACTTGTCTTAATGTATGTACACACCATTTTTAGAAAGATTTTATGCATCTGTACTAAAATTTTATGGCGATAAACTAATTAGGCAAAATTAGCATGCTGATGATAGAAATGGAGATATGCTTGTATTTTTAACACTCATAAAAAACCAGTTTATTGAAAGTATTTCATCTCTTTCACAATAGGACTGGTGGTGAAGAGATTTCCAGATAATCACAACAGAGTGTGCTGAGCTGGACTGATGATTGCTGTTAAGACTATTTGCTTCAATATTGGGCTTTAACTGTCAAGAATCAAGATTTAAAACTGTATTCAGATGAATAGTTGTAATGTTTTCAAACATCAAACCGAAGAAAGTGTCAAGATGGTTTATAAAGAAGATGTATTGTGTGCTGGTTTTATATATAATAAATATTCTAAACTTTAGAACATACTACTCTGTCAAAATAAAAGTGGAGTTTCTGTCTAGAACTTTTTTCTACTGTCTTGTGCTAATACAGTTACTATAACTCAGCAATTGTAGGAAATTTCAACACGGAAAAAACATTTTTTAATGCTCGACCTGTGTTTATAAAAACAACCTAAACCTCTCATACAGATCTGTTACAAAAACAGTTTCAGATTTAGGCAGGAAAAGCATACAATTATCCTTGTAATTTCACAATGATTAAAAAAATATAAACCTTTACCATGTGATGGAGAAATAGTCCTCCCCACTGATTTACCTGTAGAAATACAGACCTAGGCCATACTGATATGGAAGAATTTTCTGGTATGAATTTGGTATCTTCAATTCTGTAATGATCTTTGCATGTATGGGCACAGAATCCTACCCTTCCAGAACAGGGATGGTACAAATGACATCAAACTGATTATTTTTCTATTATATTTATATTTAAAAAAACCACAAAAAACAAAAACACACCAAAAAACCCAACTTCCCCCCCCCCCACACACACACACAAAGAACCCCCGAAAAGCACAACCTACAAATTCTTTTAAGATTTCATTCTTAAATACTAATGAACACTTACAGTGTTCAGTAATTCTTGCTGAGAATGAGCAGTACCTAAAGAAGGGATAGGCTTACTGCAGCTCAGAGTAAGTGCAGAAATTTAAGTATAAATAGAGCAGGGTCATTTATTGTTCACTTCAAATAGAAAGCAGAAATTTTCCAGGAAAGTGAGAGACACTGATGGGTTTTTTTAAAGAAAGTCTACAATGGTTGACTAAATAATGACACAAAGTATATATCTGATATCTAAGGAAGATGCATGGGTGAGTTTGAATGCTGTCAAGAATTATTTACACCCTTTACAGTCAGCTTATAGGAGGAGTAGTTCATTTATTTGAATACAATTTAAAGAAATTCCTTTTGTGGTTAGTGAACTTATCTGCTGTGCTCTGGCATTTAGTGAAGCACAAAAGTCACTTTATTCTGATGAAAGCAGCTCCGAAAGAAAAGACTGTAATATTCATATTTTACCTGAACACATTCCTGAGGATTTTTAGGACACATATATTTAGAGGATTCCATTTAGAGACTGCTGCATTGACAATGTTATCTTATTAATCTCCATAGTTTGCCTTTGTGCCATATATTTCTGGGTTAGAATGTATAAAGTAACATAATTGCGTTTCTTTTCTTAGCAGGGCTTAGCTTTCATCCATGCTCTACTCCTATTAACCTTTAGCAACTCCACAAGAGTAGGATGTGATTTTAGTTATCACAGGTTCACATATTTTTTTAACATTCAGCTTCTTAGAGCTGAATATCTCTATGTAAAGTAGCCAATGGTTGACATATTTTGCTTTAAAAAANACTTCTTAGAGCTGAATATCTCTTATTTCCTTCCTATATAAAGTAGCCAATGGTGTTGACATATTTTGCTTTAAAAAAATTTGGCATATATTTAATTTTGTTTCTGTTTACTACCTCCCACACCTTCAAAAAGTCCTGGGTCTAGATCCAGAGCATGTAAGGCATGTGGAGTGACGTTAGATGAAATTTGGACAAACTACATTCAATACTAGGACTGAAAAAGTCTTCTAAACTCAGTGAGTAACATTCATTTTCATTTCCAAGCATTGCTATGTAGAAACACCTGAGTTAGCTCAAAAAAGAGGTGTTTGCATAGCACGAGGAATCATTATGGTAACTGCCACAAACAAATTTTAAAATAATTTAAATTAAATTATCTTGACCATTAACTCCACCTGGGATCAACCTGGGCTTTGAGGGCTGTAACTACACAAATGCTGGCTCTTACTGCTCTAGGGCAAGGAGGAAATTGAATATTGCTTCTTATTTCCTGGCCAATAAACTGATCTGCAGGTTAAGAAGGTTGGAATAGACTGAAGAATTTGTATTGTACTTTTGTGTTTTACTGGAAAAAGATGGAGGTAGGCACATTATCACAGCTTTCTTTTTGAGAGCTGTTCATTTGCTGCACAAATACTCCACGGTGGTTTGCTCTTTGAAAATGCATAGTATTTAAGAACAAAGCCTGTAGGGATCCAATGTTGTGCCCAACTACCCATTTTACTTTGTTAGTCTTGCTTAAAAAGGGAAAAAAATTTCAGAACCTCTCCATGGAGAAACTTGCATTTGTCCTCTGACTAAAAACAGAGACCAAAATCAATTGTGTTGGTTTTACTGTCCATTTGTGGCAGTTGATTCACCCATTTTGTGTGAGAATTTTTTTTTATGTCCTTCTAAGTCCAAGAAGATCAGTTAAGAAGATCAGTAGCTGAGACGATTTTTTTTATCCCCATTTTGCTGGTTCAAAAATGATGTTTCATTCCTGTGCTATTGAAATTTGTTTTGATTTTAGAAGGATGTAAGAAATTTCTTTTTTCCTGATCTTTGACATGTACATCTCAAATTTAAAGAGTATAAGTAAACAATGGAGTTGAAGGGAAGTATTTTAAATGTCCCTTTTATTCATGCTCTTTCTCACAGAGCTTCTTCCTTTTTCACATGCTCAAGATTATTAAAAAGGGGAAGTCCACACCATGAAGAACGGCCTCTGCCTCTGGACCACTTAACTACAAGTATTTCAAAGGTGGTTTCCTTTTCTCTCTCTCCTATGGATGCTTTAATGGAAGAAAAAAAAAAAAAAAAAAGCTGTTTGGAGGACCTTCTTCCCATCTTCTGTTATCTCTGCCTCCTGGTAGTCTTTGTTTTTTGAGATTTTATTTTAAAAAAATACCACTTTTCAGTGCTTCTTTACTCCTGACTCATTTTCTGCTATTCACATGCCTTTCTCTTACAGTCACTGTTTTTACCCTGGTGCATTTATTTTACACATTAAAGGAAAGGTATTGAAGCTGAGAATACAATATAAAAGTATTGGTCCCATTTTTCCTTGCAAACATATCACCTGATTTTCAGATCTGTTTCTTGGAATCATATTCCTCAACTTTGCTTGCACCAGGTTTGCATCAAGGTAATTCTCTTAGAGCAGACCAGTAACCAGTAAACCTCCCAATCTATGAACCAGTACCCAAATACATTTCGAGGACTTTAATTTTCTGTTAAAAGGAAGTGTTTTTTTCCCCATTTATTTTCATAAAACAACAGTTGTGAGGCTCCTCGATCCAGGCAGTGGCTCATGTGAGTACCAGTTTAAAAAGTTACTCCCCCTCACACTGCCTGCAGTGGCTACAGAATCCACCAGTGAGTATAGATATCAGGGATAAAAATAAATAAATAAGTAGCTACATAATAATAAAAATAGTTTTAGTACAAACATACCTGCATAGTCAAAGTAATACCAGAAGCATAACCCAGAATGAGAGACAAACTATAGAACAGTCTGGGTTGGAAGTTCCAACCCTCCTGCCCTGGGTAGGGATGCCACCAAAAGAGAAATTAGGCAACAGACAAATGCAGCAAATGGAGGGGAGAAAAAAAAAAAAGAGCCAAACTCCTCAAGATCTACATCTGCTATAACATTTTTGTGCACTTTTCTTTAAGACCTACAATGCTTGCTGAAAGGCTTTGATTGATGAGTAAGAAAATAGCTTCTTTCTTAATTTAAATGAGTTGAAAAAATCAGGCCTGACATATCTATATATTCAATGAATGTATTTGTATGTCTACAAATAGATAAATGGATCCTTTATTCATTTCCATGAAGGCACCTTTATATGTTGAAAGATAAACAAGAGGAAGATTTGTAGAGTTCCATAAAAGTTCCAAAACCTTGTCAGTGCTTTCATTGTTTTGCTGGTGTATTTACTGGTGTGCAGACACAAACAGCTATTACCTGAAAGATTTTCAATCTCAGGTCTAATTTAACTTCTTTAGTTCCCAGTTGAGCTTTTAGAGAAACTGCCATGGCTTCTGAGAAAAGAAGTCCTAGACTTGGGTGCCTCAAAGCAGAAACCTATTTTTTAGCTACTGAAAGTCTGAGATACTCTCACTTTCCAAAAAACCTCTATTCTCATCAAATTATTCAAAGTTCAAGTTTTACATGTTCGAATTCAGTTTATCAGACTATTGAAATTCTGTACATCCACTGCCTGGATTTTTAACTGGTTTAACAAGTGGATTTCAAGACAGGCAGAGGGTTTTATTCATCATTCAGGGGCGTCACATTATTTGGTGACTAATTGCTGTACTGAACATCCTCTTCCTTGTTCCACAGCTTGACTTTTCCCCAGTTTTGGGCAGTGTACAGCAAGCTTTGCTTTCTGAGAGGCCGTGCCACGGGGGTAATGGAATTCATGCTTGGCCTATTGTGCAGAGCTGCCAATTTCGCTCCTGCCCGGCTGCTTCATAGCACGACTTTTAGTTCACAGCAAATCCCTTCCCTTTTTGAACATGAACTGTGAATTATACAATTAGTGTCCTTTTATATCTGAAGAAAGAAATCTAAATGTTAACTAAATACAATTTTCCTCTTGATGTGTGTTCACAATGGTGCCTCAGTCTTCTCAGTCCACCAACCACGCACTATTAATAGTCCTTTTTCTGCCTTCAGACCTACTAATTCATCTCACTTCTAAAACTCTGTTTACCACTAAGAATTTATGTTTCTGAACACTTTTGCATTTTGTTTTCATCAGCTTCAGTCAGTCCCTCTGCCACAGCAATTCCAGGGAGACTGTGCATCTTAACATCTTTCCCTCACTTTCTAGAAAAGTAGATTTCCCAGCCGACCTCATGAAAAGCAACAATTTTTGCAACAAAATGCAGGCAGACTTTTCAGTGACCCCTTTTGTAACTTATAGAGTTTTATGGCTTTTTTAATTTGTCTTTTTTTAACTGAGAATTTCCCTAGGTTTTCTATTACTAATATTCATTATCTGTTTTGCCATAGTTTACTTTTTTTTTTACTTCCAAATAGAAATGCAACAGGAAGAAGCAAATTGTTTTTTGGAAAATGGTCCCCAGAATGCTGCTGTAAATGAGTTGAGATTTCTCAACTGGGGCATAAGAAACACGTGAACTTGAATTTGCTACATCTTTGATGACTAGCCACTGGATTATTCTGTGCTTTCTGATTTTCTCAATAGCATTTAATTAAAAATAAAACTGTCCATGCACTGTGTCTATTTCAACACCCAGCAGCTCCTGTTCACCAAAGTCTGTATATTCCAACATATAACTCTTGACATAGCAACTTAACTCTCTGTCTTGTACCAGTTCCTATTTGTGAGACTATACCCAAAGTATCTGCTCTGCCCATTACTGCAGCTCTTGGACAGCATTGGTAAGATCAGTAAGTAAAATAATTTTGTTTTGCTTTGTTTTTAATGAGTAAGCTGAGACTTCTTCCTCGTGTAGCTTAAATTGTTCATCATTTCAGATACCATCTGGTTTGTGCTGGACAAATGCCACGGACAGATAAACACTCTCAGAAGGAGACTTGGTGGTTATTGCCCAATTCATCCTTTAGCTCTGGTTTATTTACACTGTGAGTCTTTCCTGGTTTATAAACATATTTTCTATCACTTGCAGAAAATCATCCTCTTCCATTAAATTATTTTACTTTGTACTTATTTATTTATTTTTGTTTAATACAGCATCTAGTGAACTTAAGAAAACAATAAATTATCATAAAGTCTTGGAACCTTCTGCTCCCTCCCATAATCTCTGATATGAACAGTGGGTAGTGTCATCAGGCAGGCAACTTTTAGAGCAAGAACAAGTGATGCAACAAGAGTTATTTCAGCCTTGACAGACAACTCCACCTCCCGGGCCCTCATGGACACATTACAATTCAGTGAAATGAAAAGCAGTTTTCAATGGGGAGAAATTGATTTTATGCCTGCACTGAACGTGGAAAAATTGCCTCGTAAAGAAAAGAGTATTGTTTTTTCTTCCAAGTTTTGAAAATGACTTAAAAGAAAAAGAAATTTTTCTGCTCTCTCTCTCTGTTTGGTTTTTATGGAAGGATAGTTCTCCCAGTCAAAGCCTGTTTGAAAGTCAAAGCACAGTCACGTATGCACTCACAGAGCTGGCAGTCAAATACCTTAATGCTTTTTATGTCTTCTAAGAGCTTCCCAGTAAAAGCTGCAGGTAATTAACCCCCTTCTCCCTCCCATACCCAATTTTGCAGGCACCATGATTTTTGTTTTTTGCAGGATAGGACTGAAATCCAGTGGTGTGGTGATGCTGGGAAGTCAGTGCAATCTCAGACATCCCTCGAGCATGGCAAAGTTTGATCCTGTTCATCCTGGAACACAGCAGTGCCCCACATATCATAGACATCAGTTATCATTTTTGGTTCATGCCAGTGTCATGAAAGTGTCTCCTATTCAGTCAAGGATCCTTCAAACCCATAGCATTTTCTGGTGGCAATGCTGTAACCACTAGTTCCACCCCTTCTAAAGCCAGACTACTTGTTTGAAGGCTGCATTATCACAAGCAGCTGCATTAATTAAAGTAGAAAATCCAAATTTTTTTATAGTTATTGATACTGTGAAGGAACTGAATCCTTCAAAAGCTGCTTTTCCAGCTGTTATCTAACTTTTTCACCTATCTCTCCCTGTGCCTTCTCAAAAGTGATTTTTTTTTTCCCTTGACCTGATTTATAACTTATCTGTGTTCAACAACTGGGAAGACTGCTTGAGTGACTTGACATGTGCTTCCATACAGCCAGAGATCTCTCTGTCACTCTTGATCTGAGGACAGGTGTTGACATGCACAGAGATCCAAATGATTGTCAGATCTGACTGTAATTGGTCTTTTGTAGAGCTTCAGAGAGCTGCTGAACACACAAGTCTCAGGAGAACGAGTCCCTCAGTGCACATGAGCTCACATTAAATCTTTAGGCCAGCATAACACTTGGGCTTTTACCCTGTTTTGGGGCTTGATACAAAAACAACCTTGGCAAAAAAGAAGGCAAGACACCTTATCCTTACCTGACCTAAAACCTACACCTTCACCAATAAACAAACAAAATATAAATAAAAGTAAAAATAGGTAAAAACAAAAAAACCCAAACCAACAAATAAACTCTACAGATAAACTGCATTTGATCAAAGACTGTAATAAGTAAAAATTATCCCAAATTCTCACAGAACTTTGAGAGTTGATTCTTATTGAGTTCATTAGCTTAATTTTTTCAAAACCCCTCTTCATGTCATGCAAAATGAGCAAGCCAAATGTTAGTCCTTGCAAACTACAAGGTACAAGTGAAAGCCAAGATACCACAGAAGTCTTCAGGACACGGAAGGAATCTTGTCCATTCTGGGATGTAGGAAGGCAAATATGTGGGCAATTGGTGGGCAGGTAGGTAGACAGGTGAGATATTTTATTTTTTTCCATTAGCTGAGTATATGTCAAAAGAAATGAGGTTATGAAAAGAAAGGAGAGCACAGAGTGGATAGAGGAGCATTTCCATCATTGATTTTTCTCTTTCTCTATTAGATGAGGCATGAAGACAGCATGTGAAAACACCATTTTACAGTGACAGAGACTTCAAAAAGAAAAAAGGCAAATGTCAGCAAAAATGTACAAAATATTGCATGTGAAATCATTTAAAGAAGATGATGAATGGAAAGAAGAGGAAGGATGAAGAACAGTAATTACATTTAGAACAGAAAGAAAGCTTTGAGAGCACTGGGTTTGGTAAGTCTTTCAGTGGGTACATCTTCAAGAGCAACAGCTGCTTTTATGTTGCTGATCCCTTAATGAAAGGCCATCAACTCTTGGTCAGAGAAATCTTTTCTGAAAACTGTTACTAAGTCACTCAGCAGAAGCTGCTCCTCGTGTATTTCTAAGTGAATTTTATCATCCTTTTATATGGACACTTGGTCTTGGTGCTAGGCAAAACTCTTAATCTGAGCAAGGAAACAACATAATCAAAGGACAAAAGTCACTAGTTGGGAATAACAACAACAAAAATAAAATCAGATCTCCAAAAAAAGCCAGAGTGAAGTAGCCAGTAGAAGACACCACAGGAAAATAGAGAAAAAACACCTGGACTGACTCTGATGCAGGTCTGATGGCAGCATACAAACTGGGTGATGATGTGCTTGGCAAAAACACCATTTCTGAAACAGATAATTATTCTCTAAAATTTAAAAGAACGAAACCTCACATGCAGTTTTCAGCAATAATATTATGTTAAGAAGAGCACACAGCATGTATGAGGTATGACACTCATTATTCACTCCACGTTTCACAGATGAGCTGAGGTGCAATAAAGGGAGACAGCCTGGGTGGCCATCAGAAAGAAAAACTCAGGTTGGGAATCCTGCACACACCACCTCTGTGGTGGCCTGATCAATTATTCTATTCATTCAGAACCATTTAAAAGAAGGTTAAAATGACAAAATCCCAGTTTGAAACAACATACACAATCACCAAATAACTCACTTACACGTGGAACATACAGACTACAACTGAACACTAACAGAACCAGAGCTCCCCTGCCTTTAAATTAAATATTGCTACTAAATATATAGTATTTAAGGTGCAACTAACAGGTACTCTTTTGTAATTTTTATGCAACAGATGCCCTCTACACTAACCTGACACATGAAATAAGAACTTAGTTTCGTAAATTTATGATCTGCACAGTCACCATTTGCTTCAAATAAAGAATTTACTGTATTATGGCACCCCTGTAATTCCCCCACCAAAAATGTATATATTTATACAAATCATTAAGAAATATTAACAGAAAAAATGTAAAAGTTTGATTTAAAAATAAAGTCTTCCGAAGAGGTGCAGATCAAGATTTCAACATAATTTTGATTCCAGTCCCTGCATTCCAGGAGAAGATGTCAATATTGGTATGTCTTTCTCATTTTCCTGAAATATATATCTATCTGCATTTAACTTAAGCAATGAGGCTTTAATTTGGAAAACATCAGATGAGGGTTCTCAAGGGTATGTTGATGCAGATTATGTAAATTATTAAATTCAAGTAATTGAATGTACAGGAAAACCAAAAAAGGCCTGCTAGAACATGCATAATTGACTACATACTAAGGGTTTGCACAATACATTTATGAGTAATTTGTTTATTAGACCCATAATTGAAATTTTTCTTCTATTTGGAGCTATTAATATTCTCTAACCTTTCTATAAAGCACCTGATGTTCTTTATTCCAAACTCCCAAGGCTGATGCTGAGAGGCTAATTCAGCTAACATCTATATAATTACACGGAGATTGTGTGGCTCTATTAGTTAATATTTGTTCTTTATTTATTTATAGCAACATAAATCAAGAGTAAGTTCACAGAAATCAAGGCAATTACAGGGCTATAAAGTAGATTCAGGTAAGGATGACCTACACCATTAGAATAAAGGCTCATTATGGCTGCTTTTCAAGTAGGAAAAATTGATTGATGATGGGGGGACTATTTCCCAGGAGCAAAGTATCCAAGAAATATAGAACCTTTTACCTGACAGGAATGATCATATTTAGCCATTATTCAAATTCAGACTAATCTCTAATGCAATGCACTTGCCAGCATAAGTTTCTTACAAGCCATTTGACTATTTATGAATCCCATGGTGCTACACAATTGGTTCCTGAATTCCAGTGACATTCCTTCCCTGCTTTGATCTCTCCTCAATCAAACCAGCTGTGAACATGAGGAAATAGACGTATACATAATATTTCCTTTGCACAATTTTGTGAAAAAAAGTAAGTTTTTATTATTTAAGGAGAAAACAAAAGGCTCCATGAACTAAAAAAACAAAAAACAAAAAACAACACACACACAAAAAAACCCCAAACAACCAAATAATTCATTGATTTTCTTGTGACTTCGGCTGGAAAATAATTTTTTGCAATATTTGCTTTGCTCTAATTGCTGATGTATAATGACTTTTTAACTTTTAACTAAAGATCAAATCAAGGTTACTTGCAGTTCTAATTAAAGCTGCAGCTGAGTACTGACTGGATGAAAGAAGGATTGTACTGCCGGAGGAATTGCCTTTTAAACTTTCATATTGTTCTTTGCTATTTATTCTGCAGCTCCACAACAGGATTAAGCAGCCCAACATCAACCTCGTGTTTGAGACTGAAGAAACATTCTGTGTGCTGTTATTCAGATTAACAAGCAGAGAGGAAAGAAACAAAATTCTCTAGTTCTTGAACCTCTGCTTCCATTCCTTCATCCCAAATGTTGTAAAAGCCATTACATGTGATAACCACAAAACACCAGCAACAAGGACCTACGAAAATTTGCACCACCTCCACATAGTCTCTATTTAAACAAATGCACATTATACAAATAATAGATAACTCAAATCTATATCCATGATATAGATTCATCAAAGATGAATCAAGATTCATCAACTAAAAATTTCTCGCTTATTCTTGTTAATCCAAATTACAGACTCTAAGGTAGGAAGCTTTTCCTGGACTTGGTAGCTGTCAAAAAAAACTTACCTGAAAAAAAGAACCTGGGAGACAGTGCTGCATTTTAATTTCCACCTGATTTCATAACAAGATATTTTTCTGTCCTAAGGGCAAATTACTTCAGAACATGATGGTGTGAATGTGGCATTGTTTTAGTCTGACAAATGCTTTGCTCCCAGCTACTTTTTTCACTCCTTCACTTAAAATACTTTGGCTTTAGTCTTTACTTCCTACTGCTTTTGCTGATACTACTTCACCCACTATCTTATTTATTTTTCAGATACTCCTGGTTTGGTTATCTACTCAGACTTGATGGGGGTTTTTTCTCAACTACATTATTAGCTATATGTTTTTTTCTTTAATATATAAGCACACAGGTTTTCTCCCCATATATCTGGTTGATTCTTAATTTTTTTCTCTTAGCTTCTACAATAGAATTTTTAATCCAAGTCATTGCTGTAGCTTGACAGCTCAGCTTAAGTGTCAGGAAGGAATATATTTCAAATTTGAGACCATTACTGCCCAATTACAAGGTCCTTTTTGAGGATGTTCCATCTCAAAGATCCTCCATTTCTGCTGGCAAAGCAGTGAGTTGGTGACATGATCCATGGCTTGAACACAGACTGTTAATCTACTATTGACATAAACTGTTTGATTATTTGTTATGCAGAAATGGAAGAAATGTACCATATGTAGTATTTGATTATTGAATAATATTTAGTTTAGGGAAAACCTAATAATAGTTAAATGGAAAATTCTTCACAGAACAGGTAGGCCCTTAAATGTCTTGACTTCTACAGATAATCTTTCACTATATGATTCTGTGTGAATAAACTCAAAAAGGATTCAAAAACCTTGTCTGAACAAACTCTAAAAATTTGATATGTCAGTATTCATCTCTCATTTCATAGCTTTTTTCCATCAAGCATCAATCTGAATAGCATTAGGTTTCCATAAATGTTTGCAGAAAGAAAAACTTTTGCATCTTTTCAGTGTTTTCAAAAGAAGTTATTTGTTCAACAGCTTTAAGATGCTTTTTATCTTCCCTCCCTTCGTAAAAATGTGGGATTTCATAGGAATTAAAACTCTATTCACAGTTCATTACTCTGCAGACTAACAGCGTTTATTGGTCAAATAATTATTTGCTAAGAACATTTCAGCCAATTATCTTGAAGTATGTTGCTGGAGGAGAGGGAGGGTTATTTGTCAAGAGGATGCAGCTGCAGAACACATTCCATGTTATCAGAAAATAATCTGACTGTGTCTGGATAGGAGGAGGACCTTTTTGTTTAATTACCTTTTTTTGCTAAAAAAGATACGTAAGAATCCCTATGCCAGCTGTTCCTTTTATCCAAACTCCTCAATAACTTTTAATCTTAAAAAAAAATTATAAGCCAAAAAGTTCCCTTTGTGGGAATCTGTCCCTTTCCACAAGAAATCATCAGAAATTCCATTAGGGCACCTGTAGCTCTGGGTGAGGGACAGTTGCCCATCATGGTGGGAAAGGTAGGAGAAAAGATCTGTTTGATCCTTGTGTCCTGCAGCACCAACCACAGTAATTACAGCACAGCTCTGGTCACTGTACACAAGGCAACAAAGAAATCCTCAGCAGTTGGTCACAAGCAGAATTTAATTTCTTTAGAATAGTATTTCTCTATAGCTGAGAACACAACCTTATCTCTGTGGCTTTGTTTACTTCACCCATTGATTTAGATCCAGAAGACAGAATTTATTTCAGTGATAAACTCCTGAACAATGTAGATGCAGCATTTATCCTCTTTTGTGCCATCTTTTTTAAAAACTCATAAAGCTTTTTTATTACAAGCACAACGTCCAAATATTACTGATTTCCTGAGATGTGCCCCTCACAGTGAATGGGCCTCATTTCATGAGACACACAAAATAGAAAAGTTCAGTTTGAAAGAAATACTCAAGCCTCTCAACTTTGAAAATATTAAGATCTTGTCAAGGAATAATGGGGGAAAACCAATCAGAACAGTATATACCAATTTCAAAAGACAATTTGCCAATCACTTGCTCTACTCTGAGCTTCTGTGGGAAGTTCTCTTAAATAACAACAATTTGACTGGCAAATTGTAGAGCTGCAAAAGCTCATCTTTGGCATCTCCATTAAAAGGCTTTCAGCTACTCCTTAGCTTGCTGAATGTAGTTTTATTTTGTTTACTTGTTTGGCTGTAATTGCATGCAATTTGTAATTGTGCCTTCCCCTATAATTACATATACCACTTTTCCTAGTGAAAAAATGATGCAGCAATCACCAAAGCATGGCAGTATAAAGATATATGTGGTAAAGATAGGTTTTCTACCACATATGTTTTTAATGTGTATAGATACAGAAAATAATGAGAACCTGGCTGTGCACACTGTTCAAATCTGCACAGTTTGGCAATGGAAATCTAAATATGCATCAAAATTCTTTTCATCTTAATGATCACAGTGCAATAAATAATTTGCTGAAGTAAAATACTTTCATTGTTTCAAATCTTTTTTTCAGATAACTATGTAGACTTACAACACTATAATTAACTGAAATAGAGATATTTTACAAACTTTTGTACGGTGATTCATGACTCTTATATAGTGCAACTTTTTATATGCTGTATTTCGTTAATTTCTAAAAATAGGTCTAAAACATCTAAGTCTTTCAGACACCAAATGGAAGCTTTTGATAATCCCTTCAGATATGAATTGAAGAAAACTTTGTTTATACACAAATGGGGACAAGTTATGTAGCAGGATTGTACAGTAATGGAAACAGATGTTAATGTAGTTCACTGAAATGAAAACATAATCCAGAGTTTAATTCAGAATCCAACTCTGAACTGAGTAAGATTATGGAACTGAGAAATTAAGGAAACTAGAGAGGAAATCTCCTTGTCCTTCCCCCCATTCACGAGGAGACAACACTCTCACATGGGCTGTTTCTCACTCATTAAAGCTGTGCTCAACCACTGATTTACGTTTCCTCCCGCCCTTAGTTTTGTTTTTCTTCCAGGAAATCTAACAGCAGTGTAGAATCCACAACCAAGAATTAAGCCCTGTAGTCTCTCTATCATGCAAAATGTCACACTCCCAAAGGATCTTATCTGCACATGGAGCAAAGAGGCACAGAGAAATATTGGCCACATATTAGTTTCCAGTTTAAAGATGTCTAAGACTGAAACAAAACTGAGTCCCCTAGTCCACAACCTGTGGGGTGGGTATGGGCATGAATTCTTCAGAAAGAAAGGGAACTGATTCCTAACCCATTACAGATGAGTGAGATAGTAGGAACATCAGAAGTTCTAATACCTCAGGCACCAAATTAATAAAAACACATGAAGTTTTGATTATCACTGTGTCTAACTTGTGGACTAGATCTGCCAACCTTAGATATGTGTTTATTCCTAATTTCTCTAGCTAAGGTGGGTTTTTGTTGCACAGAAAATCAAAGCCTGGTGCACCTTCCCATCAAGCAGAGTTCTCCAAAAGTTTGAAGAACCTTCAGTCATCCACTGTGTGAGGGCAGATGGGATCCCACCCAGCGTTAAGCTACTGATGGAATGAGGAACTTTGCTTTAGTTTGGAGAAAGGCAACTTTTCTCCTAGTGCTTCAAATGAATGCTACTCAAACTTCTGGCCCAGAGATATGAATTTACTATCCAAAAGTATAGAAAAGCACATTATACCAGTTAACCAAAATATTTCTGTAGGACTGGCAAAACGCTAGCAAAATATTTGGATTTCTTTAGGGTCATGGTTAACAAAAGCAAAGTGAAGAATTAAAACAGTTCAAGCAACCGGTCACAAGGAAAACATTTCAGTCACTTAGATGAAATAGCTGCAATTTTAACAACAGCATTACTGACACTGCACAAAAAAGCACGTGCATAAAACCTGCTAACTACCAACAGCGTATGTGCACTGGAGCCTAAATGTTCTCCTCTGGCATAAGAACATCCACATATGGTGTGTGTCTGGATATTTAGAAAACATGAATTACAAAGCTGGCTCTGCATCTGAATCACTGGTCACGTTCACGTAGTGACAGTTAAATTATAGTTTATCTGTCAAGTCACAGTCATTAACTCTGTGTGCGTGTGGATATTTGTGTGGATATGAAACACCCCCCATTTCCCAAGGGTAATACACATGGATTAAGCTCTCACATTTTACTTTCAAACATGATGGAATATTCATACAGTTTTTGCTGCTTGTTCGATAAGCAGTAAATTCCTGAACTATTGCAATTTGTGTACATGGCCATATTGTGACCATGCCACCCCACCCAAGAGAAGAAATCTTATTGTCCTCAACTTACAGATAAAATAAGGGAGATATTACAATAAAATGGTGACAGATAAACTTCTGATTCTTCTGCATTTGCTGTTTTCACACTGTCTCCAAATTACAGCCAGTCCTCAGAAGTCTTCCACCTTTCTCAAGTTATTTTTATGATCTTTTTAGGACTGCAATAACTGTAATATATGTATGTGTGGATCTTTCATAGGAAATAAAATTATTAAGAAATTTTTCTAAAATAAAGTGTCAGGTACTAGTGAAGCTTCATTGATGTGACTTTTATTGTTTTCCAATCTTATTCATACGTTTTACCTCTCCCAACTGGAATTCTTACTCAGAACAGATTTCTGTAATGCTATGCACAACCTTCTACTATCTCCATCAGTAGCTGGAAACACTCAGAATGGGTAAATATAAAAATACAGATGACTTTGTAGGTGGTGCAAGTCCAGCAGTTTCTCTACAATTTCCAGTGGCCAGCTATTTCTGGCAACTAGGGAAATAGAGGGAAAGAATGAAAAAAACAAGACACATTCAAATGCCCTATGATATTTCCTCCAAAGCACAACCTCAATTTATTTCTCCATCAGCATTCCAACTGACCTCATGGAACAGGCTTATTTTTTATTCCTCCCTCATCAAATGGGAATGAAAACAACAAATGTGATACCCTTTTCACTGGACCCGACTCAAGCTCCTCAACAGTAGGTACCACTCCTGGTGCTGCTACTGCCAAGTGGAGAGTGTTTGATGAGGTGCTGAGATGGGGTTGGGACATATATTGGTTGTGCATATATTGGTTGTGGTTGTGCACATATATTACTTATGGCTGCTATCTGTACAAAGTTCTGTTTCTCACTAACGAAAACCAAAAAGCAGAAAATAAGGAGTAGGGAATAGTTATGAAAGGGGGGAAAGAGTGGGGCAATTTTCACCCCAGCAGCAGCTGCTTCCCATGACAAGCTTCCCATTTTAGCTCCACAGAGGCCTTTTCACCAGGGTACACACACAGTAGAAATCCTCCAACAGCCCCTTTAGTTTGTATTTTCTTACCTTTAATCCTTTTAAGTCACACCTGTGGTTGCTCTTCATTGTATCCTTCTTCCTCTAACTGAATAACTACTCACCTATATTCTAAAACCTGACATTGCTACTGCTTCAATATATAGAAGATTTTATGCCATGCACTAGAAGATAATCTAGTGAATGTATTCTACATCAAATCATGGGAATTTGGCATTCTAACCTCACTCACATTGACTGCAGTGTCGATCTCAAGATCATTCCTGGGTAATTGTGGGTTTGCAGCTGTCAGATTCTGTAACTGTCAGCAGAGAATGATCATCTTAGAATGCTTTCATTTGAAAGGGAACTTAAAGATTATCTCATTTCAACCCTCTGCCATGGGCAGGGACACCTTCCATCATCCCAGGTTGCTCCAAGCCCTGTGCAACCTGGCCTTGAACACTTCCAGAGATGGGGCAGCCACAGCTTCTCTGGGCAACCTGTGCCAGGGCCTCATCACCCTCACAGGGTCAAATTTCCTCCTGGTACCTAATCTGGAAACTGGATAATCAAGAAAAGATTCATGTGTCACTTCTCTTCCACAGCAGCTAACCCACTCTGGGATGATCTAGCACTTCTCCAAGATGTTCTACTCCTGCAGATTCCCTTAATCTATTAAAGATGCCTATGTAAAAAATAATTTTGCAAGAACAATAGCTCATAGTTTAATCCACGAGTTTCCTCCATGTACAGATGTATGCAAGTGTAACAGTGGAAACCAGGAGTTGCTGGTACTGTATGTATTTTTCATTTAAACTCAGTAATTCTTTAGAAGGCTTATTATGTCAAAATAAAAGTGTTAGTATCATTTATATCCTTCTGAAATATATTACCTTATATATCACGAAAACTAATTAGAGCCAAGAACATTGTTTTCTGGTCCTTTCTAAATTGTGCACAGCCTTTTTATTGGCACAGTGAATTGTCCCTGGTTGAAAGTGATGATTCCTTCAGAGCCAAACACTTAAATCTTTATTTAATAGCGGAGCAAGCCCTGAAGAAACAATATTCCCATGTGTCAAAGTAGTGTATTTTTGAAAGTACAGCCTTCTGCAGGTTTCAATTGCACTTATTTAATGCTTAAAATACAGTAACCTCATTGACTAATTTTCCATCTACTACATACCTATGGAATATGTAACAATTTCAATATAAATGCAGCTGGCCATAACAAAAACCCCCCAATATTTACTTGAGAAAACAAACACTACATTGCAAATCATTGCCTAATTGACTCACAAATGTCACTAGCTCCAACCATGTCACAGCAATGACAAGTTACTATGGAAACTAATGCATAAATTATGTTTTAGAATAATTAAAGAGTGCATTTACTTCAGCATTTATTAGAGCTATGTAGAAAACAAACAGCCTTGCACAGAGGCATCCACCATCTCAGAAGTGACTCCTGAACCCCATGGAATTGAGAAAGAATGCACCTTTTTGTCAATGAATACTTGAGATTTGAGCTGGCTACACTTGTCCTCTTTGAGAGGAGCCATCATCTGTGTTTTGCATCTCATCAGGCGCTAAACTAAACGTAGAATTCACAAGCTGTGTACTCAGGAATTAATTCTCAGGAAGACAAGGGCAAAGCAGACTGGAAGAAGAGACAATCATGTTTGATGCTCCGAACAGTAGTGATGGAAAACAATTCTGAAGTGGATGTGGATCCAGAAACATCCCCCTGACCTATGTCTTCACAGATTGCAGCAATATAATCATTTTCCCTCATGTGTTAACACTGTGATAAGCAAACAATCAAAACCAAAACAAAACAAAAAACCCACACCAAAACAAAACAAAAACCCTTTGGTGGCAGCAATGTCTTTTCCCCAAAGATCAAATCCTTTGTTCTGCAGAGCATGTCAGTGTATCTGCAGAGGGATCCTTGAAAGGGAGGGAGTTAATTGTCTTGTGAGTCCCATGCACTGTTAATAGAAACTTCTTCTGAATAAATAATGTGGAAATAGAAGTATTAAATAGTTCATGATTTTCTAATTTACCTTAATTTGCACTCATTTGGAATTGCCAGAGCTCAATGGATTCTGCTTCTCAGCTAACTAAGGAGTGTAGGAAACCTTCCCTGCCCCTGGAGACACAAGGGAGGTGAGGGCCAGAACAGGTGAGTTCTCAGATTCCCATTAGAATTATACCCTGATGTGACTCTGTGTGTGTGTGAGTGCCACATCCTTTGGTGGCACTGGGATACACCTGAGATCAAGTATTCATGCAGATGTGAGCAAGAGGTTCTCATAGCTCAGAGGTGTAAAACTCTCCAAGCCTGACACATTCCAAGATCCCTGTCATGGGACTAGGTGGGCACTGGCTGACTTCTCACTTCACACCTTGGTCTGGGAGAAAAACAGTAAAAGGCAACCTTTTGTCTTATAAAAACACCTTTAATGGAGTCACAGAATGGTTTGAGTTGGAGGGGACTTTAAAGACCATCTCATTCCCACCCCCTGCCATGGGCAGGGGCACCTTCCACTATTCCAGGTTGCTCCAAGCCCCATCCAACCTGGCCTTGGATGCTTCCAGGGATGGGGCAGCCACAGCTTCTCTGGGCAACCTGTGGCAGTGTTTTACCACCCCCACTGTAAAAGTTCCTCTTTTATCTAAGCTAAACCCATCCTTCATCAGCCTAAAGATCCCATCACTGCATGCCCTTGTAAAAAGTTCCTCTCCTTTTGTGGGACTTGATTCTCCACTATTTTGGACAGTTCCAAAAGACAAATTTCTTTCATGCCTGCTCTTTCTTCTCTCCACATCTACTAAAAGAAGTAATTACAAATATTGTATAATTCATATTTATTTTTGCTTTTGGGAAGGAGCATCCAGGTTGTGACATGTACATCTCTATTTTTTTCCTATTCTAGTAACTAAAATCCTATTCGCAAATAGAGCTCTGAAGAAATCAGAATAAAATAATGATATTTGAGTGGTAACTTCACTTTCTGTTGGTACTTAAATGTGTTTTGCTGCTTACTCTCCTTGTGCCCATCACACACCTCTGAAGGGACATTCTGACAAAAATATCTGCCTGCCCCAAAGTTTTACTCACATTTATTTACTTCTTCCCCCCACCCCACCCCGTTTAGTTAACTGAAGTGAACAGAAGAGAAATTTGAGTGCAGAGTCACTAATTTCTCAATTTTTAATGTGATATAGTATTTGTGTCCAGTGATTCAGAAAGGGCCTGAAACTTAGATTAGTTGGTTCCACCCCATCTCCATCTTCCTGACTCACAATGTGAAAAAATACTGTGTTTGAGAACATTTGTTTTTCCTTAATATTACTTACATGCCTATAATAGCTATCTTCTACATCACAATTAATTATGAGTACATAACATATGAACTCCCCCACTGAAATGTGCAATGTAAGTGTTTTTTAACCTTGGGTTCATTATTGTTATTAAGTCTTATAATCAGAAGAACAGAATAATCTTGTACTAAGTCATCACCTAAATATTAATAATTCAGAAGGTTAGAAACACTATTAATACCAAATATCTATCTTTTTTTTTCTTTTTTTCACTTTATCACAGGACTTACAATGGGAAAAAATAAGGGAGAGGTGGAAAAAAAGGAGGAAAAATTAGATCTTTTTTCAAGAGCGGTGTAGGTTATTAACTCTTACACGTGCCCAGGAACGACTCAAGAAAACACTCAGTCTTTGAGGCAGTACATAATACCAGTGCAGACAGCTTTGTGTTGGGAGAGCTGCTGGTTTAGAACATATTTCAGTGGCAGAGAATCATCATTTGACATTAATCTGCAATTTTTCACTGCTGGGAATTTATTTCAGAGAGACAATGTATCAAAACATCTTTTTTTTTTAGCTTAAACTGGGTAAGTTTTGTAGCAGTAATAAAAACACCATCAAATTTTGCCATTCAAAAACAGTGCTACTGCACTGATGAAAAGAAACTTGGAAAATTGGCTTCTAGACAGCAATGGGAAATGGTCTTTAAAGGGAAGTCTAGCAGGACTTTGTTCTTCCTAGTGTCTTGGGGTCTGCACAGTGTCACATTTTAACTGTTAAATATTGAATTTTCTTAATTTTCTTTTCCTCCATATAAGTTGATTATGGAAACTTCGTTAAGAGATGGATTGAGATTTTCTAAATGAGTTAAAATTCTGTTTCACTACATTGTTAAATTTAATCATGAAGGCTAAATTTATATAGAACAATTCTTCAGAGGCAAGTCATTTTCATAATGTGAGCTCAGTAAAAATCCAGATTTAAAAGAATTGCTAAGGGAACCATTTTTTCCTCTTCATGTAAATAAAGAAAAACAAACATAAAAAATTCCAAACATCCTCCAAAGTAAAATCAATGCACTGCACTACAAGAAATTATAGTATTTCTCTCCATTTCTTTTGGTTTTGAGGACTAATGAACAACCTACATGTGACACATCATACTCACATCCCTTAAAGTATTAGTAGTAGGTACAGTATCACAGCAATTAGTATCTTATTAGTACCTACATAAACCCAGAAGATGGTATAGAGACAAAATGAGACTTAAAATCTTAGAAAACAGATGGAAATTGTATTTAAAAAAAAAAGAACTAATAGACATATTAGGTAAGATAATTAATAGTATATATTGAGAGTTAGTTAAAATACTGTTTGTTTCTCAAGTTTATAAAAGCCTATCAGGAAGGCAAGAAGCTTTTGGAATAGAATAATTAATATAAGTTTTGTCTGTATTACAACCTTTTTTACTAGGATCCCTTACCTAAACATCATAAGATAAGAGAGACTGAATTAAATAGTCCCTAAAAGACTAAAAGGATTTGGCAGAATTACTTATGTTTTCTCCCATAAAAGATGTCAGTTATTTCAAGGATCAGCACTCAGAGCCCTGATATTCAACATTTAAGTAAATCATGTGGCAAGTCTGAAAGTTTGTACCTAAGTTTGATTGAAAAGGCACAGACAACACAGACTGTCTGGTGATAAAATGGTAGATACAGCTCAAAGGCAGCACAAAAGTAAAAATAACCCTACCTACTGCAATAATAAGCCCCAGATAATACATTGCCATGCACACAAGACATCTGGTGTCATGACAGACAGTTCTTTAAAAGTGTCAGCTTAATGCTCAGTAGCTCTCAAAAAGGCAAATAGAAAACTATTAAGAGTATCTCAAACCCATCATTACGCCATTGTATAAATTCATGATGTACGTCTGGAATTTTCCATGCAATCCCAGGCATCTTAACCTTGAGAAAGATTTAGAGCAGAACTATGGAAAAATAAAAAAATGAAAAAATTTTACACTGCACAGTTTCTAAATAGGAAAAAAGTATATATAACAAAAATCATAGTTTTGTAATACTGTCATAAAATTAGATGAGAGTCAAAAGGTTTAAAAACAGGACAAGGGCAAAGTTTGTCATTGTCTACCAGTTATGATGATGCAAATATGAATTCCAGCAAAGTAGTGCTTTTTATTTTGTCCTTATCTTATCAATTAAAACTTGTGAACTATCCCAAGGTTGGATAAGTCCCCATGTGTCCTGGATCTTTCATGTTTCTCTACTGGCCACTTTCCAAAAGAATGTATTAAATTGCTTGGACTCTTGGTATCACCATTATAGGTGTTTTTATGCTTCTGGTCTATGCTTCCAAACCCTATTTATTATTAGTATGTACCTGATCCAACTGATCATTGATTTAGCTACTATTTTATTTTATTTATTATTGGATACGTTATCAAGTTGAAATAGTTAGAAGGCAAGAGTTCATTACAAAGCTATTTCCTAATAGCAAACACTATCCCCCCTTTCCTCATTTTTCCATTTATTTTTTTATTTTGCATTCTCACAACTTTCAAAAAAACGTTATTTAAACTCCTTTTTCCATGATGTGACAGACAGAAGGAATGTATTCCTTCTCCCTCTCAAAAATCTGTGCAAACGGGGTGTTGAGAGCACCCTGCCCAAAGGTCAGCAGTGCAATAACATTTAATCCAGTGTGAACCTCCTCAGGCAGAACTATTACTTAACCCAGAGCTACAAATTGGTTGGAAATTTGCTGTACTGCAGAAAGTGAGAGACAACTTCATGGCAAAGGTCAAGGACTGAAATCAACAGGCAGAGTTCCTGAGTCACTGGACAGTATTATCCCGTATTTTCCTCTAAAACAACAACTTACCCAGCAAATAGCTAAATCACTCCCAGTCAAGAAAGACACTCAGACAATGGCACTGGGATTGCAGTTTAAAATATCTGCTCCTGATCTTCCCTCTGCAACCCAGGCTTGGCTGTGCTCCTCCTGGGTGCCAGCACTGGCACTTGCACAATCCAAGACTGCACAGAAAGCTTGAATGTGCCAAAACCAACCCTACTGATGGAACAACACAGTCTGCAGACAGATCAGCTCCCAACACTTAAAAAGTCCTTAGTAAAGAGGAAAAAGTGTGAGTTTTCCTCATCTTTTCACAGGAACTATTCACTTCTGTCTAGACTGATATTTTTCTGAAGAGATTTAAAATACTTTCAGTCCCATGGATAAATAAAGAGCTGCCAGCAGTACAAGGAGATACTAATGGATTAGCATTAGCAACATGTCCAGCTACATAAAAATACCTGAATTAGTCAGTGAGCAGTTGTCTCTGCTACTTGTGGTGGCATTAAGAGGTCATAGGAGAACCAAAAGAACACGTTGCTGTAAGATTTTGTACTCTTTTATTACCAGACTAGATCCTGCAAAGGCACATCCCCATTGCTTGGCAACTAAATATAATGCAACACTGGTGGTCACCACACGTAGCATGTTTGGAATGGTTTTGTGTGGGGTGGAATGCAGCTGTTTGAGTTTGGACTCTAGAGCTCAATCCTGACATGGGAGAAATTACTCTTCCACCAAAATTCATGACAAGCCATGGGATACCACAGTCAACAATAACATCCTAAATCCACTCATTAATAGCTTCCCTTAGGCAGAAACCACGAACACAGGCAAGCAATTACACCCTTGCAAGGCTGTAGCAATACTTTATCACAGCATTTTAGTATTTCAAAACCTATGATTGTTCTATACTGACAAAAATTAAGTGTCCTGAACTGTTACCCAGTAGTGGCAGGTTGAACTGTCTTGTTTCAGAGTTATTCTTGCACTTCTTGGTCCCAGCAACTGTCATGTGTTTAAGATGGTATTTGGGAGGAATATAAAGCCCATCATAGCCCATGTCCAAGATTCTGCCCTCCATCTCTCCCAGCACCTGAGTCAGGACACTCCAACACAGTTGTTTTAGATTATTTCAGCACAGTTCTTACTTTGGAAGGATCCCTGCAAAATATTTTGGCTTTACAAAGCCAACAATCCCTACACGTAATATTTGCTGTTCACCAGCACCTTGTCATGTCACAGAAACAGATGTTTCCCTGCTTCTCTTCTGACAAGTTTGTACACTGTGCAGCACCGAGGCAGCAAACCTACATGCTCCCCTCTTTCACACCAACTAGACTGTAAGTCATAGGAACAATGTATTTAATCAAATCCAAACAAACCTCCCAGACACAAGCTAGGTTGAGAAAAAACAGGAATGCCTCAAAAGGGGACAAAATTCTTTCAAATATAATCATCTCTCAACCCACCACATTTCAATAGCTTAGATTTGGGATTTCTCTGCCAGTTCACCAGGCTTCCAGATTTCCTTTCACATCTGCTCAGAGCTGGAAATCCTACATGCAGTGAATTTTATTCAGCCTCTCCAAAGAGAATTTATGTAATCATTTAATTAAGGCTTCCTTTTGTTCAGCTAGCCAGCCTGGGGCAGGGGACTACTGGGATCCCAAGCCCAGGCAGGATGAATATGTGTTCATGTCTAAGTCATACTCATGAAGAATTACACGGGATTTTTAATTCACTTTAAGTAAGAGTGTCAAAAAAATGAAAAAAATACTTTTGCTTTCTATTAAATATTTGTTCAATTACATTTAGAAATGCAGTTAATTGAGCATGAGGCTCATTTATGAGAAGGTCCTTGGTGCTTCAGACGTTGAGAAGAATCTCCTATGAAGAGAAAAAATTTGGAAACTCGGAAGGCTTCTTCCAAGGAAAGATTTAAAGCCTTCCTCATACTTCTAAGCACAGAACAAGCCTTAGATTATTTTCAAGAATTTCTCCCTTACTCCAAATCCAAGGTCATGAACCATAAGTACATAATTCTGTAAAACCAAAATATATTATCACTATGTCAAGCATACAGGTATTTAGGAACGCTGAACCATATTTTCTTCAGGTTTAACTGAAATTTTAGTCTAGGGTTTACTAATGTTCTTGTTTTATTATCCTGTCTACTCTCAAGACAATCAGAATTTATCTAGCTTGATAATGTACACTAAACAATAAGATAATTAAAAAATATATAACAGTATGACTATCTTGAGGATGAGCTCTACACACAGGGCACACACCTGAGCACTGATTTATAACACTTATTATTTAACCACATGAACATTGAGCGAACTCTGTTCATTTTTATGTGCTCACAAAGCAGCAGAAAAGAAAAGTAATTTTAGGTGTGCTGAAAATCTAGACTTAGAATATTGTCTAGGATCCTTTCAGAGGCATATCTTAGTAAATTTAGCCCTTAAAATTAATTTGGCACAGAAATAATAATTCAACTCTATATTCAAAACTATCACTTTCCTAACACCAGTTTCTCCACTCTTCCCAACACAATCATCTGCTACATTTCCCTTTCCCAAAAGCACATCTTTTAACCCTACACCAGAACTTAACACTAGCAATTAAAAACCAAATCAAGAATCAATCTCCATTTCATCTCTTCTAGTTGTAGAACTCTAAATGTAGTTCTATCAGGATACTTACAAAAAATGATGTAGAAAATTCAAACTTTTTTACTGAAGTATTTAATATATTTTTTGATTTAAGAAATGAATATATGTAGACCACTTCCTCAAGGAAGATCAACTGTAATGGCTTCTTTTCATTTGCATTATGGAATGCTGACACAATTTCAGCCTCCTCTGTCCTATTTCATTATCCTTAGTTTTTAACAACATATGCTTTGTCAGCACTCTTCCTTTATAGCATATTGCTCTGTTCTCTACGACTGCTTTATCTTGCTAAAAATAAAATTGGGAATTTGTCTTGCTTAACTCGGCTATGGGGTTTGTTCTGTCTATCTCCCTTTCTTTCTCACCTTCTAAAAATCCACTTACTGTCATTTCTGTCTTGAAGCTTCACAAATAATATAATATACTAGTAAGGTATATATTGCTCTTTCTTGACAGTTGCTGATTCCTCAGCTTGACAGAGATTTTCCCTGATCTTACAGACAGCACTAGCACAGCCAAAATTTACCCACCCTTCTGTTTGTGCATGGAATTTTATAACCTGTCTTTAGCTATCAGAAATTCCCACTTCATTACCATTAAGACAGAAATGTGACGAGAAGGAGTTTCATATTTACCCAAAGTTCAGCCTGTGGAAATTGCTGCTTGAACAAGCTTTGATCCCCTCACCAAGCAATGCTCCAGGGTCCATAACTTCTGAATGTTTTGGTGGGCAGTGGCTCAGTTGGCCTTACAAATACACCACTATCACCAGAATGGTTGTAACCCTTCAGTGTAAAATGGAAAGGTTCACTGCAGTGAGATTGTTCAGTCACCTCAATAAGTTCAAGCTAAAAACCATTTTGAATTTTCCGCTATTTAGAAATTCAGCCAAAGTATACATTTTTGGTTTTAGCCTGTAGCTATTTTCTATCAAATGACTGTTCCCCATGAAAAAAAAAAAAACAAAACAAAGTAAAGCTTTAACTTTCACTTCTATAACTTGGGCAAATGATGATCTTCCAGTTTGTTCCAGTTTTCCATTAAAGAGAAGTCACATAGACTTTTCATCTTTCATGGAAAGAAGTATTTCAGGAATATTGTTTTAATTGTCAAGACATGCCCTGGCCTGTGGACAGAGGTGGGAGACTTTCTGACAGTATTTATACAAGAACAAAATTCAGAGGTACTATTTTGCCATTCCTGCCTGACACATCTTGTGTACACATACAAGGGGATAGCACTAAGAACTCATATATAATTCATTTCCATCAAAATAACAGCCTGAAAGATTCAATTCCTAGGTAGAATCTTCCTTTCTGAAAGTGTGACTTCATTCAAGGCAGGGGCTTTTTTCCATGTTGCTTCCTTCCACACAAGAAATTCCAGCTGCTCTGAACCTGATCCATCGTTATCGTCATTAACCACATCCCCAACCCCTGTGACATCTGCAAATTTTATGAGTACTTTATATTTATTATTTGTGATAAAAAATGTTAAACACTACAGAAAAAGGAACCTCAAAACATAATTACTCTGTGGTGCCAAAATTGTTTTAAAATATTACCAGTTGGGTTTTTTTAAATCTATTGCACTCTGCTGTTTTGCTGCTGTTCTTGAGGCATCATGTGCTACAGATATTTTTTCCAAGGCATATGACTAATGTCAACAGCTTTGTTTTATCAATCAAACTTGTAATCTCATAAAAACCAATATCAAGGTAGCTTGGTAGGATCTCTTTTCCCTCAGCCAATGCTCTTAGGCATTAATTACATTGCATTCCTTAATTTTTCTTTTTTTTTTTAAGCAAGCCTTGCATCAACCGCTGCATTATTTTGCTCTGGATCAATACCAGGCTAACAGGCCAGCAATCACTAGGACCAGCATTTACTCTTTTAAAATATAACCACAATGCTATCCTTCTGTCTGGCATCTGTACCTTCCCCAGATGAATTATTTTAGTTATTACAAAGAAGAGCCCTATACAAACAGAAAAAATACCATTGATGGAGTAACTTTCATTTAACATTTTTGGTATAAAACTCTAGAATACGTTTTCAGGAAGCCTTAGGCATCAAAATCCATAAAAATTAAGAGCTTACATCCAGTGTCCAAACATTATGGGTACCCAGAGCTCTTCTTACAGAGCAGGCACAAAAATGAGGTCCAAAAATGCTCAAGTTTATGGTCAAGACCCACCAGGGCAAGATGCCATTAAGATCTTTCACTTGTCAGGCTCTTTGTGTAGATGAGCTCTGATTATTTCAGGAAAAAGAGGAAAAAAGGTGTCCCCCTGGCCTCTACTGCCTACCTTGCTGACAAAACATTCCCCATGTGAGATCCCAGTCCAAGTCCATATCCTCCTCCAGCTGAGGAGACTTTAATCCCCATTTCACACTTCCTGGGAGGGTTCCCAGTTTTTCTGCTGTTGGGTGTTGTGAAACTCCACCTGTTTTTGCCATCACATTTTCTATGGGTTACGTAGGTAGAAACTATTGATTAAACACGGTACCTAGGAGGTATGGATTTAAAACATCCAGAAGGAAATTGCTCCTAAAATTCCATCAACTATGTTTGCATAGCTACATTCATATATATATCTATATATGAGAATATATATATTCATGTATCTCTATTTACATACACAAACACACATATATTTATATATTTAAAAATAAAGACCACAGTGAAATAAAAATTGACATCCCTATAGAACTTGAAGTGCATTGGAAGATCTGAAACAAATGAAATGTCACTCCACTTTCCTTCTGTTTCTTCTGGATGTTATACTGCACTGCATCATGTAGAATAAGCACCCATTTATCATCTCAAAAAATAGGTGTGACAGTATAGATTTAGCTTAGTTTATACTTCTAGATAAAAGAATCAAAATTATGAAGCAGAAATGAAATGTTGTGGATGACATGATGAAAAGTTTTGACACTATCAAAAAAAAAAATGAGGCGCTGGTGTAAACTGACTGTAAGTGAAGAGAGCAGTGATACAGCTGGGAGCTAGTAAGAAGTTTAGACCTTGTAAAAGTTTATATTCTGGTCAAAAATGGATAGAAAATTGGTGTAACAGTATTAATATCTCTTTTAATTTTTTCCCCCAAAATACTAGTTTCTGAAAAGTATTTTAAATCACTGTCAATTATTTAATTGATTTTCCCTAAAGTGTTCACATCAGAGACATAACTACAGTAGTTCCTTTATCAGCCCATTTTTCAAAATATGGAATATTTTGCTTAAGACATCCAACTTTATAGTGCCCAGCAGATTTCCTTTTTATTTTTACAAAGCTTTTGAAGCAGCAATACTAGAAAACAAAAGTACACAATACCCAGAGGAGCAGTTTCTCTTCGCTGCCTTTCACCACTGAAAGTAACCATTTTCTTAGGCACTGCTAATCTGTGCCTAAATTTTTTATTATTTCTTTTATTCACTGAAAACAGCAGCAAAATTGTATAATAACTCTCAAACCACATCAAATAATGTTCTGCCCTGACACAAAGAACACAGCATCTTTGAAACTCCTACTTGTTTTCCAACTCTGCCTCAGAAAAATCTCAAAGAAACATCAGATGAGGTGGAAGCCTCTCTGACATGTGTCCCAAAGTAAGAGAACTCTGTTCATTTCCTAAGAAATACCCTGTAGTCTCTCAAAAGGGAAAAATTTGTATTGTTTCCAAACCTTTTAATCCACACAATACAACAAAGACAACGAGCTGTTTGCATTTAAGTGAATATGTGGCACAGGAGTCATTTCAACACATGTGAATTCTCTCCTACATTAGTGTGCTCAATGCAGTGTTAAAAAGCTAAATGCTTCTCCATTTCACTCACCACCATAACAAATATGCATAAATAATGCATAAAAAAAATCAAAATATCAGGATTCTCAACAGAAACATGATGTTTAATAGTTTTTTCTATTAATTCTTAATGCATAATGAAATGGTTCCAGTACTTTGCTGGAGCAGAGCAGCTCATCTAAATAAATTGAGAGTCATGTCCTGTATGGAATCATGGAAGGGTTTGGGTTGGAAGGGACCTTAAAGTTCATCGATTTGCAACTCCCTGTCATGGGCAGGGACACCTTCCACTGTCCCAGGTTGCTCCAAGACCTGTCCAATCCGGCCTTGGACACTTCCAGGGATCCAGGGGCAGCCACAGCTTCTCTGGGCAACCTGTGCCAGGGCCTCACCACCCTCACTATGCAGAAATAGAACAATTTTCACAAACCAACATCAGGATGACTGGCTATTTTTGACTTATACCAAGCCACGGACAATAGTTACCAGATATTCAAGGAACTCCATCCTTCCTTCAAACCGAAATATCAGTGGAAGACCTGTCCAGACCCCACCACTCTAATATAATTTTTTATAAAAATACATAAATAGAATATTAGAAAGTAGGGCTGCGGAACACAAAAGAAAACCCCAAAACAAAAAAAAATAAACAAAATAAGTCTTCTAGTCAAGTCAAGCCACAAAGATATCCAGACCAGAGAAAGGGGGAAAAAAAGAAGAAAACTACTTATTCCAGAAATCCTTGGGAATCTCCTATCATATCCACATCAAACCAAAAAAGTTAAAAATATTTCTTACAAACACTGGTGTAGCTAAAGTTAGTCAAGCCTACTCGTCCTAATTCTATATACAATTTATATACAATGTCTTGTGGTTTCTGAAAGGAAACTACTCCATTACTACAACAAGAGCCTAAAAGCTTACTGCTAATTACCAGTTACAACTTTAACAAGCTTAAGGAATCGATATGGCTTAAGAAAAACAGCTCAAACACAGGTTAGATATGTTGCAAACCCCTCAGATGGGTTGTGTTCTGATACAACCATTCTGTACCCTGTTCGTATCAGATGGGTAGTTCCCATCGCCAACCCTCGATACCCTACTGTGTGTGTAATATCCATGTTTGAACATTTTCATCAGGTGGAGCCTGGTCAGGAAATTGCTGTATTCTGTTATGGCTCAGGGCAAACAGTTACTTGTGGATTCATTATTGCCTATTAACCAACCTAACGAGTTTTTGACAGATTTTCAGGCTATTAAAAGGCAAGTAGCGCCAGACACGAGGTTTGAAGTTCCTGCTGTGAACACCAGACCTCGTTGTGTCCTCATCTTCAGTTTTAAATGCTGGCTCATACCCTCACATTCTGAAAGTGAGATATGTCACTATCCCACAGCAGATAATGTGCAGGAACAGCTAATTGCTGTCTCTGCCTGACTAACCCCTTAACCTTTTTAAAAAGTGCAGTCTGCCTTGGTCAAATTCCTCTTGGGTAACTAAAATAACCTCTCTAGATGCTTCTTCACTGCCAGTTAACAAAAATAAGTATTTTCTTTGTATTGCAACAATCGTCATGGCCTGTTCCTGGTAGGTTCTGCACCTTGGGAAGAGCCACACTTGGGTCCTTTTCCCTTTTCTGGTGAAATGTTTTCATTGTCTGTAACTTCCTCGTGAGGGGAAGAGGAGGGGCAGGCACTGATCTCTGCCCTGTGGGGACCAGGGACAGAACCCCAGGGAATGGCCTGAAGTTGTGTCAGGGGAGGTTTAGGGTTTTTATTAGAAAATGGTTCTTCCCCCAGAGGGTGGTTGGGCACTGACCAGGCTCCCCAGGGCAGTGGTCACAGCACCAAGCCTGACAGAGTTCAAGGAGCATTTGGATGATCCTCTCAGGCGCACGGTGTGACTCTTGAGGATGGTCCTGTGCAGGGCCAGGAGTTGCACTCAATGATCCTTGTGGGTCCCTTCCAACTCAGCATATTCTGGGATTTTGGGATTGTAAATAGAGCAGGGCAAAACCAAACCCAGGGGTGGTGCTCTGAGAGGAAGAATCCGAAAGACTAATTTTTCTTGGTGGCTGCGAATGTTGGACACAAAAAATATTAAGAGTGTGGAATTTAAGAAAAGTTTTCCTTTTACCTCCCTTGTGAAAAGGTGCTCTGAGAAATACATTCCCACTGCAAACAAGGCAAGTCTCCAAGGATTGCTGTAATTTTCTACCTCCAAGGTGACCCTGTCCCCTCAAGCACTTCCCGTGTCAACCAGTTGCCTTTGTAAGCATATGTTCTCACCATATTCTGATTATTTGAAAGTTTAATTTTGTGAAACTGTTCAATAAAAGAATGTTATAATTTTGAATATGCTGACTAGCCTTCCTGCAACAGGCTGAGAGGAGGCAGAGATTTAAAGAACATCTCTGGAGGCTTTGCCATTGGAGATCTGCAGGGGCAAACCTTATCTTTGTGCTTGACAGAAGCACATCAGTGGTGACACTATCTCACCTGGGCATTCTGTTTTCTCAGTCTGTCCATTAAAGCCTCTATTTATTTAAAAATATTTCTATTTGCTTACTGTCAAATAAATTGCTACTGAGCTACGGGAATTCCAGATACTTGTAACTACTCAAACCGATTCATTAGTTCTCAGAATAGTTTCATGGAGAGCTCTAAAAATCATGTTTTCATCAGACTGAGGACATCTGAGCTTCAAAAGGTCTTAAGTAAACTGTGTTCTAAGGAACAGTTCCTGAAACTACAGTAGAGAACTAATCAAAAATTGTAGAAAAGTACAAACTAAATAACTTTTTTGGTAACATGATTTTAGGAACTAGATCGCATTGTAGGAAATGCGTCACAGCTTCATTTTGTGTGTTTCTGATAACTCAAAAAAAAATGTTTTTAGAAAATTAAATTTCTTAACTACTGCTTTGCAAATCAGAAAGTGGGGGATTTTATATTCATTCATCTATCTATCTATCTATCTATAAAACTCAAGTGAACTTAGATATAGATTTTGGATTTTGCAGCATTCCAGGCTGGAGGGGAGAGGGCAAAGAGCGGATAGAGAGGACAAAAAAAAACCCAAACAACCAAATAATGTTAAACACTAAATATACTTCAGTGGAAGAAACCCACAGAAAATTAATATGCCTTTTTTTTTTCTGAATAAGCTCTGTATAGAGGAAAAGGCTGTATTTTAAACTCCTTGCCAACTAATTAAGTAAATTATAACCAGAAACATGACTGAGATCAAGTTTTCTGCTTCTTTGTCTCAGTCACTTTTTCCTTCAGTGAATAAGTTTGGAGAGTCTCACTTGCAGGCTTGGTGGCAGCTCCATGTGCTGCCATTTCACCTACAATAGAGCACCAAACAATCCAAAAGAAAGTACACGCAAATTTTTGCCAGCAATTAGGAGGGTTTATGAGCTCACTCAGAATGTTATTCTGTGAATTGATGGAAAAAAAACCTGTTATTTCTTTCACGAGCAGTTGACATTTGTGAACAACAAGGCACCAGACCATCAGGTGGCTAATTTAAGCATTAACAGTCCTTGGCAGGAAAGTAAAGCCAGACTGCATGCAGGCATTTATGACAGCATTTCTAAATGTAGGTTTTGGTCTATAATCCTATAAATGAACATTCTTTTGTGCAATATTTTGACAAATCAAGGGAAAAAATGCCAGGAAAAATCCAGCAGATAGCATGAGTCACACCTTTCCTAAGCCATTTCAGGCATCTGTTACTATGGGACCATATGGATAAAACAGAAGATGCAGGTACCTTTTCCAGTCACAAGTATTCTAAAGATAAACATATGGGTAGAAAAATCGTAAAAAAAACCCAGAACCAAAATGAGACCCTGATTTCATTGTCTCTTAATACTATCTACTATGCTTACAACAGTTTTTCTCTTCTTACTCTTACAGTAAATTGTGATTCACTGTTGCTCTTGACAGTGTGACATGCAAGTGCCAAAACCAAAACTACAACACTTCACTTATAAAGTTGTGGGATTTGTTTTTTTTTTGTTGTTGTTTGTTTGTTTTTTCAGGGCTTTGTTTTGGTTTGGTTTTTAATTGTAGGTTCTGTGTGTCCAACACTAAGCTCTTCATTCCTCACCCATCATTTAAAATTTGATTATTCTACAAGCTTATTAAACTGTTAGAAAATGGACTAGTTGGACAAATAGGTCAGAATAGTATTTATTTTGCCCATATCAGAAGGTCACTGAATGATGAATATGCAAACAGCTCTGACACCATGGGTTAATGGATCATTACCTATATTTGCATAAAAAAGACATAATCATCACTGTTCTTTGGTTTTATAGCAGAAGATGATTCTAAGAGCTATAACCACCAAAAAAAAAGTAATAAAAACCCTCACACATATTAAATGCTATAAATAACATTTGCTTACCTCATGTGTTTCTATATATGGATTCCAAAGTGTTGGCAGACTATAAAGAATCAAAACCTTGGAGGCAGAATAACCCCTGCTGGCACTACATATGTCCAGCTGCACTTAGGAGGTTCCACAACCAAAATCCCAATTTTTCAGACAGATATGTGAATCAAGGCACAAATCTTGTGAAGGTTGTTTATCTTCCTCGTACTGATCATATCATTAAAATAAAAAAAAATACAGTGCAGGAATTGTTTAATATTGTGACTTTTACACTTAACTCATGGTATGATGCATCAGCTTAAGATTTGTAAAAGTACAGGCTACTTTTACTGTGTTTTCCCACTTCAGGTACCAGAAGCATTTCAGGAACAGACTGGTAGGTATTTTTCAAGCTGTTCTCAAGGTGTGAATGAACTTGAGCAATTTACAAAACTATGAGAATTAAAAAAAATAGAGACAGGTGCAATTTTCAGGCACCTGAAGAGCTACCAAAACTAAAAAGCAAAGCTACCAAAAGTAGAAAGCATAAAATAATATGTCTTTTCAAATGAAAAATCACAGTTGTATACTCTCCACAGAATCACAGAATGATTTAGGTTGGAAGGGACCTCAAAGACCATCTTGTTCCAATCTCACTGCCGTGGACAGAGGCACTTTCCACTAGACCAGATTGCTCAGAGCTCCACAGATCCAGATATTATGGATATAGGTTAAAACCTGTACGTCAAAATTTCAATGCGATTCAGCTGGGCTAAACTGACTGCAGGAGGTAAACTGGAAAACAATGTTAGAAGATTTTACCACAATATTTGGAGGAATATTCAAGTTTTATAATAAATTTTCATTATGTTGGGCTTTTTAACATTAATTTTTTCTGTAAAAAGTGCTGCTGTTTTGAAAACTTCTTTTTCTTTTTTCTAGGTTCCCGCTTTTTGTCTTCCATGTATCCTTTTGACCCTGAAGCAGGATTCTGTGCTGGTTTGGATCCAGCAGAAACATTAACAGTGTCAGAGCTTTTACCTTCCTTCCTTCTTCTCTTCCTTCCATCCTGAAGGTTTTTAAATATAGTATTTCCTCTCCAACTTCCTTATCAGCAAACCATATGCAGTGCTAATCATGAAAGCTGTGTTATCACCTCCGCTCTTCCAATGACAGCTCTAACAGAAATCAGCTTTAAATCAATTACAGCATCAATCAACCTCCCTGCACTCCAAATTCAACAGGACCTTGTGTTTGAAAATATCCACTGGAAAGAGGGGCTGACAATATGCAGAGCTGACTATCTTCTTTCTCTCAGTGGCAATGTCTTTTTATCATAATGATAAGCCATGACACTTGAAATAAAAGTGTTGGAAATCTGAATATCACAGCCTGAACAATGTTAGTGTCTCAGGACATTTAAAATGAAAAAAACTCAAATCAAAGCCTAATGCTGCCTGTTTTATCTTCTGTGCTTCTTCCTGTCAGGTGAAATAAAAGCACAAATCCATAGGAATACACAAGGAGTACGAAATGCTCTTGCCTTCCCTGGGCACCTCTCGCTGCCCTGCACTGAAGGTAATTGCTGTTGAGCCAGAAATTGCTGAAAAATAAGAGAATCAGCTCCAAAAAGTAAGTGCAATTGTAGGCATAACACAGAGGTGACAGGGTCTGCCTCAGAACGTGCCCTGTTGCAAGCCAGCATCCTCTCACTTGTCCTTTCAAATCTGGCTAGAAAAAGGGGTTATTTTCTGTTAGCATTTTTTTCCTACTCCCAGTACATAAATAACACTTTCTACATTGAAGTGTATATTTATTATTTGCCTCTTAAGTTCATATTTCACTGAAATTCTGGCTCTGTATTTTTTCATTAGTAAGATGTATGTATCAATAAATAATTTTGACTTGCACACCTCTTATGTGTGCCAGCACACCAGTGCTAGCACCATGCTGGCTGCACTTACAATCCAAGGACTACTGAGGAAGTTATTAAGGTTGATCATACTTCACATGACCACAGGAATCTTTCAGTCAACGTCCAAAAATTGCTTTAATGATCTATTGCCTAGAGATTTTCATATATGCAGCCCAACGCTAAATTTTAAGCACATTTGAAAACAAATACAGTATTTAAAATGCCCTAATATATGCAGAGAGGACTATTTTCAGCTACTTTGTTTAAGGTGGACCCAGATGTACATGAATATAAATACAAATGAGTTGGCTTTTTAATCAAAATAAATCAAGAAAGATTATGCTTCTTCCTCTTTTTGTTTACTTCAGAGGAAGTAATCAAGTCCTGGTTTGAAAACTAAAAGATATTACAGAAAAATTATTTTACTAGGTACAATTAAAAATAGTCTTATTTCAGATTCTCAGTAAGAAATATGTGTTCCTACTAAAACAATAATTACAGATAATTTAATTATTACTTAGAATTAGTGGGGGAGTTTGCCTTTGTTTCTGTTTAAGGCAGTTTATGAACCTACTGTTATGGTGGTTAGAAACATTCTTTTTAGAAATAAGAAAATAATAGTATGAAAAGAGAATTCAGTGTGACCAAATCTAATTCCCAAACTAAACTGAAGGTTTTGTAAATGCTCTCCACCACTTCATTAGAACTATTTATCTATCTTTGATCTTCTTGTTTCTTTCTGGGTTGAGTTTTAAGTGTGAAAATAGAAAGAATAGAATAGAGTAGAATTTAGTCAAATAGTTCAATTGAAAGGAGTCAACAATGATCACCAAGTCCAACTACCTGACAAATTACGGGATAACCAAAAATTCAAGCCTATTAGCACATTGTCTGAATGCCTTAAACACTGTCAGGCATGGGGTAAACCCTCAGCAAATACTCCACTGATGCTTCCAAAGAAGGATATCCCTCCTTCTCATAGGAACATCCAACCATGTGTATTTTCTGCTTTTGAGGATATAATTAAAAATTGGTCACTTTTCTTGTTAGAGCTCACAATCTGATGGTTAGTGTGAGATTTTCCATGTGGGATAAGAAATCATATTTTGTTACATGAAATAACTTTTTTTTTTTTTTTACTTTAGAGAGTCCATAAACTTGAGCAGTCTTTTTTTTTGTTCATTTAACAATCTACACCACTTCTTAAGAAGACTTCCTCTGTTATTTTACCTCTGTGTACCTGCACTGCATCTTTAGGCACAAATTCCACTTAAGTCAGAGGTGAAGGTAAATGTCCTGTAATAAGCAGAAAGCTATGTACCTCTGAAGAGATGCATTAGATCTTATAAAGGGCATTATACCCTTGGGAAAGAGACCATTTATGGTTCCTTATCCTGGCAATCTTTCTTTAGGAATAAGTAATATTTAGCAATGTAGTGAATTTGGGGCAAATCAGCAAAGCACATATCTGTGTGCTTACATTTAAGGATGCACCCAAGTCCTTTTCTACTCAGCACAGGCCACTGACCCCCATCCAGCAAAGCACTCAGGCATCTCTGCATAAACCTGAGAGCACACACACATTTGAGAAACTGCATCACATATTACCATCCGTTTTGCTTAAAAGCAAGTAAATTGCCTCCAAAATACTTAAATCACTGCCATGCTCGTAAAAGACTCCTCTTGCTGTTCAATGTGATAAACTCTTCTCTCAGGAGTTAATAGTTTTGCTATATTCAGAGCTCTAAAGATGGGGAAGTGCACAGAAGAAAGTAAAGCATCAGTTATTCTGTACTGATAGCCAATGTTGCAATTTTCCTCAATTTCTACAGTCCATTCCACAATGCAATCCTCACTGGAATATGGTTAAACATTTAGCAGTTAAATGCATTTGTCACTCACCCTCTTGGCTCTGCAAAGCCTGAAGAGAAATAGATAGGCCACTTGTAGGATTCACTCAACTTTGTGTGTGTGCCTGTTAGAGAGATAATTAGTTTGGACTAGAAAAAAAGATGTGCTGCCCTCCACCAAAGTCACTGGCATTGATGTGGTATTATCCTTTTAGACTTAATCCTCCCAGTAAGTATGAAGCTTTAAGAGAAAATACATATAGGGGAGGGAAATAGGCACAACGTGACCAGGTTGGATGAGGGTCTAAGCAACCTGGTCTAGTGGAAGGTGTCCCTGCCCATGGCAGGGGGGCTGGAATGAGATAATCTTTAAGGTCCCTTCCAATCCAAGCCATTCCAGCTCACAGTTTTGAGTGACAGCACATAAATATCAGAATGACAGCTTTATAGAAAGCAAAGATTCAGAAATTGATTGTATACACATAAATTAGATTATGCTTGGCTCAAAGCTCCTTAGTTTGCAAGTGTTACTGTAATTCAAAGTACATTTACTTCCAAAGACGTTTTCTTCCATCCCTACCTAGGTTTTCATAGTTTGGACTATGTTTGAATTTTTTTTCTGAAGTTGTTTCTTGGTAAATCAATGGATCCTAAAAATTAAAACGGTCTAAGGAATTTGCTTTGAAAAATTACATCAGTAATTTAAAAAAAAAACACGAATAAAACTGACTGCAAGCACAGAATTTCCCAAAGACACTACCGGGAATACAAAATTGTGTTTAGTATCTGAGGTTATTGTATAGAAAGCTCTGGAGAATTCCACATTTGCAGATCAGACAGCATTTGAATGCCACTTTCTGAAGGCTGGTTTCTGAGAGGCAGTTGTCACCCAGAGGTTCTCTGATATTAACAGTAAATCTCTCCTGATAGTGTGTTTTGAATCAGAAGCAAGAACATGGTTATAGCATTTTGATCTTATGTTAAATATTCATGTAATAGCCACAGGGGTGAATAGTAACTATTCTCCAATGAAATTATTTTTTGTATATAAGTGTCGATGTGACAGGAGCCAAAGATTAATCTCTCCATTTGGTTGCTACAGAAGCACCAAAGGATAGATGAGTTCTTAAAGCTCCCAAAACAGACAGTTCAGCCTGATGGTTTGTGTTGTGCTGCCATGAACCAGAGGTAAGGTCTCAGTGCTATGGGGTGTTAAAATGCTGCATTGCTATTCCACTTTTGTCTGTTTCAGCAACTACAATGATCTAACACCACCTACTTTTTGAACCTTTTATTGGGTTTTCTTGAGTATTGAATTAACATGATATTAGGTAGCTTCTTAAACCTCTGCCTTCTATGCCAAATAATTCAATCATTAAATAGTTTTTTTTCCTCCCCTTCATTGTTTCATGTCACATTTACCAAAGAGATCAGACTTTGCTGATCAACCACTAGAACCAAACTGTCTTCACCCTGTTTATCTCATATAAACTTGGTGAGCTAAAGGCTGATACTATGGAAAATATTATACTAAATTTATTCTAATCTTGGATAGAGATATCTTTGTTATGAGATTATCACTAAATATAATGATATGAATTGTAATTAAACCCAATATTTAAGGTATTGTTCAATAATGAATGACTAATGATGACTCTGCTACCACTAGAGAGAAAGCAGACTGTAACCTAAAATTCTTTGTCTCTCTGTAATTAGAATATATCCTCTCCCTTGATGCCCTGGAAGAGGTGTAGCCATTATGACAATGTGGTTTGAGTCAAAACCCTGTACAAAAACTAAGGAGAAGAGCTGATCTATAGAGCCTGTTCTGATACTCTCTTTGTACAGTTCATTCTCCTTGGTAAGCGTTTTGACCAGGACCAACGTCACTGCAACACTTAATATACCTAGAACTGAGAATGGATTAAACTTAATATTACCCTGAGCCTTTTGGCAGACCTGTCACCATGTAGTGGTGAGCAGAGCTCAGACACCACTGGCCAAACCATGGAGCAGGGCTGGAGATGCACAGTGTGTGCAGGAGAAAAGGGATGTCACCAGGATGGCTGATCTTGGAGCTGCCACCCAACAACTTCTGAAGAGAACAACAACAAAAGTCCCTAAAAGCACCTGAGTAAGACTAAAAGGAATCTTTAAATATCTTCTGAGGTGGTTTTAAAGAGAATTAAATACGAGACTCTGTTCTTGGAACAGTTCATACCCCAAAGCCAGCTCACTTCTATTTCATGCCAAATAAAAGCTGTATGAATCACATAATAAAATGTTATGGCTGCTGGCACAATTAATTAGAGATGGAGGACAGCACAACTTTCACCTCAAACAGAAGTGTCATATTACAAGAAAAAAAGCTGTTAAAATACTGTGTCCATTTCTAACTGATTCAGTACAGAAATTAGGAGATGCTAAGAAAATATTAATTTACAGGAAATGAAGAGAGAATGTATCACCATAACATTTCCACTACATGGCAATGTTGGTAAAACACCTTCTGGAGATCACACTGTGATGAAGGTGGGTCACCACTTAGGATGGCAAATCTCTTTAATTTCTCTACTGCTACTTATGGCAACAAAAAAAAATGTAGCAGTATCTTCATGGGCCAATTAATTCCATGCACACATTTGGGGAAAAGAATCTTCCACAGTTAATGAAGCCAGGACTAAAGTCCACCTTCACACTCTTAATTCTGTATGTTCCTTTTCCACTTAGAAAATTACACTCCTTCTAACATTTCAGGAATAAAAATGAATTCAAGAGTGCTCAAAACTGATTACCCAACTGAAGAATGACACGAGTGCTTTTGCAATGAAATCCCCACTGTGTATTTTATTTGTGGGTGTGTTCATGAAGGACAGTCTTTAGGTAATTTGAGCACATGAAGTCCATACACTACATTCTGCACTGCATGAAAAAAGCCAGGAAACCCCCTAATAATACAGCAAAGCAACAGTTTTGAATCAATAGGAATAAATGTAACATTTTTCAGAGAATATTTCTATTTCTAGCAAAGGTAGTACTATAAGTGTCTATTAAGTACACCTACAGTTCCATTTACATTGAGAGTATGACTGCATAACCTGAATGGAAATCTTGCACTTTTTGCCATAAATTCTATCTCTTTGAAGTCCTATGGATGGTTGATTTAGGAGAAAGTGGTCAAAACATGCCTCCTGTTCACCACATCTGAATCAGTCACTGCTATCAGAAGAGGCACGGATTTAGGATCCAAGTTCTGGCAAACAAGGATTGCCCTAATCACATCCCACCCACTCTAAACAAAATGAACAGTCACTCTAAGCAGTAAATCATTGTGTGACTGCATGGGTGACAGCCAAAATGTCAGTTCTAACTTCTGATGCCTGATTATGTCAATTAGCACAAATATTCTTTTAGAAATACTTACACACACTGTGCAGTTCAGCAGTTTGGGGATCCAGTTTTGACAAAAGCGGACAACGATGACATGAGGGCTCATTTATAATATCTCTGAACATGCCAGATCTAATTTCTAAAAATGTCCACTTAGAAGACCTAGAGGTTATAAATATCTATTTCAATTATATTTAATTACTAAACAAGCCCTCAAAGTTTGTTTTGTTTTGGTAGTTTTAAGGTTTCTCTAAAGACGGAGCAAACTATGGAATCCAGGAAACTTTCTGCAAAACAAGCTGTTAATAAATAAGACTTTTCTTAGTCTTATTTTTTTGTTGTTGTTATTATGGTTTGTATGGTTTGTTAGGCAAAAGTTATGCTTGGCTGACTCGATGCAAATTGCAACACTTGGCAGATACAGAGTGACACACTTCTGTCTCCACCAAAACTTATTAACAACTGCAATCGACAAGGAGCTCTGTGTCTTAGAAATGAACCTTAACTAGCTTTCCTTCTGTGATGTTTACCCACAGGGAATGAGGAAAAATTTGTATTCCTGGCTAGAATTTTTTCCTCCTTGCATGTAAGAGGAAGCAAAGTTTCCCCTAGGTATACATCCCTCTATGTTTATGAACAGATGTAGGAAGGATGCATAGTTTATGGTATACTAGTTTTAAATTGACTCATTTGTGGTTTCATTAAAATGCAGAATAAATTTCATATCCCCAGGCAATATTTCCACAGAATTCTTTAGGTTAAGATTTTCTATTTCTCTGAAAAGCAAAAGAGATTTTCTAAAGGCTTGCTGATTTTATATATCATTAAAACTGCTGTTCAAAGAGAAAAGAACAAATTTTATTCCTCAATATTCTTCATTATTTCTTAAAACAGCATACATTTCATGAACCTGAGAAACCTAATCAGAAAGTTAGAGAAACCCCCCTTGCTGAGCACCTATGCAAAATTCACGCAGGCTAAATGCCTTTGCATATGTTACATTTTGGACTTCTCTGCCTTTTTCTGCCTTTCTGTTAAAAGTATTTATTCTGGATTAGATCAAGCTGATTTTTATGCAATAAAAACTGACAGACAGAGCTGTTGGTATGAAGGTATATAGAGCAAAAAACTACAACATTGTCCCTTCCATCTCAGGAGTCTGTAAAATATATATGAAAATGAGCAACAATCCTTGAAAAGGTGATTTCGTTAGGATGATGGAAATTATGTTATCAGTGATCATCATGAAACTATGATTTTATTTTTAAAAATATGGAACAGCAACACTTTTTCATTATCATTACCTTTAATTAGGTAAATATCTGCATTCTGGATAGTGGCAGGAACTTGTAGGGAAACACCACTCTGAACTTATCACCACTTTCATACCTAAGAAGGTGCCACAGGACATTTTGCTGACACACAAGTGCAGGATCACCAACCAACAGCCACACCTTGTTTCTGAAGGAAGCACCTTCTGGTGAAATCAAAACCATGTCTTGCTTTACTTTCCTCCATGACCTTAAAACCCTGAGTGGCAGGCTGAGGGCATACATCAATGATGTTTAGCTAAGGCAGAATGGACATGAAGAAAAGTAGTGTATGAGATGTAAATCCTTCCCCTTAAACTCAAAACCTAGAAATTCAGGTCAAAAGTGACTGTAAATAACTACATAAAACACAGCAAATCTTCTACAGAGGAACCTGTGAATATTTCCTGAATTCTATGTTTGACCAAAAAAAAAGGCTCTATAGTTTAGCATTCTACATTCTATATAAAATTTAATCTTACAAACTACTTTGGTGGTGAACAATGAACTTTGATGAATGATAAAAAGTATCAATATACTTCTGGTTAAAATTCATTAGACCCAGATAATTTTTATCTTTAATGACATTTCTAATAATGCCATTCAGGTACATTAGTGACCCTATGTGCCACCCTCAGACAATTTTAGGACTAAGGCTTGAAAATCTGGCACACATGGTCTGCATCTGAAGTGCCAAGACGAAAAATCATTTCAAAATTTTGTCATGGGAGATTTAGTCACAACGAATTATAGTGAGGTTTTACACACACAGTAAAAGATAACCTCAGACCTGTACTACAGGTGATCAAGGGATATTATTCTTTGAAAAAATATCCTTTTCTACAGTTGCAACCACAGTAATTAACTGAGGTAGTGACAGGCAGATATTCTTGATGGAGCAACCAAGTCTCACAGCAAAGGGTTTGATTCCTTCAGATGCCAGCTTATATTGGACTCCTGGTATTAACTATTTCTGGCTTAACTTTTCCTGACTGTAGTATTCCTTATAATCTACAAAGTACCAAACTGTTGAATATATGGGAAGTGTGAACTCAGTCTAATTCAAACATCTTATTAATAGCTGGACTTTTAGTTCAGGAATTGCTCATAAAGTGTACAAATTGTCTCTCAGGCAGGAGACATTGTATAAAAGTTACCTGAATTTTCTTCTGGTCAGTAAAACCATAGGGCAAAAATGCAATGCAGTATTTATTCTACTACACTTATGGTATATAATAGAAATGTAGGGGAAAAACAAGAGAAAAGTTCCTTTATTTTTCCATAGAGTTTCCACCTTACAGATCCATCATTACAGCTATTATTCTATGAACAAAGAATGAAATCTAGTTTTGAAAGCTTAATTGAAGGTTTTTGGCTTTGTGACAGAACCAGTTCAGATCTGTTTGCTTCAAATAATCTCACTGCTCCTTCAGCAGTCCTTGTGTTTGAATAACAGCAGCCACGTAAACGATGTAACAGATTCTACCACTAAAACTCATTCAGGGATTAAAGGTTTTAACATGAATGACACACTTCTTGGACTTACATACTCTTATAAAAAGTGAAGTAATTTTTGTGTAGCAGTTTTTGGTAGCACAGAGTGTTTATTTATAAACTGGGTATTTGAAAATCCTGACACACAGATTGCTGCAAATTATTCAGTGAGGACAAGAGAAACAAAGACTAAAGGATTAGGAAGGTCATAAAACTGGTTCACAGTTCTCTCCCCAATTAATGTGATCTGCTGGGAGTCTTGAACTTCTCTAAAAACTGGAATTCAGGAGGAAACATGTAGCATGACCTAAGTACCTGTGACTGTCCTGATTTAAACTGCATGAGCTATGGGGACAGCCAGACAAATATGTTTCTCTCCTGCATAATACAGGAAAGAAGTAATGTAAAAGAAGGTAGCATTTCCCAAGTGGCCACCAGAAGGTAAGTGCTGCAACTGAGGTTTTTATTAATTCTGTCTTAACTGCTTATCTTCTGAAAAGCCATTTCTCTCAGAAAGAGATGAATACCTCATTGCAAAGTTAGCCAGAGAGGAAAATGCAGGGACCCATTGGGAACTTGAGGTTGGAAATAGAAAGCAATGTCACTAAGCAATAAGTCCTATTTACTACATTAGGAGATTTTCTATAATTTTGGCTTGGTGCTGAAAAACTGTAAGTGTGGGAAAAAGCCAGTCTCCAAAAACCTTGATTTACAAATAGCCTTGTGTTCTATCAGGGATGGGGGGAAATAGATGTGTTCCACTTGATTAGGTTACAACTGCTCTCAGAACAATATAAATGGAGTAGAAAACAACTATGGGGTACAGAGAGATGCAGGGAGGGCAATATCACTCCTCTGGTATCAGCTTCCAGTTTCAGCTCAAGTCCATATATTTTTTCTCAATAATAAGTACATATATCCACTAATTTGTCTACTTAACTGAACAAATTTAGAATGGATGTTAAACCAGGTATTCCAAGATTATATAAGACTAAATTTGGCCAAACAAAACCTCTGAGGCACATCCAGGGATCTCGGTTTCTCTCTGTGCTTGCAAACATGGAAATTCTTGTGCAACTAATTTTTATGTATTAGTGCACTGTTCACTTACAGATCTCAAAGGCTGATTAAAGATTTGTTACACTTTTGCCAGGTTTCAGCTCTGAATAGTTACACTGAAAGTATGTCAAGACTAACTATCTACAGGCAGAATCTCCCTGTCTAAAAGGCAGATTAATGCACATCAATTTTGATGGAGACTCCCACTGTACCAGTGGACCTTCCCTGGGATGACACCTCAGACTGTGCTTTATATAAAGGAAGGCTTTAGAGGAGGGCAGATATGGGAGAATCTGTTTGGCCTCAAGCAATCTCAACTTTTGTACTGGACTTGCATGCAAGACAAGAAAAAAGAGCTGGGTCAGTCTTTCCAGTCCAGGGATAACATCTGTCTGGTGCTGGTGGAAGAATGGGGAATGAAAAGTAAATGGGAGGTGGGAGGAATAACACTGCATCATTTGCATGGGTGTATGGAAAATGCTATGTGGAAAAACCAAAGGACCTTTGAAGAAAGTAAGCACTGAAGTGTAGGAAACTATCTAGTAAATGTGCATGAATTTTTTGATGTCTATACCTTGGCCAGATATGGATAGGAAGAATAAACATAGTGTTATGTATCATGGGCAGGAGCAAGAATAGAACATATGTAGTCTCAACAAGTTTTTTTAATATTCGAATGAAGAAGGTCATGGGTCACTTCTTAAAGGGATGGAGGCATAAAGGAATTTGGGAAATGCTTCCTTGATTCACTGAGCCTTTAGAGCACATCCCATGAAAGGCTCTACCATTTATATGTAACAATGAGGCTAAAAACATATTTTCTCTTAATCTCTCTTTCTCCTAAATACTGGAAATACTTCATAGACTGAAATATCTTAGTATTTAGCTTAGCTCACATAACTGACATGAAAATTTCTGTAATATATTTAAATCTTGGCAGACAGAGAAACAACTGAAAGCAGGACTTGCTCTGGGAAGGTAGTAAACAATCTCAACAGTAACTGCTGCTGAGTCTTTCCAGTAACAGATTCGAGGCAGAGTTTTTCCCATAACTCTCCAAAGATATTATGTTGGATTCTTTTCAGCTCAAATCAATACAAGTACTAGTCTCCTACCAAATTATGAAGCTGTCTGTGGCTGAATTTATCTGCCACTTGCTACATCTTATGTGGTAGAGCAGACATCTCTCCAAGAGAGCTTGCAAGAGCTGTGACTTCTGACATCTCCAGTATTTGCTTAGAAGAGTAACAGGAAAATTGGTCTGTCTGCACAGTATTCAATCCAAAAAGCAATTTACATAACAGAACAATGTAAATCATTGAATATACTTTTAAAACAGAAAGGGCACTTGCAAACAAAGTATTCAGCAGCATTTCTATTTTAGTTATAAAGACAAAAAAATACACCATAAGCATGGAAATGGATGGCAATTCACTTTCGTTCTCCATCCTTGGCCTAATCTTGAAGTATTAGGTAAGATGTCAGGAAACCATTTTGAGGGGTGGTGAACATTTACCCGCCAGGACTTACATAATACTATTTTCTTAAATATTTCATCTGCCTTGTCTTAGGCCTTCTTAGTTGGAATGTTCTTTATTAGCCTTCACATAACAAGACTGAGCGACAAAAATACAAGCACTCTAAATGTTCAGGATATTTCTCTTTTGAAAATGGTAAGTATAATTGAATACTACTTGCCTGAGGAGATTGGAGTTGCAATATGTCTTATATGTCCTAGTTGATTGGATAATATACTTAATGGAACATACCTGGGAAGATGAACTGCTTATCTGGTCGTAGCATATGTCTCCAGGAAAATTAAGGCACTTGACATTTTTTCCTCCCCAACTGATAGGTCTTGATAATTCACTTGTTTGTTCATTGGCATGTAGTAACTGTTTTATGGAGCCTTTTACACCCACTCATCAAGAGGAAAACATGGAAAGTAGTAGCAAGCAAGAAGTAGCTCCCTGACATCTCTGAGCTCCCCCAACCCCTTCACCAGCAGATTTTCATGGATAAAGTAGCACAGGCCATGCTCTGTAAAAGGCCTGTGTCACAAAAAGCCACAGCCCAGGGAGAGCAGTCAGCCTTGCAAAGGGTTTGGCCTGAAATTTTAGAACTCTGGGATAAAATAAAACCAGATCCCTCCTTCATGCCACAACCCTCTACTGTTTGTCAGTCATTGCCAGAGAGACACTTCATACACACTCAAACTAAGACTTCTTAATCACCAGCAATACCTGAGTTCATGGTTAAAAGAATGTGCTTCACAGGGAGAAACAGAAAGGTAGACATTTTCCCAACCCTGGACTCAGACTGGTAATTATAATATCTCTCTCCTCATTTCAATTGGGTATAAGGACACTCAAGTGGGAGGTTCACTAGTTTCTGCCACAGCCTGTTACTTGTGCTCTAGCAAACAACTGTGTCCATAACTGAATATATCAGCTACGGGTCAAAACATATCCTTCCTACAAGAAATCTCTTCTCTGTACAGAAAGCCTTGCAATTTAGTCATGACTGTGCCACTTCAGAAGTGTTATGCAGGTACTATGGCAGTATTTTTATTCGGTGGCATATCCCAAACATGCCACAGATCAGGTGATGAAGAGACCATGTCCATGTGGCCCTTTAATTAGATTTTACTCTGGAGGAGGCAGGGAGACTAAGGAAAACAGTAAGGGAAGCACTCTATACCCTCCAGCTGAAACACAATCAAGCAATTGCTACTGCCCTACTGCCCATCCACACATTCATTTCCACCTTAGCTGATTTCAGCAGTACCCACAAATCAGCAACTGGAGGCTGGTCCTCAGCAACCATTTAACCAAGGAAAGCAGGATAACTCTACCTAACACATCAAACCAGAATCACACAGGACTGAGACTGGCCACATGGACAAGGGATAACAGAAGGGGAAGACATTCCCTCACAGGAGGCCATAAAGCACCCAACAAACCATCCTCCTTCTGCCTGTGTGCAGCAGACAAAGTGCAGGTAAAGATGACTGAGATACTCAGCATTTTTATTTTCCCTTGCAGGCTCTCCTTTGCTGATCTTTGCCTATCTCAGGAAGAGCATTGGCAAATAGTTCCAGGCCCATCATTTTATTTTGTGATCCTTCTTTTCAGCAAATGCTCTACTGAACAGAGATGAGAGCTATCATTCCATGAAGGGGCGTAGTCAGCCTCTGCACCTACTTTGAGTCATTACATTTCAGATCTTTACTGAAAAAATTGGAACAAACTCAGCATTGGGAATGGCCCATAGGGTGGAAATGGTCCTGGGTAGGTCAATATTTGATTTCAGAAGGGATTTTAGTCCCAGGTAATCAGAGTGGGGTCCACCTTGGAATTAAAGCTTCAATCTGGTGAATTTAAGTGGAAGCTCACGGAGCTGCAGAGCAAAGGCTGTGTCCTGTTTGGCTCTGAAAAGTCAGCAGGTGGGTACTCATCAATAGCCTCTCTCCCAGGCTATAAAGGCAGCATTTGCTGTGAAGTGAGGTAAGAAACTTGCAGACACAATAAACACCATTTTTGAAGCCATTTGGCTCAGTCATGGCCAAAGTCAAGAAAATGGTCTTGTGAAAAAAGGGTCTACAAATCTCCAAAAATCCTGAAGAGCCTTTGGTGCATTTTGCTGTACCACATGTAGATCCTAAACTATCTATGCCTCTAAGGGTCAGAGAGGAGGGCAGAATTCCAGTCTCTCACTTTCAGTACCCTACAGAAAGATTTTCTTTGGGAAGGCAAAAAGGCTCCAGGGAAAAGTGTTGTCAAAGGATGGAGAAAGAAAATGTTTTTTTGGCAAACTCCTTTTTACTTACATTACTAAAGCAAGGGAATAGACACTTTTTACTGCCAACAACCTTGCTAGCCGGTAGCCCACAAAGAAATGACTTAATAGATGTAATAGCTGAATCATTTCCTATATTAAGTTACCAATAACTATAAATACAGTTATGACTGCTGAAAGTTCCACAGTCTTGGAAGCAGGTCACCTCAGGGCCACGTTTTCTTACACAAGCTGGTTCCTGATTTAAAGGTCAGCTTTAAGAACTCAACTTTAAAAACACACTGAGTCACCACTAGCAAGGCAGGAACAAGTAGTTCATGGACATTGCATCACCTAAAATTTCTGATGGTGCTTACAACTGAAAACCAGCCAACCAAATAAATCCAAACTGAAAAGAAGTGGCATAAGCTTACCTGCAGCACATTATTTAGTCAGTGTACATGTAACCAAAATACTGGTGTAAGTCACCATAATCCCACATTAAATCCAACTGTATTTCTTTTAGGTTTGGTGAGAACAGTGTAGGAATTGGATTTATACCACATAAAAACATTCACATACTGAAAAATTCATGAACATTCATAAACATACATTCATAAATCATTGAATAATTTGGGGTAGAAGGGACCTTAAAGATCTGGTTCCAAACACCCTGCCACGAGCAGGGACACCTTCCACTAGACCAGGCTACTCAAAGTTCCCTATGTGATCAGGGAATGTCCTTCTGATACTTAAAATACTCTCACTTTTAAACATTTCAACGTATTTTCTTTCTATTTGTTGAAAGCCATCAAATGTTGCGAAAAATATAGTTGTGACAAGCAGAGTACAAGATCTAAAATGTCTTTTTACTTTTAATACAGGTCAGTCTTTTAGAACGGGACAGAGTTGATGAAAAAAACTCTCTGCTCATTTTCTTACTGTCTGTTGTTGCTTTCCTTTTCTTTGTGATGGTTTTCTACATCAATATCTAACAAAAGAATTGTTAAGTTTTGCTGTCTACATCTAAAAATGCCTTTCAATAAAATGAACCTGCAGGTGCAGTGCTTTGAAGGGAGGAACTATTCCAGCTTGGACAAAATAATACAATTTTATTGACAATAAACAACAAAACCAAAAAGAATGGTGAAAAGAAATAAAAACACATATATGGCCATACCTTAAATCAGATAATTGTGGCACTAAAGATGAGACAGTAAAAGGCAGCAAAACCAGTATTTGATAAAACTATGATATTTGGGCTGATATTTGAGAAATTATTCCAAACATTCTGCAAATGGACAATTTGACTGAACTTCTTTCCTGGAAGACTGCTCTTAAAGACATGTAATAAGTTTTTATTTATTTTTTTATTGTCTAGTAATAGTATGAAAAATGGAAACACTGATTCCCTAATTCATATAAACATATTTCTCAGAGTCCAGAAGAAGGTAATAAGTAGTTTAACATTAATTGCATTTGTGAACAGAAAATGAAAATGCTTCAAAACCAGTCAAACTGACACACAATCCTGTTATTCTTGAACATTTAATGCATAAAAAGGACACCACCACTCTAATTCATTTTAAAACCTACAACAAAATATCACCGTGCCAGTGTGGCCTCTTCTCCATCTAAATATAAAGCCTAATTGAAAGACAAATTTTAAATGAAACATCCACGTGACACTATAAATAATAAAATAATTATACAGTGGTTTAAAGTAATTTTGATCTGTGGGTTTATACAGAATGGTCAGCTGCATGAGTAACACAAGTCAGTACCTGCCAATAAAACAGCCAGAATATAAACTGCAATACTGGTGAATGCCTTCAGCCTTGATGTATATATTTCCCTGGGACTAAACTGCATAACTGATTTATACTTTCATTCCTTTGCTTTCCACAATAAATCCTCAAAAATGTCTAAAGGATAAAAGTTCAAGGTCCAGCTGCTTTCACAATCAACTTTATCTTTCAAAACAGTTGAAACAAATTAGGGTAAATTGATTATCTTGAATTTTTACTGTAGTTGGGGAACATGCTGTTTCCAAGCATTCGGATTAATTACATCCCTTTGAACTTTCCTAGGCCATGCTGTGGTACAAGGAAACCATAAGTTCCAACTAAGTTTATTTTCATAAGGCAAAATATGCCAAGATGGGGGAAAAAAATTGCAACTAGAAGGCTGAAAGGAAAATAAGTATAAATAACCAAAAAGCTTCTCTTCCTTTGACTGTGAAGCATGTTACCTGTTTGGCTTCACATCTTTCAGTGACCACAGGGAGAAATGTAAGTTTCTGTTCTGATTTTTAAGAGAAGGATTAACCAGATTTAGAGCTGTAGTTTTTATTTTCATCTAGACTCCCTGTTCCTGGTTAAAAACAGTGAGATGACGTGGATTCATGTGTCTTGACAGAGCTTTTCAAGTAAATTAAACTAATTTGGATGAGCTGATTTGATTAATAAAATCCTCAAGCCTCAGAATGATTCGCTTTGATCGACAGAAAAGATAACACACAAAGCTATGCAAGAGAAAAAATGTGAGCATGTTATTGAGCTCGCAAAAAGCTTTCCATTACCTCTCTTCTTTGCTAAATGTGTTCAGGATGTAACCTACACTGCTCCTTGTATGGGAATTAGTATATCTTGCCTCTCCCTAATTCAGTGGCATGTAATAGAAATAAAACACTTTCCAAAGAGTTGCCATCAATTAATTTTTCAAGGTCTACTTTTAGTTACGCAGTAAAATCTAAGGATTTTTTATCAACTCTCAGTATTGGCCTGAGCTCAACAAAAACATTTATTAACAAGTTCAGATGAAAGAGCAGTAGGCAAGACCTTGAAATTCCATATGAGGATGCTCTATTAGGGTATGGTACATGACAGCTCCCATATACTGACAGTGAATAAAAACATATCTTAATAACAATATTTTTAAATTGGTTTTGAAGTACTGCTGTAAGTGATTACCTAAAAAAACAAAAACAAAAGAACCCAGAGAACTGAGTAATGTTATAGCAAACATGTTGCATATTTCAGGATCTTTCATCAGTTTAGCATGCACATTCATATCACTGACATTCATATATAATTCATGAAACATTCCTCCACATCATCAGATTCAAAAACGTGTTTCTGCTTTTGTTTTGAAAACACTACAATGGGAAACATGGAAGGATTTGAGAAACTGCAAAGGTGAAATCACAGAACAGAATTTGCTACAGTAACCAAATCCTACCTGCAAAATCCATCTGACTGAGCAGCGTATTTGTTCTTTTGCTGCTCCCTTGACAAGATAAACCACACAGTAATAGACCACGACTCCAGAAACCTTCTCATCACTTGTCAGTTTGTGCAGCGATCAAAGTTGCACAGCAACACACAGATTTGAGGGGAATGATAAGGGACTATCTGAAGTTACAGCAGCTTATGCAGCAATGCCCACAGGAGCACTAGAATGATTTAGGTGCCTGCACCTTGGCTCTTTAATGATGCAAGTGGTTAAGTCTTCAGTGCTGAGGTGCTTTGGGAACACTTTCCCCTTAATGGTGCACTCACAGTCTTGCAGCAGTGCTATAATCATCATGTGGTTTAAATTTGCTTACCAGACTTTAAGTATTTTGCACATCTTTCTCACTTACAACCTGATTCAAAACCTGTTTTGGCACATGACAAACTTTAAGCACATCTGCATTCACTAAATAACCTCCAAGGGATTCACTCTTATGGTAAGTATCAACCATCATTTGTAGTAACAGAGATGTAAAGGGGCAGGTAAAAACTAGATACCCTCACACTATCCATAGGAAAGGTTTCTGCATTTTGAAAACAGAAAATTAGAAGTTCTGGCTTTTCAAGGACACATAGTATGTTTGTTGTAATTTTAGCTGTTGGAGTTACTAAGGCTGCACTTGGTCTTGTTTATAAATAAAGCACAAGAATGAGAATGAACAGAATCAAAATATTTACAGAAGTGCGCTCATTAGAACACAGTCACTGTTCCTTGCAAAATTTCACCCTTCTTTGTAATAACTACGGCCCAAACCCCAAGATTAACCTGGTTATACACCGTACAACAAACACAACATTTTACGGATCAGACACTGCTCCCAGTGAGCAGCTCCATGCAGATTATGGAGCAGGTCTAGACCATCCACTGTTAAAGACAGGAAGAAATGTAAACAAAAACAAGGAGTGAACTAAACCTACAGTGAAAGATTGGGGTGGCCATGACATGGTACTTAATCCTAAAGACCTACCACTGCTTTACTTTTGTGTGACTGTGCAGAAAGTTACAGTCTGTGCTCGTTCTCGTGCAACAGTGGTTTGTGTTCACTCCTTGCTTTTAAAGAAAGACAATGAAATGAGGTTTGCACCCTCATTTCACCACAGCACCTCTAAATACTTCATAAAGTCATAAAATCACATAATGTTTTGGGCTGGAAGGGACCTTCAAGATCATCTCGTTTTCCAACACCCTTCCACTAGACCAGGTTGCTCAAAGGCCCAGCTCACCCTGGTCTTCATATCAACCTGCTGGACAGACAGACCATGCACTTGGGAACAACTCCTACCAAAATAATTTCTCACATATGCCTTTTGGATTATGGGCAATTTTGGGACAACTGTGTCTTTTGCCTTTTCTTGCAAAGTATCTGACCTCTTATTGCTGTAAGGGACACCTGCACAGGAGCCTCATCAATAAAGAGTCACACACCGCTGTTATTTCTGTTTTGAATTTTACACAGCAAATTACTCATGTAAGATGTAAACTGTTTTCGCACTAATGTGATTTTAACCTGTCTTTTGAGGTTTTTTTTTTCCTTGATTAATGGTAAATTACTGTGAATATTCAATGTCTTTCAGTAGTCTACTTCTACATATTAACAACAAGATAATTATAGGTAATTCATTTTAACAAAATTAAAAGCTTTCACATGTGCAACTTGCAGCCCAAAGATGATTTGCATTTATTTCAATAAGACTACAGAACATGGAAAAGTGCCAGTACTTTTCTGATTAGCAGTTAACTCCTGGAGTTTTACACGGATTTTACTTCTTAGTTCTGAAGTCCTGTTATTCAACTTCCACACCAGAACTTCTCAAGCTTTGAAAAGAAGCCCAACCTCATCAAAATCAAGGCAAATAATTTCTGTTCCAGAGAGGCAGTTTGCACCTGGCCTTCAGCAAATACCATGAGTAGGCTCAGAAGGGGGTGGAGGGGCTTATAAATAGTTCCAACCTGCCCTGCTGACTTGCACCTGAGCTGGCACCGACATCAGTGACTACTCAGCCTCCTGTAAGACCTTCTGCAGTAAGATGTCTTCTGCAATAAAGCCATACTCTGGTCTTCTATCTTTATAATTTTTTTTTCACACTCACCACTCAGTGTGAAGACTGAACCTTGCCATTAATTTTTTGCACAGCACTTCCCTGTTGATTCCGGGTGGATCAATAAAGCAGGATGCTGATCAGAAACAGGGCTGAAGGCTGAGCAGAGGACAGGGAAGCATCTGCCCCCCCTGGGAAGCAGCCAACAATTTCAGGGTACACAAAGAGTCCCCCCTATTTCCATCAACATTTTAATTGGCTTGCCAAGAGTCTCCAACACCCTCCATCTCTCTCTGTGAAAGAAATACATCACAGAAATCGTTCACAGAAATCATATGGTGAATAAAAGCTGCTTCTAGGGAGACTTGGCAGAAAAACAACCCTTTAAGCCCCCCAGCTATTTTTATTTTTACTATGTCATCAAGACTCACATATTCCTGTCCTGGATTACCTCAAGAGAAACACATACCTGCCTGCAGACCTTATAATCAGTGTCTCTGACTTGTTTGGGCTTACTATGGAGAACAAGTGCTGATCTGTTGACCTGCTGGAGTTCAAGAGCAGACCTGGATTTTTCCAGTCTAACCAAAGCACTGGCCATGGCAACACTATAGGATGTCTGGTCTGAAGTTTTCCAATTCAGCCAGAAAAGCCATTCATCAGGAAGGTAAACACATCCAGGGAAATACAGACATACAGCAGTCCTATTTGCCCAGTTCTGCTAAACTATAATGCTGAAAAAATAATAATAAAAATAAATCCGCCTTCAAATGTGTTTCTGTGGAGTAATGTCAAATTGTACTGAAAAGTTTTCAGGAAGAAAGATAAATAATTAAAAGCAAAACCAAGAATCAGAAAAAGCTGAAGAGTATGAACTGCAATAGATACAAGCCCAAGCAATGGGAAAAAAGATTATATATGAAATAATTCTCTGCCACAAAATATAATTGAGAGAGGTTGCTCAGTAACATACAGTGCAAGTTTTGGCATCCATGAATCTCTGAAAGATTTCAAAGTTGTCATCCCTAAGAATGGTAAATTTGACAGAATTATATAAAAAAATCCCACCTATAAACAATAAATGATTTTACTTATTTGTACATATTGTTACAAATAAAATAGTTGAGACTTCATTTCAATGCTCTTCAACTACCAATTAGAAGATTATTTAATTCATCAATAAACAGTTGCCAAGAGACAACATTTCCTTATAAGTGTCCAATTCAGATGCACTGAATTCTAGGTCACTTACTGGTTTTTCCACACATTTTTTGTGTAATGTGTATTTTAGTTGTCTCCAGATGCAGCGATTATTTTTAATTCTCATAGAATCAGAAAGGTTGGAAAAGACCTTTAAGATCACAACCTTTAAGATCGTTGAGTCCAGCCATTAACCCTTCACTGCCAAGGCCACCACTGGCCTATGCTTCCAAGAATTTACACATCTTTTAAATCCCTCCAGGGATGGTGACTCCACTACTCAACCTGTACCAGGGCTTGACAAGCTTTTTGGTGAAGATTTTTTTTTTCCTAATATACAAGATAAACCTACTGTGGTAGGTACCTTGAAATGACTCCTCTTGTCCTGTCACTTGTTACCTGGGAGCGGACTCTGACCCCCACCAGGCTCCAAACTCCCATCAGGGAGTTGCAGTTGAGAAGGTCCTCCCGTAGCCTTCTTTTCTCCAGACTGGGCTCCCTCAGCTGCTTCTCATCAGGTTTGTGCTCCAAACCCATTCCCAGCTTCTCTGGACATTCTTCAGTCGCTTAATTTCTCTCTTCTCACGAGGGGCCCAAAGTGAACCCAGTATTTGAGGTGTGGCCTCACCTGTGCCAAGTACAGAGGGACAGGCACTGCCCTGTTCCTGCTGGACACAATCTATGCAGCAGTACAACAGAGTAGGGAGTTAATCCCATACTCTCATGCCATGACCACCTCTGGTTACCCATCTTTCAGGTGCAACACCAAGTTTGACCTTGCTAATCAATCCTAATTGATGCTATTGATTCATTCGGGAAGAAAAGACACAAGGAAAGTCTAAACCTTGCTAAATAGGCCATTTGTGAAAGAATATCCTGAGGAAACAAAGGTGAAAACCCATTGTTTGGAAGCATTAAAACACAATGTGACAAAATCCATTGTAAGTATATCACCTGGAACATTATTACCCTGGAGGGAAGATTAACTTCTCTGTCTTCTCTCCACTGAGCCTGAGCTGATTTGCCGTGTATTGAGCTTTGCGTCATCTGATATTCAGAGCAACTTTGAGGCAAATCACTTATCACTAATTGCTGTCTGTTCACCGTGGTACCAAATTGTACACATCAGTTTTTAGGGCACTTTTTCTGTGTTTCATTTGTAATTTAAATTACCTCTCAAGTCAATAGGAAACATCCCTCTTTAGTTCGGTGAAATGCTCTTAATTATTTTTGCAGTTACAAGAGCTATACAAATCAACGTCATTATAAAGACAAATACATTTCATGTAAGTCACAGAAAATACTGTTGAAGGCTAGGTCCCTTTTCAACATCTGTTTTATTTTCTTTGTAACAAAAAAACCCTGCTATTAGAAGCACAATTCAGTCTATTCATAAATCACAAGTTACCTAGAAAGTTTTCTAAGTGAAATAACGAGACCTTGCAAAACTCCACAAATTTAGGCAGTAGAAAAGCTGATTTTTCAAGTGAACAAAGGCCATTATGCTTTTATGCTAAAGCAGAATTTAACTGTACAAGTTTCACTAACATGGTTTGTTTGAAAAATTAAGAGAAGACTCATCCTCATAAAGCACTTCCGAGACAAATTCCCACTCATCGAGTAACTGTCTAAGCAAAACTTAAAAAAAAATCCTCCACTGATACTTCTGAATATTTACTCCCTGTCACAGAGATGGGCTGGAGAAAATCACTGTCACTCCATTCACTCTTGGTTGAGTTAATCCACTGTGGGTCTCTGGACCAGAGGAAAAGACAGATATATTCTGCTCCATATTCTCAAGAACCAGTTGTTACACGCCACTTTTACAACAATGTACCCACAATCTCAAGGAGCCAGGCTGCCATTAGGTTATTCATAAAATCTGAAGAAATAATATTCTGAGAGGGAGAACAACAAAGAGAAATTGTGTGAAGGCCATAGATCGAAAAAAACTAAGTAAAGGGAGAAAGGAAAAACTATACAACCACAGGCTAAAAATAAAAATTAACAAATTTTAATTTAATAATAGAAAATTTCAAAAATTGAAGAATCTGAACCATGTGGAGAGACAGACAAGAGAAGGGCTCCGGGAGACAGGGGCTGCTGCTGCAGTGAGCCATCAGGATCTGTCCTAAACCCTCACCCTGCTCTCTGCTATCACTGAAAAGGGTTTTTCATGAGGCTGAAGAGCTTCAGAGGAACAAATGAATGTATTTATTTCGTGGCAAGATGCAACTCAAAATTCAAAAATTCCTAACTTCTCAACGAACTGGAGACTGAAATAAGGAGCTGACATATATTGGGATTTGCTTTCCCATTTTGTTGCCTAGTTGTGACATTATCTTCCACGTTCTATTATAATTTAAATGTAAATCTATTTGGTGTGTTTTATGCTAGTGACTCTACAATTTAGTATTGTAATACAGAGAGTCCATTTAAAGCACTAAGTGCTCCCAAAAGGTATCTGTCATACTGCCACTTTTTATTATTCTCAAACATCAGCAAGAGAAGGGAGACGAGGAAATGCTCACACATTATGATGCTCTTCACTGAGGTTTTTTCCCTGGTTCAGCAGGGAACTGCAGAGCTGTGCACTTCTGGATATGCTCTCAATTATATTGATATAAATGCTCATAAAAAAAGAAGTAATTTTACTTTTAGGGTCATTAATACTGAAATGTAAGGAATTTGATCCAAGCTACTTCTTATTAAAGGAACTCAAGTTATTTAAATAGTTTTCTTTAAGCACCACTTTCGTCTCACAAAAATCTCTACAACAACAGACCCAGCTTCATCATTCTACATAGAGCTGGTACACAGAGGCAGTGCCTCCCTTGAAAGGGTCAGGCAAATCCCCAAGAACTCCTATCATCACAACCAGCCTTTTGTTAGTGATTTTAAAATATCCTTAGCCATCAGGGTCAGCAGATAATGTTCAGAGAATCCATTTCAACGACAGGATGCACAGGGTGATTTTAGCATCTCCTTTGACTGAGGTCCAAAGGCTTCTTTAGGTAGACATGACTTCCCTGCTCCACACAGTATCACTGCAATAGCTGGCTAATCAAAAATAACAGTAGTAATTACATGATCAGCCACACCATTGTGATAGAATTTGTACGATGCAGCGTTTCCGATTTAACACCAAGTATCACAAAAATTTTAACATACAAATAGCAGAGCATTTATCCTCCTTGATACAAACACAATCTTGGGAATAAAAGACTCGGGGTAGAAATTTATAGTTAACAGAAAGCAGAGTTCTGAAATTTCTCCCTGTGACTGAGAACTCAAGAGCTATTCCCTTTGGTCCACATTACACATGCATTGTGGAAAAAATGTTTCTGTAATTGATACACGATCACAAAGCAAGTTCTCAAGAAAAGCTTTTCAGAACGCTGAACATACACCACAAATTGGTAGATAGTAGGAAATCTTGGGACATTAATGCATCTACTTGACAAAGAGAAAAAAAAAAGTAAATTGAGAGCAGGAAAACAGTGTATGGTCTTATCAGTTCCTTATACAGTGTGTTAGTCCTATATATAAATTATAAACCTCTAAAAACAAGTTCATTTCATAACATAAAATGCCTGTGATCACATGATGCTCTAAATTGTGTGGGATAACCAAAACCTGCAGCACTACTAATACAAATCAGTTCAGTTTGCATGTTTTTGGTTATCTAGAGGATAGCAGATCAACTGATATTTTTCTCCTGTACAAATAGTGTCAAAGAGATTATTATTAAATTAAATTTGGCATTCTGAATTCTTTCTCTCCAGCCCAGAGCTTTGTAATTTCAATAAATGCTTAGCAAAACATAAATAGATTTTGCAGCCCCCAAGTCCATGTCTCAAAGGCTGGGTTGAGTTTTCAGCTCACTTCTGTTTAAGTTGGATTTAGGTGTTTCAGTGCTCGTGCAGCTCTAAGCAATATCTTCTCATTTGTATGTGTCTGACCTAATTTGATTCCATTTTTTTCTAAACCTCAGAGGTAAGATATAAATGTCAATACAAATTAAACTCTGGCCAATGTAAATCTCTTTAGTCTTTCATTGCTTTTTAAAAGCAAACAATAAGAAAGAAAAGAAAGAAACAAAGAGAGAAGCAGGCTGAAATCTCCCATGACTTCAGTTTGAAAATAACCATTCAACCTAAAATAAGTATTATCCTGAGTTTAAACAGCCCTATTGCCTTCCACTGATTGGTAAATGTGAAAAGTATCACTAATGGTCTAATGTGCACAACTGAAATTTCCCTTTTCTATGAAAATTCTACCTGTGTCTTACAAACACTCAGTCCAGCTTCTCATTTAATGTCTACTGCAATATCTTTAAATTCCATGAATCTGTAGAAGAGATTAGTAAAACGGAAAGTTTACAATAACACTAGATTCAGATTCTTTTATTTTATTGACAGTTACCTTAAAAAAAGCAACTAGATTTTCTATGCAGCTAAGAGAGCAATTTATGACATTTTCGGAAGTGCCTGTGTAGAATTTCAGCCTTGTGGTTTAATGAAATTAGAACAATTAGGTATAAACAGAGTAGTAGACAGGGTTTATGACTTCCTAATTTTGAGCAGCAAAAAGCCTGTCCATGTCTTTTTTACCACAGCAGTCCACAGCTCCAGTTCATAAATATGGGGGATGTATTTCATGCACATTGAAGAGAGAGAGGTTTTCATACCACTTCTTCAAATTTTTGTCCAACTTCCAAAAAACCCTTGCAAAACAACCAGACCATGACAGTGGGAAATCTGGGACTAACTTTATTTTCTTTTTGCATCCTCCCTCTTCCTCTCAGAGCTGCTGCACCACCTCCCACTTCACTCTCGTGCCCACAACATAAACCAGACACATCCAGTCTCCAGCATTTACTTCTAATGCTTTTTAGCAGCTCCTTGAAGGAACTTGTCTTTTTCTCCCCAAGAATTTAATCCCACTTCAGCAGACATTCAGCAAGCGTCAGCTGCCGTACTACAAGTGAAGGATATATTATGGGGCTTTCATCTTTATAAAGTCCTATAAAAGCTACATGCAAGATTGCTGCCTGCCTTTTCCATCAGTGCTGATAAATAAAGAGGTAAAAAGCAACTGCTTTCTGCTGTAGAGCTTACAGTTCGAATTCCTCAATAAATGAAAATCAAATGGCTGCTCTGGTAAAGGGCAGAGACCTTCATTCCTGGCTCCCCTTGGTTTCAACTGTGAGCCAAAACCTCTTTAGACTCAGCCCAGGGATGCACACCCTGCTCTGAGGTACAGAAATCCCCACTTCTGAAAACTCCTAATCCTCCTACTCCCCCTCTCCTCATAGCCACCTCTCTACATAGTGCCATTTTCAGAAATAGTTGTATTTTAACAATATCCACTATTGCACATCCAGAATCCCACACAGTTAAATACCAGGGCTGTTCTTAGTTCCGGATTAAGTTTTTGTTTTGTTTTTTTTTTTTTGGCACTGGGGGAAGAGGAAAGAAAGGCAGGGGATGGAAATACACCCTTAGCAGCAGATTTTTCAAAAATACATAAATAACACTCACTGCTCAGAAAACATTAAAGAAATTACATTCTACAGCAAACTGCTAGTAGGAGCTTGAAACAAATTCTGCTAATTGTACTTTTCAGAAAAAACCCTGCGGTTAAGATAACTAATCAGCTGGGAATATTGTAATCTGGCAAAGAAAGCTGTCAATTGAAGGAGGAATTTTTAGCATGGCTTATGAGCCAGAATTAGGACATCTACAAATGTTTCATAGCATTTGGCAATATTTGAGGAAAGGCTAAGTTTTAAGTAGGTTAAAAAAAAAAAAAAAAGAGAAAATAAATCAACTTAAACCTATGACCAGCAAAACAGGACAGCTGGGGAAAAACAATACATATAACATATATTTTTAGAGCTACACACACACACACATATATTTAGTGCTAAACCCCAGATTTGTAATGTTCCATTATTCTCATTTTCCATGGAGAAATTACATTACCCCTTTGTGCCTCAGTGTATTACCTGGAAAAGCAAGGATAATAATTGTTTATAAAACTTAGAAGTCTGCTGATAGATTTCAGCATCCAGAAATTCTCAGAAAACTAAAGAAAAAGCAACTGGTTGACAAGTAAAGTGAACAGCTCAAGAAACTGCACTGATGTGACCTTACACTCAAACCTTTTCATAACATCCCTACTGCTATTTTCTTGTCACAGGTCCCAGCTCCTCCATTCTGTCCCACATTCCATTAGCAACAAACTGGTCATAGGTTTAGTGATTTTTCTGCTCTGTTATAGAGCAATTAAAACCCCAAAACAACGTTTACCCTGATGATGAAAACTCAGAATTATTTTGCCTATGACTGGAATACCTGTCACTGTACTTAGTTATGTTGAAGTCAACCTTACTTTTACTTGTGAGCTAGAACACCAGGGTCCCTAACTGGGCTGGGGGAACCCAGAAGAAAAACCAAACCTATCAAACAAAAACATTTCAAAACCCACAAACCAAAACCAAACCAAAAAACCACTAACATATAATCATGGAATGGTTTGGGATGGAAAGGACTTTTCATTCAAACTCCCCCCGCCATGTGCAGGGATACCTTCCACTAGACCAGGTTACTCCAAACCCTGTCCAGCCTGGCCTCAAACACTTCTAGGATTGAGGAATCCACAGCATTTCTGGACAACCTGTGCCAGGACCTCATCACACTCACAAAGAAGAATTTCTTTCTAATCTCTAAGTTAAATCTCTCCTCTTTTCATTTTAAGCCATTCCCCCTTGTCCTATCACTGCATATACTTGCAAATCCCTCTCCAGCTCTCTTGGAGCCCCTTTAGGTGCTGGAAGTTGCTCTAAGTTCTCCCTGAAGCCTTCTGTTCTCCAGGCTCAACAACACAGCTCTCCCAGCCTGTCTCCATGGCAGAAGTGCTCCAGCCCTCTGAGCATCTTCATGGTCTCCTCTGGACTTGCTCCAAGAGATCCATGCCTTCCTTACATCGGGGGCCCCATAGCTGGTTGCAGCACTGAAGGTGGGAGTCTCACAAATCTCTATCAGCAACACAAAACCAAAGCCAGAAAAGCATTCAGCCTGTTCAGGCTGGCACAAGCAGTCAGGGTCAGCAGCTGCACTGGAGTTTATAAACACCTGAAAATATAATCCTAATTCCAGGGGGAAAAAACCAAACAAAACATACAAGTGCCAAAGAAATTTCAGCTTTCCTCTCAAACTCTAAGGAAAGGAAATGTTTGTAATTACCATCATGATACTAGCAATTCACTAGTCTGCCTGCAAACACAGAGTCCTGGATACCAGGATTAAAAACCTGCAAAGAAACATCACTGAAGTGGATGAAATAATTTTCACACACAAATTACAGAAGAGAGACCCAAGTGATGAATATATGAGAAAGGTGCTATCAAAGCTTCAGATATTCAACTCGGTTTTCAAGTGACAGTCTCAAGTATGACCACCAAAATAATCCTTGTACATCCTAATTTATCATTTTTATATCTTATGTAGTTATGTGTTATTATCTGACATCATAGATCAATAAAGTGCCCTTGGGTTACACTTATCCCTTGCTAAAAACACGCTGAACAAAATACAGTACATGTTACAGTCTAAAGAATTCAAAGGGATGAAAGCTGTACAGAAATAAGGGGTTTTTTGACTGAATTAGTTAATACTATTTTGGAGGAAAACCTCCCAACAAACAGATAAGATGTAGAGCTTTTTCAGATATATATACAAGGTTTACTTGTATTTTCCACCTGTATCAATCAAACCATAGGCATTGCCCATCCCTACAAAACACGAGAGTCTTCAGCCTTATCACAGTGGAGTTAGTGAAGATGGTGCTATACAGTGACAGTGTCACTTCATTTTACTTCCTGGGGGAAAAAAAGAGACTGAAATATATTTGGATATCCATGCATATTTAAGGAGTTCCACAGACTTTTAATTCTTCAGTGGGATAGATGAAGTATTTGTACTCAAGGCTAATAAGCTCATCAGGGGAATAATCACTAATGACTAAAAGTCAGAAAACAAAATTTACATCACTGACTGGCACTCAGGCTGAAGTGATCCAGCACATTTAGGAAAGATCACATCCCAATTAACTAGCATATTTAAAGTGTCCATGGAAATGTGCAGTTCTGTTTCTCAAGAGGTAATAAATAAATTTCATGTGATTAACTACTGGTATATTTGCCCGTGTACACTTTATATTACATCTTTCATTTTAAAAAAATTATTATAGGATCTATACGCAAACTGAAAGACTATTGAAGCAAATCTAGAGCCTCTAAATTAAAAGTAATGATAGGATAATAGTTGAGAGAGAAATAAGACTAATGGGTTGCATTACATAAAGGATGTGCATTGGTACGGGCATAAAGCAAAGCAAGAAATTCACTTCAATTGACTTTGCTTCAGTCTAAAAGCAGTAAAACAGCTCATAGAAACAAATATCTCTCAGACTGGAGCTAGGAGAGAGCCAAGCAGCACTTGTGTAATGGGGAAATGCTGATTAGAGAAAGAGTATGAAGGTCATGTTCTAATTGAAGACTAATTGATCCCAGTCCACTGGAATCAATGAACCTTTCACCATCGACTTCAGGGACAGCAAACTGCCAAACAAATCCATGGCAGCCTCAGCTCTCAGGGCACACACCCAACCTCACCAGCCAGCAGTGGGTGCTCTTCAAGCTCAGGCACTGAGTGATGGTGCAAAACCAACAATAAATAACTCACTCATCAGGTATCACACCAGGAGGTCCTGTGTGCTTGGTAGTTTGACTTAGCCAAAGATGATCAAATTGTGAGCTGTAAAACTTCCTGTAAAACCTGGGATATGACATTCATGTTGGAGTTTTAAATGAAGAATCTACAGAATATAGAAGAAAAAAATCTGTATGTGCTTCAGTAAACAAAAAGAAAATGAGGTGATATAGTAAATAAGGAACAATTCACTTGATGATTTACAAATTGCCTTTGATGAAATATGGGCTATTACAAGAAGTATCTTTTAAATTATATATTTTTATCCTGGATATTCCATATATTGGACTGCTCATAAAAAAATATTAGTAATTTCTACTCTTATTACCAGAACTGTTACACAATTTTCCCCCGTGTAATTACTATATTATCCATCTTCTGTTCCTCCAGTTATTAGTTGCTTTAACTGTGACTCAAAGTCAGGTATTTTCCGAGCACACGTTCGCCACTGAAATGAAGTCCCATTGTAGGGATGAGTTTGTTGCTTTTGTTGCCTCTCTCAGTGAGGCCACTTTATTCTCTTACTGATGATCATTTGTGGTTCAGCTGGAGGTGTATTGAGCCCTCACTTCAGAACTTTCAGCTGCTTCTCTTCTAAAGAACACCTCCAGCTTCCAGACTCCAAAGGGAACACGGACTCTAGGAACTGCCCACTGACAATAAAGTTAAGTTAGCACTGCACTGGATAAGAACTATATTTCACATTGCACATGGTGACACAGGAAGCATTTTGGTAATTAAAGGAATATTCTATGTCCATTAATGTTCCATCTAGGGATGGGGATTAATTTTGCTGTATCATCTGTGCAGGGCTAAGAGTTGGACTCGATGACCCTTGTGGGTCCCTTCCAACTCAGCATATTCTGTGATTCTGTGATTGTGTTTTACCTATTTCTGATTTTCTGTCACTGCAAAAAGAAGCTGCAATAAAGGCTATTCCAGGTGCAAACTCAGGACAGGGAAAAGTGCAATATCAGAAGGAAAACTGAACAATAAAACCCCAGCCCTGCACAACAGCCCAAGCTGAACCATTCTCACCCATACAGTGTATTCATCCTCTTTCCAAAAGTACAATCCTCTGCAAGGAATTCTAAGCTACCCAAAAGTCTTCTGGTAAAGCCAGACCAAGTGGACCACCATGCAGAGACCTGTCAATTCAAACCATGCACATACCAAGAAGAGCTGTGTCCACAGTGCTGTGCCCCCCATGGCAGACTGTGCACGCTGGTGGGAGCTGACTCCTCTACAGAAATCACAAACCTTTCCCCGTTCACACTCTCATCCCTTTTTCCCTACCAGGATAAAGGAGATCAAACCAGTTTGTGGTCAGATTGTGGCAGCCTCACACCACCCATCTCCTCCCTCTGCTGCTCTGGCCTTGGGTTCTACCACCCCCCTGCCTCCCAGACAACAGCACTTGCCAGACCTTCCACTGAATCAGTTAACTTGCAAATCCCAAAGGAAAATAAATACTCATTAAAAAAAAATTAAAAAAAAAATCCTGTTTCAGCAAGTTAAATTTGCTCATTGTGCAGTTTTTGGGAACTGGGATGAGCTCAAAATAATTGGTGGGTGCATGGCCATATCCTGGCAAGAGAGGAGGGACAGGAGGGGAGGTACACAGTCACAGGCTCTGATATCTCATCCTACATTCCTACACAAACCAAACAAAACTTTGGCACAAAGAGGAGTATTTCCCTGCATTTCATTAGGTATCAGCAATAAGATTCAGTTTTTCCATGGAAACGTCGAATCCACATCTCAGAACCACAGCTGGAAGTTAAAGACAGTCCATAAAAAAGCATTTGGTTGGCAAGTGTAAACATATCCCAAAACAACTGCTGAATACAGATCCTGCATATTTTACTTATTTAACCACTTCATCAAATTAAAAAAATATAAGATTTTAAAAAAATTGTTAAATCCTCTGAAATAAAATCCTACATGCACACATGCTACATATAAATTTCAGTGATTCCATTCAGTGCATTCAATAACATTGTTCTTCAATGTTATTCCAAAGTTCCAAAGAATGAGATTATTTTATTTCTGTATTTACTTCTTTTTTTCTGTCTCTGTCAGACAATTACAATTATTTTTATTCCCATCTGCCAGTTACTATCCTTAATGGCAACAATGGCATAATGAAATCACCTCCAAAATGTATTTGTTTTTTACTACTATTCAACATGTAAATGAGAATGTAAATTCTAAGCCTTTTTGACAGAAACATCTCAATTCCATCTGAATTAGTAGCTTTGGAGCTCAGTATAATAGAAGATGCAAACTTCCATATCCATGTTTCAGGTCAGCTCTATACACCACAGTCCTTGGCATCTTGGGTTTGCATGGAAAAGGTCTTGGTACCCCATGTTCTGAGGGAACAGAACTGCTTGAAAAAAACAATAAGAAATTTATTAAGGGGTTGGAAAACAGCAAAATCAAAATAACCAAACTCAGGGACAATTAAATAGAAAAATTTCCATCAAACTCTTAAAATTAACATAATCCTAAGGGATTTCAAAATATCTTTTTCTGGGCTGTTGAGAAGCAATTGAAAGAGATGATATTATCAACCATGGATGTAGTGTTTCTATAGAGGCCACTGTTCACCCTCCAAGAGTGTAATCATTTCTGGAGGGACCAGGGCATGCAAATGTATGAGCTTTGAGTCCAAAACCACAGCCAGATGTTGTAGGCTTATCATTAAAATCACATGAAGAGGCACTGTTTGCAAAACAGTTTCACCCCAGAATCTCTTGGCTGATGCTTGAACACCAGCCCAGTTTGCCAACTGGTACCAGGCTGGGGAGGCTCCTGAGCAAATTGTCATGTTGCTAACAATTGCAGCACACTCCATTTTCCCTTCCCTGACCCCAGTGAAATGGGACAAACACCAGTTTTTTCTGGAAACAACAAAATCACTTAAAATTTCACCCCCAGCTTCATATTTCCACCGTCTCCAAGGTCACCCTCCCCAGTGAATCACAAATTCTGAATATTTTACAACATGAGGAAGGCTGTTCCTAACGTGCATTTTACCAAATCTCTGTGCTTGAAAGCAGCCTCAGCCTTCCTCCTGCTATTCCACAGCTTTCCCTGGTTTACTCTGCCTTTTAGCAACCAGGATTTTCAAGCAGCTTTAAAGCTTTCCCAGGCCTCTGTGGACAGCAGCTAAGAAAGATCAGGGAGTGGAACCTGCTATACTTTATCTCCATCCTATTCACCTTTGGAGGATAAGCTTTTATGATTCTATACACCAGATGGACTGCTGAGACTTGTTTCTGAAGGAGTTCATAATTTATTTTACACAACCGTGTCTATGTTCAAGTCCCACAGGTGAAAGGAAATTATTGTGTGTCCTTTCTAGTGTAGTGGGTAACTTTAAAACTACTGTTTTGTTCTCCACAACCTTCAAGCAACAGTAATATATAAGTAGGACTGGTTTGTTTAGGAAAAGCTACTACCTTGGATAAAGCCACTAGACTTTACTGCTATGGGACAAATTATAGGATCTAGTCCCACCCAGGAATTTCCTTTTTTAAATCAATGTCCTTTTCCTTTTACTACCTAACAGCTGTGACATGAGTATGGCAAATCCTCTAGTAGTGTAGTTGTCCCACAGACAAAACATTCCAACTATGACTTTAAACATGAAAGACATTAGTTGCATTGGAATAATAAGTTTTCTCTGAATCTAATATAATTCCCACTGAAACAGATTTCCTGAACTGAAAAATATGTAGCTGAGTACTATTCCACTTGAAAAATTTTTGGATGCAATTCTGTAAAAGGAATTCCTCCATAAACCCCATTCCTGCTCCATTAAGCTTCATATAGTGACTAAAAATGAGAATGTAATTATTAACTTGAACAAAGATTAAAGGGTCTCTACAGAGACTCTATGGTATTAAGAAGTGTAGTACAATTCTTAATATTTTTTTTCATTTATTAGTTTTGAATCCTTTTCAAAGATTTAGTCTCTGTGACACGTATCATATTACAGGAAACAAATACAGTAAAGGGATACATGAAGGGAAAATCCAGAGGATGAACTACAGTTAACTGAAGATTAACTACAGTTAACTTGCAGTTTACAAGCAAACTTTTCTTGTTCCCATGTTACATTGATAAAAGCTGGGGTTTTTTAACTGAATCACCAAGGATCCTTCTTTTTCTGCCCACACACTTCACAGGCAGATTGAATCACCCACATTCATTAGAGGATTGGGAATTGGGCTTTCAGTCTTGGAGGCTGCAGGCACAGCAGCCCCTGGGAAGTGCTGCCCATCAGTACTGGTCCCAGCAGAGATGCTGTCTGGGTCTGCAGGAGCACAGCAGCTCCACTAGCACAAGGAGAGGCTTGGTTGATCAAGGTACTCAGCAGAAACTGAATTCCAAACCTCCCTTTGGCCCACTCCCATCCTCTCACCCTGGCAGGGCAGGATGAGGGGGAAGGCAGGATGAAGAGATACTGTAGTTTTAGTTAAAAGAGGTTAAATCTGTCATAGCTTAAAAGAAGAATAGTAGAAAGTGAACTGGAATGTTGAAGCAGGTGAAAGGCCATTTATGATTAATAAGATCTTTTATTTTTCATCTTTCCATAACTTCAATTAAAGTACAAAAAAACAGGTATGAAATCCCCTTACTTTGTGGGATTAATATGAAAGCATGCTACTGCTTTCCTTCACAATTCAGTGCCCCAACACCACACCTCTGCAATAAACTTGTCTTTCAAAAGCTGTCCAGACCGCATCAGAAGGGTCTAAGTGTGCCTCTCCTGTTCCTCCTACTCCACAGCCTGCCCCACACATCTCTGAGAAAGGTGCAGTGGGCAACCTCGTTCTGCTTGCTGGAACTGCTCCATGTTACATAAATAATATTCACTGGGTCAGCATCAAAAGGGCATTTGGATTCAAAACTCACATTGGAGAACCAGTCAGTCAGGGCAGTCAGCTGATGACGACTGTCTCACTTGGAGTCCTGCTCCAGTTAATGCCAAATCCTTAAATCTACAGCTGCCACCAGTATTTCCTACATAACCCAATCCATCACACACACTCTGCACAGCAGAGCACGATTCCTAGGAAAGCAAAAGTGGCTGGTGGAAGCTGCCAGTTTGAGTGGCAGCTGAGCTGCTTGTTGAAGATCTAAAGCCTGGACTTACACTTCTGAAGGGGCAGGCATCTGTCTTAGCTCTGTGGATGTAGCCTTTAATTGTTCTAGTGTCTGGCAGACAAGAAAATGTCCATGTAAATGTGCTGCTCCATCACGGCACATTCCCCCCAAACACGGAGCTGTACATGAGGAGTCTGTGCTCAGGATGGTGTGGGGAAGCACAGCATGCCAAGCATGAAATAGTCAGGGAATTTCACTGCCAGCTTGAATGGCCAACCTGCACACAACAAGGAAAGTGAATCCTGGGCAAGTGGCTCCAGTTGAAGCAGAGGAAGGGCTCCAATTGTAATTCCATAGGGAGAAAAAACAAACAAGTATTCTCTGGATGTTGTGCTCTCCCCACTGCTCCCCTTTTGTAACTAGAGGGATAAGGGACTTACTAATACAGAGTAAGAGATGTGCTAAACACAGGAAGGTAAATTCCAGAATGCAAACTTGTAAAACCCCTCCGATCCTGTGACCCATTAGGGCCTGGTGCTGCAAGCTAAGCTTCATTTTCCCCAATCCTATTTGCTATTACTTCTGGAGCCACCAGTTTGTGAAAGAAAGCAATTTTTGCACTAACTTTCTTTCCAATTAGATTAGCCTTTGCATTTCTTCAGCATAAAAAGAATGAGCACCTTGCTGATACAGGAGGATTCCTTTTGAGAACCTGAGGTTCCTGCATTGTGCTTTGAACACCGACACCTGGGAGATCAGCATGAAAAGGGTAGGAAAAACACAGTCCCTCAAGGGAATTTAGATTGCAAATTACTGATGTGCTAATAAGATTCCTTATGTACAAACAGGAATAAAGAAAGAAGGAACACAGGCAATTTCAGTAGGATACATACAGACAAAATTAAATAACACTGTGGGAATAATCCTCTGTTAAAGACATACTTCAGGGCATTTTATTTCCCTCTGCTTAGTTAAATAAATGAATTGACTAATAGAAAATCAGAATTATGGCCTTTTTTTTTTCAATTTGAGGAATACTTAATTTTTTTTAATTGCTTAAAGACTATAATTATTCCAGTAGTACTATGCAATCACATATGCTAGAGCCACAAAAATTCATGAGCTAAAATTTGAAAGCTAAAAATATGAAAAATAAGTGAGGAAATGCTGGTTTTAACTCCACTGAAACATCCTTTATGTGTAGAGTTATTAAATGTACTTAAACCAAAAAAAAAAGCCCCAAAAGCACATTCCTGCCCTTTTTTTACTCTGGTTTCTCTGTTCCATTTTTTCATTTTAGTTTATTGAACCTGCTCATAATTAGTTTTGGCTTTATGTTAAGAATAACCACTCCTGTAAGGAAGAGCACATGGGCTCAGGATACTGAACCCACATTCATTTTTATTTTTTGTGGCACAGGGCAAGAACCTATTTTTGATCTCTAGTAGCACAAATCCTGCAAAAATTTAGTCTTTTGAAGAGTATATTGCTCCTATAGAAATAATGAGAAAGAAACTGAGAGAAGTTTTAGACCAAAAAAAAAAAAGTACTTGGAAAATAGGATAAAGACAAATCATAGCTTTGGGTTAGTTAACACCAGATAGAATCTGATGCACAAGTTCAAATACACCCAAAATTCTAAAAATCTGTTTCATATTGCTGTGTCCCAAGTGTTCTGTCTTTCTAATTTTAAGTAACATTAACCATTTTCCTGCATTAAACATTAAAAAAAGAAGTCTGACAATGTTTGGGGGTTTTTTGTTTGTTTTGTTTTTTTTTTAATCAACGTAAGTGATTTAGGTCATCCATTTGCATCAGAGAGATAAATAAAAATAAAATGATTTACAGCGCCTGTCTTGTGACAATTTTTTCTTTTAATTTCTTTCTGGGAACACAAGAGCATTAAACCAGAAGTGTAGGGGAAGTTGATGACACATTTCAAAACTACAGTGGAGTTTTAATTTCTGAACTGATGTTTCAGTCATTGGCTGTTACATAAAATCCATCTCGTCAATTCTAAGAGCAGTAAGAAGCCTCTCTTTTAAAAAAGGCTTTCTTCTTTTTCCACATGATTTCAATTTTTTCCTCCTTGGAACAGTGTAACAATGAGTGAGAATCTCTTATTTAATTGGAAGTTTAAAAAGAATTGATACATTTTATATGTTACATAAATCACAGCAAGAGATTAAAGGTCTTCTCTACAAGAATTTCTTCCAATTTCCAAGGGCTTGAAAAGATGGAGTTTTCTAATATATAAAGTTCTGAGAAACCATCTGACTTTAACAAAAGTTTCTTTTTTTTTTTTTTAATCCTGGGATATTTTAGAAGATAAATAACTTTTAATATTGTAAGAAATTTAGTACAGGGCACACAAAACCATGAGCATATGCTTTTTCAGAGCATGAAGAAAATGATCAAAATCCCAACCTTCCAATACTTAAAATTTGTAAATATTTGGACTGTAAGTATCAATGCACATGCAGTGCACAGTGTTAAATGTATATTAACTTTTTTTTGTGATTTATTTATGTATCTTAAGCTATCAGATATCATTATGATTACAACAAAATTACAACCAAGTGACAAATGTTTCCAACCAGCCACAGCTACATGAAGGGTCAGCCAAAGTAACCACAAAGAGTTTATAGCATATATGGAATACATTCCCATATATTTTGTTAAATTCTTCTAATAGAACTACTGAAAATTCACTGTGATCAAAGGAATGGTCCTCAAACTCCAAATTTTCTGATGAAACCCTCTCTCCTTCCCAACCCTCCCTTTTCACATACTGAATTAATTTGGGTGCTTTACACGAAGATGTAAGATTCCCTTCTCAAAAACATGCTGCACAATGCTGGTCTCTATATACTTTGGGCTGACATCTGAGCACCTTCCTTCAATTTATTGCCTCCCTTTTTAAATCAAAACACAGCATTAAAAAAAAATCCTGCTACTTAGAGTTAAGTACCTGGTATTATTTTCCTAATTATTATCCACAAGTCTTCAGTAATTTTTAGCTTCATGTCATTGCTATTAATGAGCCATAATACCAACTTAAAAACTATATTACAAGTGACTTCCTTTAGGTATCAGAGCTTCTGTCCATGTGGATAACCAAAGGTTATCCACAGCATTTCCTGCAAAAATATATTTTTAGGCCCTCAACCCAATACTGCAAATCCCGCTTGTGCTTTCTCTCTCTAATAAAGAGCAATTATCTTGGTAGAAGAAAAGCATCTTTGGCAGGAAACAGACTTAAAAGCTCTTGGAAATATCAGTTTTCTGAATTCACAGCCCTGAGTTAATGCTGGACTGAAGATTTTTTTCTTTCAACTCCTTCCCATAGCCAGGTTCCTTTTTTCTCTTTTCTAGTCTCAGGAGTATCCTCCCATTCCAGTATCCTGTTCCTTTTATACCTCCCTTTTCTTTTTTTGAGAAAAAATAAAAGAAAGAAAAGAGAGTAGCTAAGCAGCAGTAGAATTTCAACAGCCACCAAGTGCATGAAAGTAAAGAAATAGCAAGGAAGCAACAAGCCAAAAGTGGAAGAGGTTTAGTATTTGGCTCCCCAGCTGCTCAGCTGTTGTCAACTTCAGTTGGAAGAGCAAGAAGTTCCCGGGATGGTCAGGAGAGGCAGGGAGCAGGAGCTGCCCATTCCCTTTGGGATGCTCAGCAGCCACAGGGAACTCGTTGACACGAAATCTTGGCAGAAGCTGCAGAGGCAGCTCAGGAGTCCCATACAAGAGGCACAATTGCTCATTTGCCTCCCTTGTCTGAGCTCAATATCCCTCTCCCAATGCAGCATCACTCCTCTCCATGGGAATGCTGAGAACTGTCACTGTTCAAAGGCAATGATCAACACCAGGGTCAGCTGCCTCTCTAACACTCCCTTGTTCTTACAATGAAACTTCGTGTTCACTTTTCTTGGGATGGACAGAGACTTTATACATTATTTATTAGAATGAAGCAGTAACTCCCCAAGGCTCTTCCAAAAAAGTATAGGAGATTAAGGAAACAGGAGACTAAAGCTGGAGGTGCTAAAAGTGCCTTTCAGGAAAACCAGCAGGATTTATGTCTGCCTCTGAACAGTTGTTCAGAGCAACAAAATTCCTGATGCATTTTTCCATTCTATTACACAGTCTTATGATGCAATTTGCTACATAATTAGGAGATCCAAAAGCACCATGCCATTGGTTTTTACAGAATTTAGTTTTAAACCCATTCTTGGATAAAACACCCATCGTACCAACTAACAATACTCTGCCTCCTATGCTACAACATAGTGTAAACAGTGAGTACCTATAATTAGCAGCAGAATGTCTAGACATGAGTTTAAATCATTGTTTGGTTAACATGGCACTATAGCTGTAGGTGATGTATTACAGAGACTATTGTTACAAAAATTCTGTACCGATCAATTTAAAATAACCTTGTAAAGTTTAATTGCTATCTTACAAGAGTAATGAATTGAGCAAATGTCAGAGCCTAGTAAACGTGTCTTTTATCATAAATCAGTATTTCACATGCAATAATTACCCCATTAATGCTGAATGAAATGCTTACTGCGTTTGTCTAGCATGCACTGTAAGTGGTTGAAATGACCAGGTATAAGCAATAATTTCCTGACAGACATATTTGTGGGGGGAAAAAAAAAATCATTTTGAAAGGGAAATTAGAATCATTAAAAAGGTACCACAGTGAAGATAATTTTAAATAGAAGCAAAAGTATAGTGTCCTAAATTCTCTTTAACAGTTTCTGAGCTAAATAAATAAAAAATATAGTATCCTGCAGCATCTTCCTAAAGCAAGAAGGCTCTATGCTTCATTTTGGTTTAGTTCTGTCTTATGAGATGAAAAATGGAGCAGTTGCCAATTTATCTAACTTAAAAAGTCCCAGACTTGCCAAGTATGCTGTGATAAATAGCTTTAACTACCTTCTGCTCATATGTTATTATAGGACATGACAAAGGGATTTGTAGATTAAGTCTTCAACTTTATTTGTGATACTTAAAGGAAGAAAGATGAAAAGGGCACTTAAGAGGTTTAACTTGAAAAATACGGTTAAAAAGGTAAACAAACAGCAAAACTGTATTTTACATTGAAAATATCTAAGGATTTAGAAAAGTCTTTAAAGAAAGCTCAGTGCTGAGACCACTGAGCAATGCCATAAATAACTATGATCTTCTTGCTTGTTTTCTGAAATACATTTTTATAGATTCTGTCCACCTGAGAAACCCATGTGCGAGTAAGCTACTGTCTCAGTCTGGGACACTGAGGGATGATATCCTTTGCTATCACATGTAAAAGGAAACTAAGATAAATACACAAGTGTACCAATAATCCAATTCAATATGCTCCACACAACACTGCTGTAACAATCCTAAGGCTCAGACACAAAGACTCCCACAGACAGATTAAAGGGACACCATCAAAGCTGCGCTCTCCTCTTCCCTTTCTGTTCCTAAGCTCAACTCCACCACGTACTTTTGTTGTGTAGGTTTCAAAGTGAGAACTCCTTTTCACATTTTTTTCTTTTTGTAGATCACTGGGGCATGAGTCTTGCATCTTTTTGAACCAGTTTGCCTGCAGGCCGCCACAAACACTGCAACAGCCTCTTTTAATAATTTCACGCTGCTGTGATCATTGAAAGAAATCCACACATCTATATTTGCTACCTTGTAAATTAAAGACTTTCTAAAAAGCTTAGGAAAGCTTACAAGTATGCCTCCTGGCTTGCCAGCAATTTATGTGCACCAGTAATGACCATTATCATTAAATTATTAACATAAATCACTACCATTAAATGGTCTTTACCCTCATCCTCTACAGCATGTTAACTGATGATGCATCATGACAAGAAAGTTTTTTAACTATTTCAGAATATTTTGCACAGGATATCACATTGTTCACATCATGCTGTGAAGAACCTTTTGCCTGATACAAAGAGTATGGATTTGTCCAAGTTTTGCAGATTAATCTGCTCCTTACCTGTTATGAACTGCAACTGTTTTCCCTCCATCTTCAGCAGTGGTTCTTACCTGCCAGTTTTATCAACCTGCATCCCAAAACGATGAGGCTTGAAGGACATAACGATTGCAAGACAGGGAGAACGATCAATAGTTTAATTATCATATTATTATGTCATCAACATGACAGAAACTTGGCAATTGTTACAAAACCATCATCTAACAAACTGCTGTTCCAGAATTAACCCAGATTTGAAATGTGGTGGAAGAAAACCTCAACAACTTTATGTAAAGCTATAAGGAAACATAGATGAGACAGATACCTGCCAGATATGAAGTTCAACTTCTGCCCACTATTTCTGATATTCATTGCTTTGCTCTTCTTCTATACAGGTTTAGATCATTTTGAATAGTGTTTTACTTTACAAGGTAAGTATCACTCTAGTCTTATATTATAAAGTATGAAATAAAAATTCTTACTGGCTGTTTTACGGATCCAGTTCATTAATTTTTGAGGAAAACAAACAGAGAACTGCCTTAAGGAGCAGTACTGCTTACAGCAACAGTATAGGAGAAAGATCTGTTTGTACAAGGGCCTTGTGTGATAGAAACAGCACAAACACCCTATTTGTCTCTCCAGCACACATTTTAATTGCTGCTTTTCCCTATCTTGGTTCACAGACTTCAGTGCTCTCTTGATAGTTCTGCTGCTGACTCAGGTTATGGGTACGGGCAATCAAATATTATCTTTTCAAAATCCCCAAATAGTGATTTTATTCAAACAATTAAGTGATTGTGACCTACTTGCAAAATAACTGGTCACCAAGAGATATACAGCCATTCTCAAAGCTATTAGTCTGCTGATTCAAGCTCAGAAACTGTTCTAACCTCAGTGGTAGCTCCACTTCTCTAACTCCCTCATGCAGCCACATCACTGGTTTCATGCTGTGCTTTCTTTTTGGTGTTCCACTGGAATTACACCAACACCAGCCAAAGCATCTCCTTCTAGGCACAGTGTTCACACACTTCACTTGAGGCACCATTACAAACCTTCAGTATAGCCTTTAAAAGAGATACATTTGCATGTACGTGTGACCCTTGTGTGTGTACATGTTGATTCTACCTGACTCATCATCTCTAAAAGAAGTTAAAATGCTTCACCTTTTAGCTAGATCTGCCACGTGGTATCTGTGACATCTACTGACAGAACTTCAGAGGTTATATAGCTATGCTTTTTATTTAATATAAGATCCTTTTCATAAATGTAGATCTTCTCCAATAGATATTTATCAAATGCTGATAGGCTGATTAAACTGATTGTACCACTACTGACCACAAAAGCTGACTATATTCTTTATTTCACCTTACTGCTCAGAGTAGTACTACTGAACAGAGATAGTTCTAGAAATAATAAAATGCCAGTATTTTCTTTTATAAATTTCCCTTCTAGATAGACCTATCTGTATTCTTTATGTGCCACTTTGCATTTTAAAATAAAACAAAGTTTACATTTCTTATTTTCTACTCTATGTTACGTTTCTTATTTTTTACTCATGTTTCTTATTTTCTAATTTATGGTTTTTGTTTTCTACTCATGTTACCACACACTTCACAGACTGAAGCTGAAAATCCTTATTAAATGTGGGGCTAAAACATTTTTTATCCTGCCACAATTCCTGGAACTTCTCAGAGCAGCCTTAGTTTGTGGGAATCTGTGTAAAAAGTCTCTGAGAAGAGTGTAAAAGTGCTGGTTATTTTATGCCAAAGCTAATATTGCAATATTCTGACCACATTTGTATGGTCACACCTAACAAACGTTTCTTCAGGCCCTTCCTGGCTGAGTGATTAAAGAATAACATTTGTAACTGTATAAGTTTTTTAAATGACATGGCTGAAATCAAGCCCATTACAGGCCATGCTGTCTCTCAAAATATGGGGTGAAAACTTTGTTAAAACAGCAAAGACTTTCCCTTAGAAAAACATTTCACATCAGAAAAACAAACTATGAAACTCAAGGACCACAGACCAATTAGGTTGGAGAAGACCTCTGAGATCATCGAGTCCAACCTATGACCAAATACCACCTTGTCAACCAGACTGTGGCACTGAGTGACACATCCAGACTTTCCTTAAGCATCTCCAGGGACAGCAATTCCACCACCTTGCTGAGCAGCCCATTCCAACATCTATTCTCCCTTTCTGTTAAGAAATTCTTCCTAATGTCCAACCTAAAACCTCCTACCGCAATCCACTTAAAATAGGAATAAATAGTGAGCTATATTTCTTCTGTGTTACAGGTGATACAAAAGGAAAATACAAACATAGAAGAGATCCAAGGTAATGCAAGACTGAAATGAGAAACTGCAGTACTCATTGAATAATTAGCCCTGAAAGGTAATCTAAAAAATAAATATGAACAAAAAAGCATCAACTTAAGGACCACAGTTCACATGGATAGACAGTGCTGATCAACATGTTGGAGGTAATAAGTGTAAGGCAAAGGTTGTGCACCCCCAGATACAACCTAAGGATGCAGCCACCCTGCACCTCAAGACAACCTCCCTTTGAGCGGGGTCCAGGAAGAACCAGCACCAACTGCTCCAGAGCCAGAGTCAGGTTTTACTGTGTTTCCACCACTCAAAGCACAGCCCAGGGGCAAGTGGTTGCCCTGGCATGCAAAGGCACTCCGTGGCCATCAGGTCAAACCCACAAAAAGACAGACAGCAGAGGCTGTGTCTGGATTTGCCAAAAAAGCAATGAAAGAACCAACATCACTTTGCAAGAGTTTACGCAGCACAGCCAAGCTCCCAGAACCACCTCCTGAGAAAGCAAATACTTCACAGAGGTAACTGATGATATTACAGTATGAAATGAATTGACTATTAGCCTTCAGCAAATGGGGTATTTATTGTTTTTAAATTGTACATTAGTGCTCAAGCAACAATGATATTTATACTGCACATCAAACCACAAGAATAAGGAAGTAGTGAGCTAAAACTGAGGACTTAGATTAGTGATCTTTTATGCCCTGGGGGAGCATGAGATGTAAATAGATGCACACATAAAGTAAATAAGACACAATGATACTGGGGGAATAGTGCCAACTGAGGCAGCAATATGAAAAAGCTACTGTTCTGAAATGTCCAGTGGATATCAGACTCCAATCTGAAAAGACAGTTTGGAAACTGAAGAGATTTTAATAAAAGAGGGAACAATCCTGAAACAAGAGTAAACACATAGATAAGAACACATCCAGGAAAAGCACAGACTTGATATTTTACACTACCATAGGTAGAAAGCAGCACATAAACCTCCATACAGAGCACTCAAAATGAGCTGGCACACACTGTAATGCTACACCATCATGTTATATTTTTGTCTTTAGAAGTTTTCCTCAGAGAGCAAGCTGCAACATCAACATATCACCATTAAAAATTCCTGTTATCCTCCTACAGCTTTTAAGTTGTAGATATTAACAAAGATGAAATGCTTATCTATTCAAATAGAAGGGCAATTTTGACCTTAGTGCATTAGTGTAAAAACAAAATGTGTTGTTTTGATATTTACAAGATGCCAGAATTAGCTGCACTTCACAATCAGCCTCATGGCATCCGTGCTAAAACAGCCTTCCAAAAGTCCCTCTGGAGGAGGAGAGAAGGGAAAAAGTAAGGAAAAAAAACCCAAAAAACCCTCAGATACCAGCAGAGGATTTACAAACCAAACTTTAAAAAGACTGAACTGAGTACTTGAGCTCTGTAGACAAAGGACTCATGAAGCCCAAACTAAGAGCAGGCTCTGCATTTACATCAAATCTTTTCCAAGACCAGCTAAAAGCTCTGCTGCTGCAGAGGATGAATTCTGCTATCCAGGGGGCACTGGAGGTGCCATGTAGTTAGTTTGCACAAGCCACATTCCTCTGATTTACCTGTACACCCTCACATTTCTCTTGCAAAATATGAGACAGAGGACTGTTCTTTGGTGATATTTTGGCCACGTGCCACTGCTGCTGTGCAGTTTGTGAGTGAGATACACCAAGCACTCTGAGCTTAGGTACTGAGCAAAGCAGGCACACAAACAAGACTGGTTTTAACTAATGTCTGAGCAGCAATAATAACATTTAGCAGCAACACAGCGAGTACTGCAATGGCATCAGTGACAGACTGTGCTGTGGGTGGCTGGAGGAGGCCCTAAAACCTACCAGGAGCATCCACACCACTCCCAAGCTTTTTACTGAACATCTCTCAGCAATACACCAGCATAACGTCCTGTACAGCTTTCAGAGATTTCTAATTTTTATTTTATTCACTTCTTATCTCAACAGCAAAGATCCTGCACGCCTTTAGAGGAATATTAATGATGCAGAAGACCCAACCCTGAACCCTGTGAAAGCCATTACTGTTCACTCAGAGTAATTGGTCCGGTGCCAGCTCAGTTTATTATATCGCCTTTGTTTGTTTCCCTGAAAACACGATGCTACAGTGAACCAGGGGATGTTAATGTGTTTCCATGCCATGCTGCATTTGTTTTTATTGCCAGAACTCCGTTCTTAATATAGCTGATACTTTCTTCGAGGCTGAGACATCTTAATGAGCTCAGCACCACCATGTACAGAGACTCTACCAAAGATCAGCGGGTGCCTCGTGAGCACTTTGCTGGGGCGGGCATGGATCACTGTCCAAATGCTACTGCTGGCTGCAGACTAACTAATGCAGCTTTAACAAGCTAAAAACATCCTGCTAAAACGAATCTGTCATTGCAAATAAGTAACAATAAAGTGGGCACACGGGGTAATAGGTTTACCAAGGGCATTGTGTGGTGGTAGGAATTATCTTTTGTACTTGCTGTCTATGCTGATAATGGTGGTGGGGGGTTGCATATACTTTTTATTCTGGAAATTTCAGTTGCTAAAAAGAGATCTTACTGTCACAACTTGATGCATAAATATGACAAAATCCCTGCAGCATCCCAGGTTCATTAAATTGTCCCACTAATAAGGTTGTGCCTGAGAAGGAGTCCTGCTTACCCCATGCATTGAAACAGCAGTACCCCAGGCAAACCCTCTGATCTCAGCCTTTCAAAGAACATAGAGTAGCACTGAGGAGTAATACCAGGTCAGCACTGCTCTTCTGACCTGCAGGGCTACAAATAGCTTTTATCAAGATAGAAAGGTGCTCTGCCTGAGAGATGGGGTCCAGTTTCAGTCCACAATTGCACCAGAGCAGCACAAGATCTACTTTCAGGTTTAAACTAAACCCATGCACTTACCTCTGTAGTTACAAGAGTGGAGATCCCCATGTGCCATACAGGTAAAAATAGAATTGGTATAGAAACATACACACACATTTGTGAGAAAGTTCTTTTGCATTACTCTGAGAACAGAAAGAAATCTTTACATTCAAACATAAATAAAAGTACCTCTGATGCAGCTCTCCCCTGAACAGCCACAAAAATATAAATAGAGCTCAAAATTGAAACAGATCTCCCCAGTAGGCCCCTTTATTAAATCCAACACCTCCTTCTGCTCTGAGTAACTTTTCACATTGATTTTCCAAGCATTGGGAGTTTTTTAGGTTACCAATCCCTTCCAATGAGGGTCATACATGCAAGGAGTCCAAATCTGCTCATGTTCAAGACCAGGCTGTGGAAGGGGCTTTCAGCAACCTTGTCTAGCGGAAGGGGTCCCTGCACATGGCAGGGGGTTGCAACGAGATGATCTTTAAGGTTCCTTCCAGCACAATCCATTCTAGGACTCTTTATTTAAAATAAATGGAAGCTTGAGGTGATTATGGGCACGGCATCACTGTTTTTTCCTCATGATGGATTCCTCAGTTGCATTTTACGTCTCTTAGCTTTCCACAATGGAAAAAGGAACATTTCCCTTCACTGTGCATGACGTTTGTCAGCTATTTACAGTCACACAAAAATCAAACTGAAAAAAAAAAGGTAAAATCTTCTTAAATAATCTCACAGTATTTTTTTTATACACTCAAAATTGTAAGCCTGCTGGCAGCTAAAATGTGGCCATGAATACAGCTGAGTCACAGAGAAACAGAATAAACATACCATGATTTATGGCTTTACGATTTACCACAGAAAAGCCACTGAGCTGTCAGGATGACTGCAATTTTCTCTTCCTTCCGAGACTTGGACTGCTCCCAATTAGAGCAAAGTATTTCAATCCCTTCAAAAACTAATTCCTTCTTTTTTTTTTAAAAAAAAAAAAAAGTACACTGAAGACAGGACCACAAGATAAAGCTGTTTGACTGTAAGAAAAGGAGCTGTAAAGAGTTCAGCATCACTCAGTGGGTGTCTGGCAGCTCAGGTAGGGGCAGTGACTCACGGGGGCCAGGTTGGATGTGTCACTTTATGGCAGCAGCTGTTTGTAATCTGGGCTGAGGGGCAGAGGTTGGATAGTTTGCATTGACCTGTGGTGGCTGTGAGAAGACTTGGGGACTGATTAGATCCTGTTGCTCCTCCATCTACAGCTTTTCCCCCATAAGGCCAAGGGCTCTTCCTTAGCCATTTGTCCCACACAGCCTTCCAAGGGTTTTCCAACTGGCAGCTGCAGCATCAGCTGTGCTTCCTTCACTGCCAGCCCGTGGCTGCATTATGGATGCTGGCTGTGGAACTGCTGCCTGCTCTCATCTTTCTGCATCCTCCTTCTGACAGCAGCGTGCCAAAAACAGAGAGACCAGGTCTTAAAGGTCAAGGGATATTATATGCATCATTTCAACTTATCACCAGCTCAAATAAAGAAAAAAAAAAAGAAAAAAAAGCCAACCACCAACCTCTTTTTCCTTATGTTCGGCTTAGTCAAGGTTGACCTTCTAGCTTATTAAGAAACATTTATCTATTTCACACTTGCAGTTCTTGCAGAGAAGTACAAGAGAATGTTAAATAAAACATTTAAATCCGTATACATACTTGAACCAAGTATCACTATACTTCATAAAACCAGTAAATTAGACAAGTCCCTCTTGCAGTACCCTTTTCTGTGGCAGACTAAAGAACAGTGCTTACGAAGTGGCTTATTTTAATGTTCTTGATCATCTGTAGCAGTACTATGTGCAACACTCAAACAATAGAAGGGGCACTTGGAAGGCAATCCAAGAAGCCCAGAATTGTGCTCTCCTTCACAACCCAAATGGATGTTATCAATGGCCCTTCTATTCATCTTTCACACACATAAGCACCCAACCTTGCATATATATATATATATATTTTCATTCTCCCTCAGAGCTAGATCCCATTTTAAAAGCTTTGGTGACGTCACCCTGATAATCCAAGCTAAAAACTGGAGGAGAAATTCTCATTCATGTAAAAAAAAAAAAAAAAAGAAAAAAGAAAAAAAGAGAAAGTGTCACTGTGAGCTTTCCAATTTGGGGCTCAGTGTTCAGCGATGTACTGCATGATCCTTCCTGTCAACAATAGCAGATGTGTTTCTAATGGAAATAATTTGCTGGATATTTATTTATTGACATTTCAGATGAACCAACATTGTTATATCTTAATCTTAATCATCATTTGTACAATATCCTATCTGAGCAAAGATTAAGGACTGTATCAGATTCCTTTATAGAGCTTTCAGCAGTATTTCCTCATAAGTTAGAATCCTAAGGTGAAATGTGAAACTTAAAGTAATATGGCACAACTACAACTAAACAGTAGCAAAACCATGGTTTAGGTCAGTGTAAAACAATTGCAGAAAGGAAAAATGCTAAAAATAGCTAAATTTATATCAAATTATCAATTTCTGATAACTCAAATCCTAAATACATCAATTAATCTTGCAGACTATCTTCCTAAATTTCAGCTCCAGTCTCTAACAAATGCTTCCAGTGAATGCAGAATTTTTCTCTGTTACACAACCTTGGGCCAGTTTTGGACAGCTAATTCACAACAGCCTGTTCCTGTGGCCTGGACACAGCAAACACAGATGAAAGGCCAGAGACAATAACACCAAGGACCAAAATTTAATGCACATGGACAGAGAAGCAACCGTTCATCACCTAAATTGTTTTAAAGCCAATTCTGTTTCTCTAGGCTGGAGACTGTGGCTTGCCCATAGAGAGCAAATTTAAAGATCAGGGTTCTTGACATGGTAGATTAGGCTCTCCTTCCACGCATTTTGCTTGCTGTGTAATTTGATCATTAACAATCTTTGTGCCAGTTTCAGATAAAAATGTCCTTAGTGTCTTTTAAAGGCAGCAATTTTTTCCTGAAATAAAAAACTTTTAAGGTTTCTTTCTTTTACACACACAAAAAATTTTCTTGCTGCCAGTATTAGTAATATATTAATTATTTAACTGAAATAAATGCATCTGTTAATGTGTTTAATTAAGCATACAAAGCTCTTCATTTGATGTTATTTGTATTTAAGATTTCCTGTTTTCCCTGAAGTATTTATTATCCAAGGCATGATTCTTCTAATCTTAGACATACTCTGGGACTGAAGTACTATTTTATATCAGCATTTCTCAGCTGCTTTTATCATGAATAGATATATTACAAACCATGTTAATGAGCTGTTTAGTATTCATATATTAGACTTTTCCTCATTTTATATGGAAATACTACTATAAAAATTCCAAGAATACTAGTTTTATGTGCATGATAATGATGAGATTCAAAGCAAATAAGAAGTAGAAAATCTGTGGTGGCAGTGAATATGAAATGGATTAGTACATCGTCAATGTGCTTTACATTGGTATAAAATTATTAAGCATGTAATTAAGTAGGATCAATGGCACTGTTTGTTTTGGAGGTAATGTTTGAGCTATTTTAGATGTGTCATCTTTAAGAATTTAATTTCACACTGTAATGATATTCTTGTAATTTCCTCCTCCTGCTATGAAGTCACATAGTCACGATACGTGTGAAATCCACAACAGATCAAGAAGTGACGAGGGTGGAAGGCCAGGCCAAAGTCGCCGTGACGGAAGATGAGAACAAAGCAAATTAAATAACTCTGTAAATACAAAAATAGTTCATTTCAACAGACCTTATTCATCAGGCATATTCAAATCCCCAGGACTGTTAGCAGGAAAGAAATTATACAGTCACTTACAGCGACGGCAGCTTTGACCTGGCTGACCTCGGAGACATCTCCAGTGCAGCCAAAGTGAAATGAGATTTGGCTTTATAGGAGCCTAATGAGTAAAAGTCAGCCTTCAGGACACTCACATCTGCATGCAGGTCACAAAAATAAATAAAAATTTAAAAGCCCAGCTTTGGGTAAAGATGAGAGAAAGAGAGAGACTATTCTCTGTTTTGAATAGAGAACTTACTACTGGTTACCCAATAAAACCTGGGCTCTGAAAAATCAGTCTGCTACTAAATTATCTCAGTTTGAACTGGGAATTGCAAATCAATGAAAGAAAGAATTTGTTATTATGGAAAACCCAATGTCTGAGTAAGTTCCCTTATTAATTTTACATGCTGGACAAAGCACATGCTTCCCCTGCAGTCCCAGCTCACTGCATGGTCTCCCAGGGACTGAAAACAGAGCCAGGGACATCAGCAACACTCAGGATTGAAAGGGGTGAGGAGCTTGGAGACATATTCATTGAAAAACAGGACAACAATAGGTATATTTTCTACTGAAAATATAGTCAGAGAAGATTGATTTTGGTAAGAATAATGCACCTTTACCTTGTTATTGAAGTAAACAGGTGTTGTACTATATAACTGTTCTCTTAACGGTAGATCAGATATCCACTATTTATACTATTCATTACTTGTATCTGTGTTTTACACTTGAATTCATTGGCTTTAGGTTATGCAGCAGGACACTTTTAAGTGAAGTTGCTTCTTGCTCAAAGAAGTTTTGCACATTAGAGATCTACTCCAGACAACTTTAGATTAAACAGCTTAAAACTTTACCTCAAAGATCAACAGCCTGGTATAGAAGTAGAGGAGAAAAAACTTCAGAATGAGGCAGAAAATGCCATCTCAATATTCTCCACAGCCTGAGCAAAAAGGCAGCAAGAAACAGTCTTTGTAGCCTTGGCATATTTATGAATGCTTAACAAGTGAAGCAAAGAGAAGAAACACTTCAGTATAATTTCATTATACTATGAAAAATTAGGTTTTTTCCCCACATAGATTTTGTTGCAACACTTAAATAATGAAAAATAAGTTTGCCACATCTTTACTCTGAAGTGACTTGTGTTATTGCAAGTCCACCATTAACAGCTATACCTGTGCATTTAATGAGTCTATAAATGGCAGATGGTAAAAAAATAATTTAGCATTCTCTGTGAGGAAATATATACACAAACTTGGGTCCAATCCTCTGAATGCCTGACTTCATGAGTAGAACTAACTTGAAATTACTTCACATCCTAAGTTTTACACACAATTTAAGACCTGTTTGTGAGGGCACGGTTCACAGTTTTCCAAAGTGGTCGTACATGGATGTTAATGTATCTTTGAATAATGGAAGATGAAGGCGTTCAGCACTGCAGACTTAAAAAAGTTTCATTCAGAAGTATTGGGGCATGAGTAAGAGCTGCTAAAACGTGGACTTTCTGGATTAGATTTGTACATCAGTAAGTTAGCATAAGGAATTAAATTCTTACTAATTTTCAACTAATTTTAACTGATTTTTTCCATCTTTTCCTTTTCTGCTTCATTAAGTTCCATTCCTTTGTCATAGTTATGCATTTCTCTTTGTGAGCAGAGGTTTTTGTCTTGCGTTATTTCTTCATCCACAGCAAAATGCCATCTTTGCTGACTAAAACTACTGTGCATTTTATAGCTAATAACACTTCTAAATTCTTATTTTAAATCACAGCCCTATTTCCAAAAAGAACTTGTCTTCCAGAAATTCATCTGCTTGCTAATAAGAGGTGTTTTCAACCGTAATTTTGAGAAGAAAAATGGTTATTACACTTTGGCAATTTTAAGTGACAAATAAAGAATTCCATTCAGCCCTCTATTTAAATACAGGACATTTCTCCTGGTACAGGATCTACAGGCCAGATGTATCATTATAATTATAAACATTTGTAATGAGCCTCAGTGCAATTGGGAGCCACAGTGAGGTAGCCTCACCTCAGCTAAAAATCTTCCAACAAGCAATTTCATACCTAAGATTGCCATAATTTATAAATCCCTGCATTATCAAAAAGTACCTTTTTACAGCAGCAGAGCCAAGAAGGCTTTTGATGATGCTATACAGTTATGGTTTTTTCCTAAATATGTTTCTAATTTTTATCAGTGCATAATCAACAGACGATGCTGTGATACAGTCATTTCTCTACCTCTCTTGTACCAAAGCTATTCCTGACAGAGAAAGCAATGACAGCCTAAAAATCAACACCCTCACAACCAGCTTTGGGATTTGGCTGAATTATCCTGCAACAGGTGCATTCCTCATTTTTCCTCTCTTTTCCTGATGCTGACTATTGAACAGCAAAAGACAGCAAGACACAAAGGACTATTAATGGAAAGATAAAAACTGAGACAGAAAATGAAGCTGTACAGAGTTAGGGTATTAGTGAAAAGGATAAGACTTATAAGAGGGGCAAGGGAATCCATTTAGGATGATGAGATGGGAAGAAAAAAAGAAGGAACATGGAAGATGAAATATAGTTTTCATAGCAGTTTTAGTAGTTTGTCAGTAGAACTAAGAAAAAAGCAAGATAAGTGTGAAAATAATGACTAAAGCATCAGCAAGGACTAGGGAGAAACAAAATACTATGTGAAAATGCAGTGCTGGAGTGAAAGGGCTCAACTGATGCACAGAAGCCCTGAGAGAGTTGTGAGGACATAAGTGTAAAGGGAAAGAGGAGAAATGAAAATAAGTAATAAAACTGTTGCTAAAGAGAGTACAAATTAAATGGATTGCAAAAAAAGGTGCACGGAAATAGGGACAAAAACCATCGTAAAGAGCTTCTAATAAAACCCCAAACAAAACCCCGATGCTGCAAATGCACATCTCTCCACTCCCTCACTTGCCCAATGACCAGTTCCTGCCCCCTCTTTTGGGCAGACAGGCATCCCAGAGACTTGCTGGTGCAGTTTCCTTCATCCACTGGGCTACTGTTTAATTCCTCACCGAGATCTCCTGCGTTGCCAGTGCAGGAGACACATCCCACTTGTGAAACTAAGGAACACTACATCTGCACCTGAAAGACAGCCCATGCTCAAACTGTGATTAACACTGAAACATGTGTCTTGTTTGTGGCCAAATACTGTCAAGAAGGTTAATGCTGAAGAAGAAAAAGCCATTAGGCTTGGCTTAACAGCCAACCCAACCTCAGAAAAGAGAAATTGTACCAAGACTTTCTATCTCTTCTTGCCACATGTGCACTCTCTTTTTTTGGGGGGGTGTAATTTATAGCTTAGCTAGGAAAATAAAACTGCTTTAGGTTACAAACTTAAAAACAAAGTCTTTGTCAAAGTATGAATTACTTTTATAAGTTTTTCAAAAGATTGATCTTTTCATTTTCTTGTCTTATGAGTATATATCCCATTAGATCTGCTCCTGTGTAGGAATTGCAATTTTAGCAAGCAATTAATCCATAAATGAGCTGTTTCAGAGTTTTAGGTATTGGGCATCATCCTTCAAAGGCTCTGTGCTGGCCTCGTATTACACCTCCATGTTTCCACAGATCTGAAAAGAGGCTCATTTTGTCGGCAATCATTTAATTGAATTCCCTGTGAATCACTTTTGGAAAATCATGCTCAGGTTAATCAGGTATAGACAAAAAAAAAAAAAAAAAAAGGAAGATTTTTTAATGACCATTTCCCTAAGAGAANATAATCAGGCATAGACAAAAAAAAAAAAAAAAAAAGGTAGTATTTCTAATGACCATGTCACTGAGAGATACAATGACCTTTATGTCCTTCAGCACTGAACTTCTTGTTGCATACTTTATTCCAAAGGAAAATATGCACCAGAGAGTCACTGGCATTGTACCTGTTTTATCCTGGACCTTCTGCCTGGGATGCTGAGTTTCTGTGCAATAACAATACCATGGTTTTCCATGTAGTTCTCATCTTTCCCATACACTAGAAAGTCTGTGGTTTTGACACCATCACCACCACACTCTCCAAGTTCATAAATAAAAACTGCAAAAAATTTTCCCCAAGTGTAAAGGCAAAATGAAATCCAATTTTATGCATTATGCTGCATTTTATGTACTCAGATGGTGACACAAACTCTGGCACTTTACTGAGTACGAGGCAAACTCTTGTTTAAAGTTATTCTTATATTATGAGCTCAAAGCATTTAAAAAATGAAAGAATTCGTCTTCCTTTTTAAACATTTTGTGCATCTCACAGATCTTTTGCTACACATTTGCAGGGTGTGAATCATTACTAACACACCAGAAACGACCTCACTTTACCAAAACCTGTTTGCCTACATTAAAAGTGAGTGCAACTGTTTATATTGGTAAGTTGTAAATAAATGTTTAAACATCTGCATATGTTACACTAAACACTAACTTCAAAATGATAATAAAAACCTACTGTAATGTCTTCAACTACTTTTTAAGGCAATTATATTTGGTTGGAACAGGACTGAGTGCATGGACTATGTAATGGACAATGCTCATGAACATTCAGACTGCAACCAGAGTGGAAACCAATCCACAGAACAGAAAATAAAGCAGATATAAATAAGTAAATAAATAAAGATAATTGAATGTTTCTAGTCTTCAAAATACTTTAAAGAAAATTAGCAGAAGCAAGTAATTCTAATCTCTGCCAAATTCTGGCTTTACCTGACTGTAGCATGGCACTTTCAAAATGATTATTTAAGAAAAAAACTTTTTATTCACAAAGCTGAAAATGCAGCCCCCTGTTAAATGAACCTGCTGGAGGCCAAGCTTCTGTTGCCAACCCTTTACAGCTCAGGCAGTAGTTCCTGAGAGGTCACCAGAAACAAGACTCATTGCACTGCTGATACCAGTTTGACAGACATACCCTGTGCTCTTGCAAGATCCTTGTGTTCAGTTCAGTGTAAATTTTAGTTCCCATAGTGTTACCTGTTAGCAGAGTATCTTATACATACAACAAGTGTTCAGTGTTCCATGGCTTTCCTCGAGCACTTTATCTATCCATCCTTTCAAACATTTCCTGTTGTGTATCTGATCTTCCCAATCTATTCCAGTTCCCATAGTTACCATGGATGCATAGAGACCCAGTTTATTATTAAAAAAGAAAAATACAAATATTAAAGAAAAATTAAAAGCAAGCCCAAGCTGAGCCATACCATCCTTCAGTGGGCAGAACACAGCTCCAGCCAAAAGCCACACAATCTCCTTCAGATGGGACTCACCAGCCTGTGTTCAGCCCTGCACCAAGACTCAGTGCCTGGCTTTCACTTGCTGAGAGTTTGGATCTGTACAAGGGCTGTATGGGCTGTGCCATACAATACCAGGATCACACAGAGAATCCTGTGGTGGACTGCTGTGCCCATTTTCCCTGCAGTGTTTCTGTGGAACAGCTGGAAACTGCCTGTGTCCATCACAGGTCAGCCCTGGCCTCCCCTCACAGAGCCCTCACAGCCCTGTCTGCCAACACCCAGACCCGCACTCCCACCACAAGTCCAAATAATGATGATGAGAATGATTTTTTATTATTATTATTATTACCAAAGTAGGGCAACAGCTGTCTGTTTAATCCCACCAAGTATTCAGAGTCAGTCCCCTTCGCACAAAATGAACAAACTAGTTTTATACAGAGAAGAAAAGCGTGTGCATCCCAGTAATGTGACAATGTGCTTACGCCTCAGAAGTAGCGGCACCGTCTGTAGGGAAATCATAAAAAAGAATTGTCTCTAAAAGTTCTCTGGGCTTTAATACCACTGCCTTTATGCTGGCTGTGACAGAATGTAAATGCAGGAGCACCAAAATTGTTCCCTGGCCCAAGACAAGTGCTCCCCAGCACCCAAAGATTGGGAAACCCAGAGGGAAAAGGAGCAAAATTAATAGAACGAAATGCAGGAGCCTCCTTGAAGTACAACCCCCACCTCAGGAAGACAACTGGGCATCATCAAATCAACAGCAGCCCCAAACACCACAGTGGAACAAGCTGAGCTCCTCCACACTGATGGCAGTACAGGATTTGTCTCAATGGGGGCTTCTCTGTAACCTTTCTAAAAGGCTTAGAAAGTACAAGGACCATCAACATTCATCCTTCCCAGACTGTTTGCTCTAATATTCTTTTAACTGTCAGAACATCAGTAATCCCATCACATCAGAAAAACTACCTTTTCTGGAGGGACTGAGGACTTCCCAAACAATGGAGTAAGGAGAAAACACAGGTCAGAAGATGAAGCCCAGGTCACAATCACCCAGATATTTTCTGCAGGGAAAGTGGGCAGACAACAGCAAACTACCTGAACGGGATCAAGCACTGATAGGCTACAGAACAGAAAACAGGATGGCAAAAGCACCAGCCATAATAAATACATATTTTATGTCTTTTCTTCACCAGTGGTACCAATCACAGTAGCTTTGCCAGCGTAAAACTACAAGGAGAACTTCACTGGGAAGTGCAATTGCTTTGAGGTCTGTAAAAATAGTATCAGGAAAGCTAATTCTCCTTCAAAACATTCATCTTGTTTTGTCAGAAACACTTCTTCTCACCAGCTAACATAAAAGTATGGCAATATTTTATTTCTGCATTAAGCATTTAACTTAATTTTATGTAAATCAGTAGCAGTTTCATAAAATTTGTTGATATTTGTCATTTTGTTTTTCATTTCCTACAAGTTTTACACTACTGATATGATCCTGATTCAGAGAGAAAAAACGTGAGTATACATTCATCATCTCAAAGCAGATTAAATGAATGTCTGGCCAGTAATGAGGTCAAGTATCTTGCTGAAGAACAGGTATATTATGTAGCAGGTTCTTTGTTCAACAGTAATAAAATAATTACAAGAGTGAAAACACAGACTACATTTTTCCCCTCATGTCCAGCATTTTCTTCATTTACCTTCAACAGCTTCGTGGCAGTTTGTCTTCAATATATGCATGTTATTTATTGATTTGGGATTTTCCAAAGCTACTAAAGAGTGGTTTGGGATCCCAGCTTCTATTGAATTTCAATGAATCTACTCACAAAAGAATTAGGAGCTTTTGGAAATTTTATCTTTTTTTTATTGCATACCACAAGAGCAACATTGCATCCAATTATCTTATCCTTTGCTGGTGAAAGAACTACAACAGAGGTACGCAATTAACAATTTTTAAGCTTGTGAAACTGGTCTCACATAATTAGCATCCAGAGAATGAAAGATGTTATTTTAGCAAACAAAGTGAGACTTGAGCTTTTAAACAAGGTACTTCTGGTTGCTGCCTTTCTTCTGCTCCTCCAAGTTCAGTTTAATCATGACTACAGAAGATAATATTCCCTCAAAGTCCCAGAGAAAGATTATTATCAGAAATAATTTCAACATCTTATGATTAAGCTCCATCTACTCAAACTTCTAGAGACAAGGGCCATTCAAATTTGTATTAATGGAACTAGGCTTGTTTCAACTCAGGAGCAGTCAGCCACAAATAAATTGTGTGGGTGGCAGGTATGCAAACAGTCGCTTGCATACCATTTAAGAAAGCTCAAATACCAGAACAACAGCACCAAGATCACAAACAAAGGGCAGTTGAAGACAATATGAGAGACAAGAGTTGCAGTCTTGTGGTCCAGAGTGAATTGCTTTCAGGATTTTCTTGCTGCTAAAATAACTGAGTGTCAAGCACTTTCAGGTCTTGGCAGCAAGAGATCTCATATTACAGGGTTGGGGGGTTTTTTTCACCTCTCATAAGTTATTAATGATACTCAAGCAATACTTGGGGTCGTAGATGGTTCTAATGGGTAGTTGTGCTTTTGCAAAGCTCTGCTGCCTGCAAAGTGTCACAGAAGGATATGAGAGTATCTCAGGGTAACCTTGTGCCAGACCTCGAGTCTCTCTTCATGGAGCAAGTTATCAGGCAGTGTTATAGCACCTTCCTCTACCTCGTGGCTGAGAGACAACAGACCAGCCTTTGCTGGAACTGCTGATGCACCCAGCATTACAAAACCCAAACACAATCAATGTGTACAGTTCCAGAAAGAGGCTACAGAAAACAAGCAATTTCTTTTCCTGCTCCTTTGTTTCACCTTGCATTCTGACAGAGAGGAGCTGGTGAACTGAGATTTGAAAAAAAACATGTAAGCCAGACCAATTCTGAAGCTGCAAACACACAGAAAAATCCCTCAGTACTAAATAGAAGGAGTAATTTACCAATGTACCTTTCAGATCTCACTGTTAGTAGGAAGATGAGGAGAAAAGCAGGTAATAGTATATCAAATCAAATATTTGTCTAGATTTCAAAAACCATTGATATTCCTTAGGCATGGTTTACTTACAGATGTGTTATTCATAGGTACAAGAGTGGAATGCAATAAAAACGGATACCCCAAAACAGTAATGTTGTAAAGTGGTTTTTTTAAGATGCAACCAATTAGTGAACTTCTCTACTTATGCCACTATAAAAATTGCTGAGATAGCCAAATGCTTACAGCTTAAGACCAGCACTAGTGGTAAGAACAGTAAAATAAGCAAAAAATAAGAAAAAAAAAAAAAGTCAATCCTAGCACCAAAACCCAACCAACCAACCGAAAACAAACAAAAAAAAACCCCAACCAATCAACAAAACAAAATGAAAAAAACACCCCACACTAAAACCACCCACAAGAAAACCAGTTTGACACTGATGTTTCAAACTAATGAGTGCCTACAACAGTAGTGAACAGACAGCAGGTGATATATTTGAGTTTTGTAATTGTTCTACTAAAAATGTCTGTTAGGTGAGTCTGCAGGCAGCAATTTTTTTTTCTTCTTTTTACAGTAAGGAAGTCCTCTGAACATTTGTATGGACCTCCAGACCAGCAGCTTTCTGTAAAAGTCAAATGATCTGACCAGATTCTGGGCTGTCTGATAGAGTTATATTGATTTCAAGTGAGCAGGCTGATTTAGCCTACTGAAGAACCCAGCATCATCTGATTAGGTTAAGTAAATTGATTTTTGAATCCTGGTTATTTGCAAAAACCTTAAGAACAACCTAGAGACCACCTAGGAAAGGGTAAAAGTTACTTGGTCACGAGTTTTATTAATACATTTTATTTCTAAAAATCGATTTTCTCACCAACAACTCAGGAACAGAAAAACAACAAAATTTGTTCACTAAATTATTCATTATGAGTTACTGAACCAGGTTCCTTGGCAGTATAAAAAGCAGCACCTCCATGGAGAGCAGAAAAAATTACAGCTGGTAAGAAATAGTGGAGAACACAAGTGTAGGTGCTGTAGGAATTCACTTTTGGCTCTACAAAGCTATTTGAGAGACCACTTAGTGGGAGATGGGCAGCAGAAGGGGAACAGACTGGTGCTGGAAGCTGCCTATTGACTCAAAAGAACACAGGGAGTGCCACAAAACCCCCATCACACTCGTACAAACTAAAGGAAGCTGTGCCTGCATAAAGACCTGCCCCAGCCTTTGCCAACACAAGGGCCAAATTCAATAATAAATAAGTATGCCACCTTTTTTGTCCTTTCTGTCCCACCCTAGATCTCTTTACAACACTAATAAAGGGACTAGATTTGGGGATTTCAGGTGGATTCCTTAGGAAATTAGCTGATAGAGTCATATCATATATGTTTGTACAGCCTAATAACTTCCAAGTTCTATTGCAAAATTTGGTTAAAATGCTGCCAGAAGAGAGGCCATAAAGGTATTTAGTTCCTAGAATTTTTCTGCAAATAGATGGTTGAGTGATGAGGCTAATAAAACTTTTCATATTCTTACCATGGGAAAAGCTACAGCTTGAGAATTTCTCTCCTTTCCTACACTTTGAAATCCCCACAGGAGAGAAGTTAAGAACATCCACTTGCAGGAAAATCTTTGATCAATGCTTGCACATTATTAGGACCCAGAAAACCCTTTTACTAGGCACAAATCCACTCCAAATCAATCAAACTCCATTTGTTTATGGCTATGGGAACAACTAGCAATATCTGTCAGGCTACACCACATAACTCATCGTACGTAAGTCAGAAGAGAGCTGACAAATAGAGACTGAGTTCATCTATAAAGAGAAACATGACCTGGTGCACGCAAACTGGAAGGTGCTGTGTCCCTGGCATTAGCACCACAGAGTCCTCAAATATAAGATAAGAATATTTTTAATGCAATTTATAAATCCCTACAGATACCGCGATGCAAAGCATCAGCAGGAAGATTCAGGAATGTTATATTCAATGCTTACTGAGAAATTAGTTACCCAATGCAGCCAGAGTATGCACACATATTTCAATGCTTGGACAGCAAATTATGCTGACTAAAAAAAACACAGAATCCCCAGGAACAAAACATAATTGTGAGCCATTATGTTCTAGCGTAGTCTTACATATTTTTCTTATGTTTCACCCAGAGTCCCAGTGCTGGCACTTGGCTCTCAGTCCTGGGCTGACTGTACCTTTGACTTAGGACAGCCCAAGTAACACAACCTACAGAAATTGTTCATATTTGCAAAGGGGAAGGTGTTTCCAAGAGGACCAGGCTGGTTGATGTCAGGAAAAGTGTAGACTAGCTTTCCCACCCATTCCCCTTTCTTCAACATATCAATAAACTGCAAAAACCGTGTTTTTAAGGTGACATGACTTTAAATGGCATTGCTGAACACAGATGTTATGGACCAGTACAACAACCATGCGAAGCTCTCAAGAAGAAACTATCTGGGCATCCAGCAAGCTGCTGGATTTGGAGCTGCAGGAATATCAGGAAGCAAATTAAAAACTGTGTGTGTGACCATTTTTGTGCTACTATCACAACATTCATTATTGGGCAGAAAAAATACCAATACTATGCTTGAAAATATATATCAGACTAGATGGTAATCAACCAACAGTGCAGTGATTAAAATCCTAGCTGTATCTTCTGCTTCCCACTGCAGGATGCTATTTTTGAGAATCCCAAAGTGTTCCAAAGGTGGTTAATCAGAGCACCCTCACCACAGCCCCACAAGCAATTTTCTGACCTGTTCCAGAGAACAAGCAGTGGAGCAGGAAGGCTGCAATCAGCAGGGCAAGGTTTGCCCAGACAGAAATGGCTCCCACACATCTTGAGTTTCTGTCCCTCATTTTAAAGATTACATTCCTAAATACTGTCTGATGTTTGATATTTTCTTGTCTTTCAGCAGCAAACCAGGTTTCTGACCTTCCTGATTGTCAGTGTTGCTTTGATACAAAATACATGGTTCTTCTCTTACATTAAGTGATTATCCTAGGGATAAAATCAGGAAATTCCCTCATTTTCCTCAGAACACAGGAAACAAGGGAACATTAAGATTTAATAACACCTCATCAGTAGTCTTCAAAGCTGATAAGGAAAAAGTCTGTAAGGTTTGCACTCTGGTGTTCAGAAGCTCTTAGCCACATTTAGGGGAAAAAAAAAAAAACAACAAAAAGCACAAAAAGGTCTTCATTATAATTAAATATGTTTTATAAAAGCTTTCCCTCATTTTCCTTTCTTTGCTTCTTTCCCCTTCATAGCTCTTACATGTTCTTTCATTCTTCCCTTTGATGTTTGTATGCTTTTCATACTTGTATTGAAAATATTTTGCACCACTCATTTCCACCCCACCTTCCCTCTAAGTGTACTGAGAGGAACACATTTTCACTGAGTGTGACTTTGACTCTGCCCTCTCAGCTCATCGACAGCTCAGTGAGAGCATAGAGAACACAAGCTCTAGCGACAGAGTTCATTACAAAGTGGCACAAGAACAAAACACCTTCCATCTTTTCCATTTCTTTTGTCTCTCACCTACAAAGCGAATGTAACCTGTTCACCTTGATCGGAAAACTCGCACAGGATTTATAAGACACAATTCAATAGGGCAACTATAAATGTTACTGTTAAAAAGGAAAATAAAATAAGAGTGGCTCCTCCTTTACTTACATGTGTCTAAAGACTCATCTGAATCATCAGGACAGTCAGGCTCTCCATCACACAGCCAGTGCTGGGAGACACAAGTCACACGATCGTGACACAGAAACTCTCCTACGTCACACAAGTGATGGTCTTCTGAAAACGAGAATGGTTTAGGATGAAATGGTTAAACATGAAGGGGAAAAAAAGAAAAAAAGGCAAAATGAAAGTGAAAAAATGGAAATAAAATGATTCTGAAACCAAAGAGCAAAGCAAGCAATAAGAATAATATGAAGCAATAATTTAATGTTATATAATGCCCTTACTCAGGCTGTAGAGCCCTAAAATCCAGCTGCAGAGGTTCAGTGGGAGCTGCTCACAACTTTTCCAACCAGAAGTCAACAGCATTAGAATAAAATACTTTTACGAAGTAATATTATAAGAAATTCTGGGGTTTTTTTATAAATATTTCACCATGAAGTAAGTCAACAAGTTTTTTAAGCTGTCATATTACCAGCAAGGAGGCACCTCATTTGCCTGTCCTGTCACAGAAAATATTTTTAAATGGTTTCAAGTTATCAAATTTTCAAGGATACTTTTTTGTAACTAAAGGTCTATATAAGTAAACATATATATAAACTATTTTAAAGTATGTATTTAATGACCAAACCCTACCTCAGTTTTATATAAAGACTATTTCATATTTCATGCAACAAATTTGCAAACAAAAGGATTTAGTTATTTGAAGTCAACACTGTGACACCTTGAAAACAATGGCTTTTAAAAGAGGGCAATTCTGGAAGTCTGGCACACCCACACTCTCCGCTGCATTCAGCCACCAAAGTCCGATGTCCTTGAGATCTAGAGTTAATTAACTCAAGACTATTCCATCATTATTTAATGTAAAACTATTCTAACATTAATTAGAACTCACAAAACCTCTGTGAGATATATTATATTCATTTTATCAATATATAAATTACAGTAGTGCCTGCCTTCCACAAGGTTACATTGCAGATTGCTGGGAAAAGATTTCTTGATCATTCTTACACTGACACAAGAGAGAAATAACTTCCCTGGAGTCAATACTGTCACAAAGATATAAAGCCAAGTATAAAGAAGGAGACAATTAATACCAAATACACTTGTAGATCTATCCATTGGTTTAGCTCACTCCAAAAGCCAAGGGGTGTGTTATCACTATGGGAAACAACAACAGGAACTTTTTGTTAAAGTTACCGTTTGATCATTTCATATGTGCAGACCTCATTTCCGAGGTCAGGCTCTGAACTGTTGATGGCAACCAGTTTCAAACAAGTCAAATTTGCAACTACTATGTAGGTATATATCATATTGCTTAAACTAACTACATCACAGCTTCTAGAACCCTGTAAGAATTAAGGCATTTTCTGTTATATTGTAATTTCTTCCCTTTACTTAAAAAGCAAACAGTGCTCAGGCATTTAAGTTGTTCATTTTCTCCGAGAAAAATGAGCGATTGTATAATTAAGAGTGTAAGTTTACATGAACATGGAAGTGGTTTTGCTTAAAGCTTTCAGGGAGATGATTAAAGGTCCTGCTTTGATAGCACATCTTGGCAAATTTTAGCATTTCAAAGATACACAGTAGTATGGACAACACATGCACGAAGAACTGTTTAATATTTGTTTTTATAGTATTCTTGAAATTCACAATAAATTTGTTTCTTTATGGAAACCTTGTACTACAGCGTATTACATGTCTGTTTATAACAAATCTGGGGATATTAAAACTGGCATTATCAACTACGTCCACTTATTTATACCATGCAAAATGATTATTCCTCAGAGCAAAAAAATAGTTGAGAGGTCTAACTTCTTAATTTTTTCAGATTATTTTTTTCTACATGTTATTTCTATAGATTCCTGAACTGACAGCTAAGTGAAAAAATAGTAATGAATACATATGGAAACAAAGTTGAGAAAACACTTATACAGTCAAGGTTATACAAGTGTCTGGTTCTACATAAACCTACTTGACACGTCCAATACCTGTAGGGTAAGAAATCATGGGGTTCTTTTTCCTAACTGACAATAATCGGGTAAAAGGAGAAATCTCTGCTGTCACTGATGTCAAATGTAACACTCCAAGTCTAACTATTTACTGCACCAAGGAGAACTTAACAGTAAGAAAAATCACATCTGAAGCTGATGAAGAATTTCAGTCTAGATATTCAGGTATGAAAAACCTGCCAGTGAAATCACTGGGAGATGTGCAAAATAGCCCTCCAGTAGCCTCTTGGTGCAATGTCTGTATAAAACCCCATCCCTATGTCCTGTGACTGCCACTAAAGAAATGACAGCAGTTGAGGGAAAAGACAAGACACAAGGAACAGATCCCCATTCTATGTAGTTCCTAACACTGTTCCATTGGAAATGTTTAAAATTTAACAGAGGTGCAAGAAAACGGTAAAGACTCGCAACAAGTAACTTGAAGACCTTTTCCCTCTGTGACATTCCCTCATGTTTTATATTTTATCCGTAGTAAAGTTCCTTTTCACTACTCAGTGTCAACTCCCAGTCAAAATAGATCCAAAGAGTGCTACTGCTGGACTTACTGAACAGGAATCCAGTGGACACCTCTTGAGTAACACCAGAAACACCTGAGTAAAAGACACTCAAAGAAGAAGCTCTCTGGGACAGGGAAGTTTTCTACCCTATTTTAAACTGACAGAGGGCAAGGTTAGATTAGATATTAGGAAGAAATTCTTCCCTCTGAGCATGGTGAGGCCCTGGCAGAGGTTGCTCAGAGAAGCTGTGGCTGCCCCATCCCTGGAAGTGTTCAAGGCCAGCTTGGATGGGGCTTGGAGCAACCTGGAATAGAGGAAGGTGTCCCTGCCCATGGCAGGCAGTTGGAACTTGCCTTTAAGGTCCCTTCCAACTCAAACCATTCTGTGATTCTATCACCATGCTCAAAAGTAATAGAGTCTGAAACAAAAACTGGCAGGGTGATTATCTCTTGCCTATTAGTGCACCAAGTTCTTTCAAATCTGCAGATGGTCACATCTGTCTACACAAATCTTGGATTTGTTCCTCTTTTGGGATATAAAGAAGTTCTAAAAAGCAATTTCATACATAGGCTAAGTTGAGCCTAGTTGTACTCTGAAAAAAGGCTTGTTTTCTACTTTTTTAAAAAAATAATTTAGTTATTTCCATGCTATTAAATTCTTGGTTTGCTTTTTATCCTACAATTCAGAAATTATGGAGATCTAAGGTTTTTATATTCTCTATCTCTAGAAAAACCTAGTAGAGTAAAAATGCCATTAACTTATAAAACACTTTGAAAAATAGATCTTGTTTAGAATAAAGCAGCTTAATATTATCTCAGGGTTTTATTAGCTCTGAAAGTGCTTTTTCAAACTGTTTTCTGCTGCATAGCTATAGAATTATCTTTATTTTCAGCTGCTATCTTTAAAAGAATGAATTGGACCAGTTAATAACAAATATGCACTAATTACTGGTTTTTGTTTAGGGTTTTTTTTTGGTTTTGGGTCTTTTTTTGTTTCGTTGGCTTTTTACAAAAAAAAAAAAAAAAGAAAAAGTCATCTAGGATGGCCTTAGAAGTGAGGAAAACAGTTCTTTTCAGTGACACTTTTCACACTTTTTCCTTCTGTATTATGTGAGCTGCACAGACAAGTTCCCAGAGGATGAGAAAATCACGTTTCTAACATCCCAATTCTTTGAGATACAGAGCAGATGGTTAGAAACCATTCCTCTATGGGTAAATGAAAGCTTTGCCTCCCTAAGAATAGTAATCCTATACTCCTATCCTGTGCTGCAAACACCTGGCAGTGCCTCTCAGAAGTAAAAAAAAAAAAAAAAAGGCAGGTGCCTTTATTTTAAAGTCAACATTTTTAAGAGGACAAAACTCAACATCTCCATTAGAAAAGCAATTACAAATATAATTTATGCAATTACACGGAAGCTGTAAAACCAAAATTCCATTATGCTGATAATAGAAAATGAGGAAAAGAGGCAAACACCAACCAGTACACAATGTCTGCCTACACCAGGAATGCTCCTGGCTTGACAAGGCAGTTGCCTCTGTAAACATACATTCAGCTCCTAAATAACAGAGGGTAAAGATTACTGTCACATGGACTGGTAGAGGTCAAAGGGATCTGAACCCTTCTTATTTGAGGGAATGCAATAATGAAAAGCAGGTCAACAGGGCTCTTGAAAAGAACTATAGAGGAAATAACATTTATATAATTAAGTGCTTCTTCAGCTCTACCATGAGACTGTCAATGATTTGCTGTGAATCTAATTAATAACTGCCTTTGTCAAGGAACCAGGCAGGAAGAGAAGTTGTCCATGGATCTGCCAGGCTTCTGCTCTGGTCTAGGTTACCCCACCACCACCCTCCGATGGCAGTTCTTGGCACGCTGTCTTGAGAGCACTTCCATCTCCATCTGCTGAGAGCACCTGAGAGCCCAAAAAAACCCAATCCTCCCATATGGTAACACTCTTCAAAGTGAACAAAACTCAGCCTGGTAAAGTTTTGATCTGCTACAGCAGGGAGCCTGCTCATTATGCTTCCTCTCAACATTCGGGAAAAACAATGTGCAAACTAAGCACAAACAGAAGCTTTTGAGTGATATAACAAAATGTCAATGAGTGTTTAGGGATGAAAGTTCATCAAAACAAGTTTTTAAAGCTTTTATAACAATAGCTTAAGATTAACACGAGGCAAGAATGTTACATGAATTCAATTTCATAAAATTTCGCACTTAAAAAACGATATTTTCACGTTTCAAGTGAAACAAAAAACTTCTAAATTTTCAATTCCCTCTCCTTTATCAAGAAAGGAAAAGGGCAAGAAAAGGTGAACACAAGCTAGGGGGATGTGTCCATGAACGTGTTCTCTTTTTCTATTTGAGAATGGCAAGATCAAGGAAAAAACCATGAAATCCAGGAATGCAAAAGATAAACACGTACAAGTTCTCAGTTGGTTTGTCCCCAGCTGCAGACCCAGACAAAAACTCCCAAGAGAGAAGGGGAACTCGCTGCCAAAAAAGCAAAAAATAGCTGCAAAATAGCAAAAGATAACTTTTTTTTCAGAAGTAAAAGAGCAGGAAGACTAAGAAAGAGGAAAAAGGTCAACAGGAGTGGTCAGAGAAGTGCAATCTGTAGAATTCATTTGGATCCACTGGTGACTGCATCACCTGCCTGCATGACCAGGAACTTTTCCCAATGATAGTAAACCCATTCTGCCATGTTTTCAGCTATTATGCAACTAAAAACTTGCACTTTTAAGTTCTTAATTAGTTTTGCTTTGATTTTAATTAAGTTATCTTCATTACAAGAGCTTAAGAACTCAGAACTCTTTTTTTTTCCCCCTCTCCAAAGCATGTTTTCCATTTGGGATTTTCTTTGATCTCTCACTCAAACATGGGAGGGTTTGCAGATTAATTCCAGCAAAATTTACTCCAAAAGTTGAAAAGTACATTCCAGTAGCAATTTATGACAAAATTCATCATATGCTAAAACCTAAATTACTGTAACTGAAAGGGAGATGGAAAGAAAGAGCGTGCACAGCACTTCCTACTCATGACTTTCAGACTTTATGTAATACTTTTCAAACCTTTTATACCTTTTGAGTTAAATCTACATTTTTAAAGTCTAGCACACAGTAAAACAGTTTTGGCTGAACTAAACTAAAGACAAAATCCTTGGAATGCGTCTTGCAAAGCAGTAAATAGTGTTTTATATTCAGGGTCTAAAATATGAGATCATCAATTTCTGTCCTACCCAAGTTCAGTAAAATGTTGTGTTCAAAGTCAAAGTTTTATTCACAGAACCCAAATCTCTCTCTCAAGATCTACCAGACCCTGATTTTTGCTTCCACAGTGCAAACAGTGGGTATGTTCATACATATATATAGAGAGAGCTCTTCTAAACAGGAATATGGATGTTTTATGTGTATTTATTCAGTTCCTGACATATTAGTTATCACTTACTCAGCATTTACTGATCAACTAATTGCTTTATCCATAGGCAAAGCACACACAGGTACCAGTTAATAAAAGCACCATATGTTCAGTTTAAGCCACATATGTTTAAATTCCATGTGTCAGCTTCCCTCAGTTTGCACATCTTCCTCCCAGCAAGGTCACAGGCATCTTGTTTGGAGTCTGGTCAGTCTTTTTATTAATATCAGACATCCTTATTCTGAGCCCATAAAGTAGTCTTTAATACTCATGCTCCAATTCCTTATTTACATCTCACAGAGCTACAAGAATTCCTCATATTTTTCAGACTTGCTGTGTGCTACTCTAACTTTTGGATCAGACTAAGCAAATATTGACAGAGATCAGTACTAACAAGAAGACTAGAAACATCCACTGGTTCATGCAAATCCTGGAGTATTTTTGGAAGTGGGCAGGTGATAAGTCTAGGGGCAACCTTGTTCCTTGTTAATTTTTGCTCTGCCTGTGCCAGAAACTTATTTCCATTAAGGTGGCTGACCCTCAGTCCCCTCTTGTGGATTTGAAGGTTATTATTCAGAATTAATTTGGTACAATTTTTAGAGAAATCTAAGAAATACTCAGATAATGAGAAACACCCAAATATACCTGAGCCAATTTTTACCTAATCAGCAAAGGGTCACACAATAATACATATCTCAGAAAACTACAAAATGACATGATAGTCATGTTCTGTAATGGCACCAAAATACTACAGAATAGCCAGGTGCCTTCTTTAATACAATAGAGAGACACTAATAGAAAAACATTACCTGTAATCCTTTAATTTGCCAATCCCTGCCCCAAGGAGCCCTATATAGAAAGGAGGCTCAAGGTCCAACAAACTCCCTATGAGCCAGCTCTTCACAATTATCTTTTACCTCCTTGAAACCTGGAAGAAACACACAAACACATTCTCCAGGGTGAAGCTGTCCTTCTTTTCAAACAGCCAGAATTAGACTGAATGTTAATGTCAGATCGGAGGGTCAAAGTGACCATCACTTATCCCTCCATGTATAAGGAATGACAAGGCCCATAACAAAGTCAACAAAGTGCCCTTTCAGCTGCTGACAGCCAGTGCCAGGGGGAACATGAGGGAAAACGCTCTCACTAGTGGAAAGTCATCAAAGGCTTCCACTGTAACAAGTCTTTCCCGTGGCACAGGACAAAATGCCTTTGAAAGAACCATTCACATGCAATGTGAAAACACCTGAGCCCCTCCACCTCGGTCTGTATTATCATACTGCGTTCATAATATTATCATTTCATTTCCTCCTCGACAAGAGGAAATGGTTGTAACAGACTTAAAAAAAAATTAATAAATTTACAGAAAAAAAAGTCTTTATAAGGAACTGTGAGCATCTTGGCAAAAACCTTCACAGGACAACTAATAACTCATATATAAGATACTATGCACTTCCTAATCCAACTGGATAAGCGACAAAAACTGCTACACGAAAAAGTAATTCTAGGAGAGATGAGTTGAATAATACATTTCTTGTACACAGGCATGCTTCCCACTTCATAAGGAAACTCAACGGAGAACAGACTCACGCTTTCAGCTACTCCCAGGATCAAACCTCCAAAAAGGTCTGACAGACAAACTCCTGAAGAGCAGAAGAAATGAGCAGACGGATGGGGACTGAGAACAAGTCACCCGGAGCCGATTTCAAACCCGGCCTGACGCAGAGCGCCACTCACTGTGCCTCCAAGCAGGACTTCAAATGAATTTTTTCATCTCCTATCTCTGTTAGCTGCTTAACTCAGATATTTCCAAGTTATGCTTTTAACTTCACTGGTTGTAAAGCTTCCAAATCTAATTGTAATGTTTTCACGGCAAAATTGCTTCTCTTTCTTAAAGCGGGGTGGAAATCCTGGCTTGAGACAAATTATTTAAATAAATGCCACACACAATATTTTCTCTTTTGAAAGCCAAAACATTCATTACATAGCTTATTACAATACCTTTGATAAGGCCTCTGCTGAGCAGATGTTCCATCACTGTGAATTTTCACATATGAGCATTTTTAACAAAAAATTAAAGATAATTAATTTAGATAAATTTCATCCATCAAAGGGTAATCAATGATGTCATTGTTTTAATTTGGTAGTTTTATTACCATGTAAAACATAACAAAGCCATTTTCATTTGAATATTTCAAGCTCTAATAGGATGACGTCGGTCCACACAAGGAAGGAAAAGCACTACTAAACTCTTGCAATATTTTAAGATACTGGGGACATTGTGGGAATAATAAGCCAAAAATACACTGCTTTTCATCGCTTTGAATAAAAGCAAAATTTTAAGTTTTCTTTCAGAGAGAAGGTAACTTTATGAAGGAAGGATACCATTTGGTAAGATGTAGGTAACTCAGACAATTGTATAATGGGAATAATTCACAACAGCCTGTTCCTGTGGCCTGGACACAGCAAGCACAGATGAAAGACCAGAGACAATAACACCAAGGACCAAAATTCAACACATGGACAGAGAAGCAACCTTTCATCACCTAAATTGTTTCAAAGCCAATCCTGTTTCTTAGGCTGGTGACTGTGGCTTGCCCATAGAGAGCAAATTTAAAGATCAGGGTTCTGGACATGGTAGATTAGGCTCTCCTTCCACGCATTTTGTTTGCTGTGTAATTTGATCATTAACAATCTTGGTGCCAGTTCCAGATAAAAACATCCTTAATCTCTTTTAAAAGCAGCATTTTTTCTCCCGAAATAAAAACCTTTTCAGATTACAAAGCCAGAAAAAATAAGTATAATCAAGAAGTTGTCATGAAGGGTGAAAAACCCCAAAGCAGTATGGAAGGAACTATGAAGTATCTGGACTGAATTGAACCATCTTCTTTGCTTTCTCTTTTATTTCCCTGCAGGGGAATGTTGAGGCTGTGTTATCATTGGTGCTTGGTTTTGGTTCTTTGCTTCACTTTAGGACTCATGGACAAATTTTATTCCTTTTGCCAATGGAACATGATACCAAAGAGTTTAATTCTGAAATCATGGAGTCTTCCAGCAGCTACGTGGTTTGTTCAAGAAAAATCCCAAGAGCTCATATTCTGTATTACTTCTTTTGCATTCAGTGGGAGTTTCTCCCTTCCCTCCCACCATCAGGAGCAACTGGGAGCCATCAGCAGCTTCAAAGAACCTCAAAACACGCAGGGCCAGCAGCGAATCTCATGAGGTTTCCCAACCCAGCTCCTTCAAAAGGTTGTCAATGCAGTTCTTAAACCCAGCAGTGGAATTCCTGTCTTCCTTGGCTCATCTATTCCAGCAGAGCCAGCGTTTGCCACAGCGGGCACGGAGCTGTCGCTGCAGCAATCAGCTCCTGTTTACCCAGCTCTGAGCGGCTGCTCGTGGCTCACACTTCACACAGGGCCATCCATCTTCCCTGCCCACTCCTCTGCTGCTCCACTGCCAATCATTTAACACTAACTGCTCTGCTAACCACGATCAGTGTCACCCAGATAGTGGCCAGGCTTGATGGATAGCAAGGCTGGATTTATCCCACAGCGATTATCGGAACGGGCTGGGGGAGGCACAGGGAGGAATCTGCGACTTGCACACAGTTTAAGTGCACTGTTAAAATGCATAATTCTGCAGGAGATGGCAAGGCAGGAGAAGGGAGAGACAAACTCTTGGAGAAAAGCTTAGCAGAAGACAACAAACATATTTTTGCAGCTAGGAAAGAAGCCCTGTCCTACCAAACCCTCATAGCTGGGAGAGCCAAGCCTGCTGTCAACTAAGCATATCTCAGAATGATCCCACTTAAAATGACACAAAATAATGATGAACAGGTTTCAATAGCAGATGGAGGCCTATTTCATAATTCAGTTTTAATGACCAGAGAAATCTTAGATGAGATGGTTTTGTTTCGTGCAACAAGAGATTTATATTAAATGAAACAGCCAAATCTGCTTCTGTAAGCAACTACATATGTTTAATACACGTTTGTTTTATATTGGGATAATTAATCTACAGGGAAATGGCATTAAATACTAAGATATCCTTAAATTCAGTTATCAGAAGAATGAGTGAATTAGGAGAAAACCAAGCTAAAATTCCTTTCTTAATACTGTCTATATGAAGAGCTAAAAGGAGAATCTTATTACCAGAGTTGACTATTTGATTCAAATCAGATATCACATAACTTTAATAACAAAAGAAAGCTCAGAGAAAATAATAAAAATGTGATAGTAATATTAGAAACTTGCAACAACAATAACAAAAAAAAAATCAATCTATTTTTCATATCAAATTGACTCTAATGCTACAAATGGCTCCATATTTATGCTGAACCCTATTGAATAACTCCAGTCAACAGTTCTAAGTTAAATTGTAAGAATTAAGTCAATCACACCCCAAAGGATTGCTTAATACAGCTTAATACAGGCTTAATTGCAATTTAACAGTTGGGAAAATAGTTAAAATTGTGATCTTGTAGCAGTTCAGGTCTGACTTTTCTAATGGCATGATCCAGGACTGATAATTCACGGTGTAATTTAGAAATTTATTCAGTGAATAATAATTTTAACACCGCTAGAGAGCAACGTATTATGATTTTAGCTGCTGCTGTCAGTATGTCTTTCGATGTGATTTTCTGAGTAGGCAAACATATTATTCACACGTAGCAAGATGCAATAATTAGCAAAAAAGTTTCTGCTGGAAAATTTTAAATGGTATTTAAGGAGGGCAGGTTGAATTATGCCTAAAAAGGACATGTTAGAAAGAAGGATCCCGTCAAAGTAATGGATGGATTCGATATCAGCACAGTTTCACCCAGCTACCTACAAACAAGTTTTGGAACTACCCCTGCTTGGATTTAGTATCCCCCCAGGACAGTGGGAGTGGCACGAGGTGAGCTATGTGACCCTCCAGTAATGACAGGCAGGGTTAATGAGCCCATGTGCTCCTTGGAAACAAGAAGGAAAGGGTCAAAGCTCTGACACTAAGGAGAAGAGTTGGAGTGATAAAAGGATGAGAAGATCATCACAGACTTCAAGTTCAGACTGATAACAAGCCCCTTTATTTTTAAAGGAAGGTAAGAGTCACCCTTCCCTGATAAGAGCTTTCTTGCAGGAATGAGCTTGTCTTAGGTTGCATTTTAGGTCACCATTGGTTCATCATGCAAGGAAAACCAACTACTATCACTCTGAATTATTTAATTCTATGATTTAAAAAACCTGATATTTTGAAACATTAACATATTTTTTAAAAAAGCAATCATATATACATATATATGCATTAATTACTGAATGATTCAAAGGCAAACCAAACTCAAGGAACTACCAGTTTAGATAATTATTCCTTTGGTTTATGAATGGTATTAAAATGTCACCTTAATAAATATCAACTAGTATTTTTAAAAAATACTGTAGAAAGACCAGATATCAGAAGAGATATAAGGAAAAATAAAGACAATTTTGGATACAATATTATCAAGCAACTTTGTAGAAATATTTCTAAAAGTTTATTGCCAAGACATTTGGACACTTGACAAACCAGAACAGCCCCAGATCCTTATGGAGGAAACATTTAATTCAAAGGTAGCATTCCTGTGGGAAGACTTGCCTCAGCTATTGCTTTTTCAAATCCCTGCTGTCCCTGAGGCTATTTGTGTCACACAGGATGGTCAAGAGAAACAGGCAATTAGGAAACTAAAGACAGCATCAGGAAAAGAATCGATAGGATGGTATGCAGGAGTCCACACACACACTAAAGGTTTTAGTCGTACAAAAGGAATTAAGAAATAAATTTAGTTTTTAACGTAACTGCTTTCTCCAAACTGTCCTGGTGTCTGATGACTGAAGGGTGGCCAATATAATCCTAACTTTTAAAAATTTCCACTGCAGTCATGGAAATCAGGCTTATAAGCCTGATGTGCTGAACAAGGAGTGGACACCTGAATAAACATGACACCCCAGGTTTCAGAGAGGAAGGTCTCACCACAGAAGAGGCTGGAGGAAATCCATCACAAATAAAAACTCAGGCTCCTCTTTGCCCCCTCTCTCCTCTGTCCAAAAAATCTTTAAGTTATTTTTGAGACTTTTTACATTTGGGAAAAAGATAATTACAATTCAAATCATGTCCGAGCAGACAGGAGGGGAAATCAAGGGATTCACATCCAGGAAAAAATTGGCAATCTTTAAATAAAAACCAAAAGACACCATCAGGCAGTAAGCTCAGGATCAAACCTGCAGATATCATCATTTTAGCAGGCCAAAAGAATGATGGATATTTAACCTTTGTCAGCAATAGCAGATCTCACTTCTTCAGGAGGGGTGCTGAGGATTTTATTACCAGCTTTGGTAGCTGCTGAGATTGTGCAAGCAAAATTATGCCTTGGTTTTACCACACATTAAGGGAACAGAGACGCTCTTACCATTGAGATACTTTGCCTCTAAATACTTATTACTGTTCACCTTTAAGTGATTTCATGTGTATCAAAGGTGAGCCATGTTTCATACAGTAAAACATGTAAAATCTTGTCAACTGTCACTTCCCTGACAGTGTTGCCAGTGTTCCCAGCTACATCCAGGTGAAGCAAAAAACATATGCTCAAACTATCTCTGCTGGGATTATTAAACAAACAGTATGTTCTGTAGATTAAACCATAATTAGGTATCGTAGAAGCACAGTAATTATGGCCCTGTTTGTTCTACTAATTTCCTTAGCACTAAAAACGTAAATTCACACAGGGTAGCATGAAACTGGTAATTCACAGTTCAGAAGTCTCTCTTCTGATGGGTAAAAATACTTCTGTAAAACTAAGAAAGCCAGCAGGCTCCTCTGAATATACATATATATATATATAATTGTAAGGCTTCATGGGACTTTGGATCAGGCAATAAATAAGCAGCTTTCATATCCTATGCAGTATGGACCACTTAACAGAGTTAAGTGACATTCATCTTTATACCATCTCCTCCCATGAGAACTCAGGAACAGCAGACGCCTACACAGAAAAAAACAATATTAGAAAGCATGTATTTTTAGCAACTTTAATTATATTCTAGCAGCAGGAAAGAAAGAGATGCAGAATTGTACGACCAGGCAATTCTCCCCAGAAGACAGACAGGGCTTTGGAGCTCTGCAGCAGAGTGATTTCAGTTGTGAGGGGTTTAGAGTCAGAATTACCAAGAAGGCTGTTTTGTTGGTGCTGGTTTTTTTATTCCTTGCAGCTGCTCTGCACAATCTCAGCAACTGAGCTAAATCAGTGAAGCAGATGCAATCCTTAGCAATTCCTGAGAAACATATGGATACCTACACGAGAAAGAAGTGGTTTGGCCAGATCTATAACCACAGTAATAACAATACTTCTTAGGTGTTTGGTTTTTGTTGTGTTTTGGGTTTTTTTAAATGGCATCATAGTTCTAAGTTTCCCCCAGCAGGGGATTCATTAAGAACAGTCCACTGTAGCTCAAGACACAGGCAAAAGCAGTTTTACCTCTCCAATCCACTGCTGTTAAAAAGATGCAGACCTGAATGCCAGCCTAGACTATGTAATAATTTAATATGAAATATGTAATATTTTTAATACAAATCCTAAGTAACTGATATTCCACTCATATAATGGTCAAAATAACAAATGGAGATCCAGAGAAATGGGGTGCTGAACTAACTCAGTTGACGAACTCAAGTAACTACTTCCAATACACGAAAGAAGTAGTTTTTTGTGGGCACTAGGGTGAGGAAAGATACAGGACAAAACATTCAAATCTCTGCTACTGCTAATTAAGTGTAATAAGTCTTCCATTATACCTACTGCTTTTGCTGTGTGCAGGGTATGATGGGTCACTTAGATTTCATTTAAGATGGAAATGGAAAAAAAGAGCTTCATCCCATTCATAAACGACATACTTTCCTGCTGCTCCGTGTCTGTCACAGAGTAGCACAAATAACTCCAGGATTTGATTGAAGCTCAGGTTAGGAAATATTTACATTACAAAGGTAAATGTTTAGTTGGGTGGTTTAGTGCTACATTAGTGTAGGGGAAATAAAGGCTCATCTCTTGACTATGAAGGAGGTTTGTGGAGCTGCTGGAGGGCACATGTTTTGCTCAGCCCCAGCCTCTGCACCCTGAGGCAGCTCCCTGCTTTTAGGGTATCACTGCTTTAAAACCTGCAATAGGAAATCACTGTTGTAACAAGCAACAGAGCATCCCATGCATGTTACATTTTCAAGGTGGATGTTACCAGCACAGACAAAATGATACCTATTTTGTATTGTAGCAATAAATAACTGGTGAGAGAAACCCTTGCTCAGAACGCCATCGCTTTATAATGCCGCATTTAAATGCGGGAGTTTTACAACCACTGTTAAAATAAGTGTTAATAAAAACCACACACTTAAAGCATCTGAATATACGTTCTTGTGGGTGGATCTATTACAGCTTCAAGAACCAGGACCAGAAGCAAATATTCCCTAGGTGCTCAGCCCACTCACAACTCCGAAAGGGGAAGTACCCATGAACATTCCCTCCCGCTCCGAGCAATGTTTTAAGGAAAATGTAAAGAATTTAAAGCCTGGCAAACAATAAACCAATTCTTACACATGAGTTTTAACATCTTACAGTGCCATTAAAACTCCCTTGAGCACTTCAACACTTCCAGACTGAATCTAGACATATTCTTTAATAACCCAGGAGGATTATAATGCTGACTAAGTTCTTAACAAATGAAGTTGTGCTCACTTCAAAATACTTTTTGTCTAGAATTGTGGCAGGAACACATGCTCTGTTATATTTAATATGATACCACTTGCCCATTACTGCTGGGGGCAGGTCAAGTGCCAGCTCCTATAAACCAATTTTTAAAAAAGAAATTTAAAAAACCCAAATTATTATTTATTTAATCTAAGAAAATCATATACAGCATTAATTGTTTAAGTCATCACTGGAAGGCTTGTGTAATAAATATTTAAAATACTTTTTTTTCCTCACAAATAATCACAATAGCTCAAATCATGGTGCGACAGTCAAAAAGTATTAACTTCAGTTTCACTTACGGTATTTGCAGAACAAATACAAGCCTGAATTAGGGCTCAGGGAATGGAATATTTAGTTTGTACAATCTAAATATATCTCCCAGGGAAAAACAATTAATTATCTTTGTTACTGCAACTACTGCTGAGAACAGCTGCAATTTCTGGCTTGCCAAGTTCACGTCATTGAGGGTTATTCCTATTAATATCAATTAAGATCTAAACTGTTTGACTCTCTTCAATAATGACACTCAAGTAGATTTAAAGTGCCATTTCACAGAAAGCACACCTGTAGCAGGGTGGTGACACCTATTCTTTTTTGAATCTTTTAAAAAATAAAAAGTGTAGATATGACTCACTGAAGTGTGTTTGAGCAGCGGTAACTGAGGCACATGGATTCCCAGTGTAGCTCCAGAGACGTGTCTATTTACTTCCAATTAACATGTGTGGTAAATATTTAATTCCTGAATTGAATGGGAGATACTATTGCACCAAATATTACACCAAATAACTAAACCACACTGGCATTAAACACCTTGTGTGACTTCACTGCTGAGAGCACTTAGAGACCACCACAGCTGGAGGAAACTCCTTCCTGCCCACCTCAGCCTTGCCTTGTATCCACCTGATTCTCTGAGATCAGCAGAGAAATTTATCTTCTCACCTTAAGAGAAGTCCATTCTCTCCCTCACAGCTTTTGACTTTTGCTCTGATGACTATTTTAAGTTACTCAAATCTATTTCTCATTAAGCCACTGTGGGCTGATTAGTATAAAGAACAATTATCACATTGCAACAAGTTTCTTTAACTTCTCTAAGCAAACAAGTTCACATAACAGATGATTAACATTGATTGAACCAAGTCTAACTAAACTCATGTTTAAGAATTAATAAATTAACACCTTTTATCATTTACTTCCTCCTTGACTGATAACAATACATGTTGTGTTTTTTTCCCCACACAATCCTACTCAACCCTTCAAGGGCACATTTTTAAACAACTTTTTCTTAGATTCATTTTCTGCTGTGGCATTAAAGGAAGAAAAAAAAAAAGAAAAACCAACAAAAAAAACCAGCAACAGTTTTGAAGATATTTCCAAAGATCCCATTTTGAGACTAAATTTATGTTAGGTGAGGAGGAAATTTTAGGTAACATCCAGAAACATACCAAGGATGTCTGAAAGCTGCTTTGTGTATCTGCACAAACAAAATATTTTATTTTCTGTTATTTGCTACCTAGTAATGATCCCTATCATAAATATTTAGAAAGTTTAAGCAAAAAATAAGTCTTTAAATCCTGGCAGACACAAAGACAAGAAAAAAACCCCAAGAGATTTTAAGAGCAATTTGACAAGAAGAATAAACCATATGTTTCATTTTGAAGAAAATCACATGTTATCACAGAGGACAAAACCAGTATTCCAGGTAGAAGACATGAATATTGAAGATGACCTAAGGTGATGAATGCAGCTGGATACACAGGGGAAGACTCTTTTTAACTCACACCACCTGTTTAAAGATATTTCAATGATCCCTTGAGACATGCATTAAAATGGCTGGATATTTGAAAGCATTTTGGAAATGTAGGAACAGAAAGATGACACTGTAATACTGTAAACAAGCTTCAGAATTGTGAAAGTTTCAAACAATGAAAACTGGAATAAAAAAAGGATGAGATGCTCCAGTCAAACAGTATTTTATTAATTGCTTTGCTAAATGGACCGAGGACAGTTTTTATCATAATTATTAGAACTTGACAGAGATGGTGGTAAGTCAAATATAGGTGACCATGACTTTCCCAGAATCTTCAGATGGGAACAGTGATGTGTTTTAAGCAACCATTGGAGGCTCTGAGAGAGGTCTCCTGAGGACACTCCAGGTGAGCTCTATCTCGTGGCCCCAGCAGGATCCAGGGCTCTGTTGATATCTCTGCACACCATTCCCACCATCCCCATGGACTGAGGCACAAACAGGCAAACTTCCCATACAGTGCTTCACAAAAATAAATAATTTTTAAACTGTCTTGGCCACTGGTTTACATTTGGCAGTCAGATCACTTTTTCTCTTTCCATCTCCTGCCGTGTTGATAGAGATCCACATCGGAAAAGCATTTTACCCCAGCCCAGACCTGGAGCAGCACTTTCCCTTGCTTTTGTTCAATCAGAAATATCACACTGAGAATGATTTTAGCTTAAAAGGGGCATGACAGAAAGCAGTCTGAAGAGTGAGGAGGTAGAGCTGGGTCCATAATTTCACTCTTTTGGTGCACATGCGATTAGTTTAACTCCCCACAGAGATTAATCTGCTGTGCCAAATAAACTTTACCTTCTGCAGCAGTAAGATTTGTGGATTTGTGAGCAATAAGGAGAACAGTACAAGCTCTGACACTTTACAAATATGAATGAGTTACAAATCCATATCTCCAGAGCTCTGGAATCCAGGTTGTCCAGAGAGACTGTAGCTACCCCATCCCTGGAAACTTTCAAGGCCAGGCTGGAAAGGGCTCTGAGCAACCTGATGTAGCTGAAGATGTCCCTGCCCATGGCAGTGGGGTTGGACTAGATGGCCTTTAAAGATCCCTTCCCCAAGCTATTCTATGCTCCAGTGATGTAATGATGCCCTGGAAAAACTGCTGGGGAAAAAAGTTCTCTCTCATTTGAAACGGGAAAAGGCCAAAAGTACTGCTGCTGTTAAGGGAGCAAAAATGAGATGAAATGATGTTAATGCAGACAAGAAAGAGATAAAAATAGAGAAAACTACAAATATTAAAAATTATCAGGATGAAGGCAAAACAAAAAGCAGCCTGAGGAGTTACCAGCTTTTATACACTTAGAAACTGGACCTCTGTACATCCAAATCCATAGAGGAACCAGGTGAGTCAGAAGGAACCTTTTATCAGTGCTACAGTGAGTTTGCATCAAGTAGACAGAGAAAACAACCTTTGAAACTGAAATCCTATTCATCATTCAAAACCAAATGCAGTACTGCTCCTGTTTAACTCAACGCTGCCTCTAATAAAGTGGGGTAGACTCACTTTATTGGCTTACGAGTTCATTTTTATTCTGATCAGATTCCCTGATAGACACTGTTGTGCTTCCTTGTCTTGTCAAAAGAACACAGGACCACGACAATCTCAAGGCTGACATTTCAGTACATAATAGCACATTTATCATTCAAAAGCAAACGTTTTATTTTAAAAATATCCCAAGCAGCTTCCTGTGGCAGGTAAAAATTGTTCTAAGTTTTTCTAGTCATGGTAAGGTCGAACACTGCCAACATAAAAAAGACCAATTCATGAAAAATTAGGATTTTTTTCCCCAACCCTCAAGGTAACAGCTTTAAGCACTGCATAAAGTAAAATTCAGCAAACTTAACCTAGATAGTTACCTTACATAACTTATAAGGGACAAATAACAAATCTGCAGAACTACACAAATTACAGGAGAACCTTTTTATGAGCTACTTAGAAGTCACAACCTCTTTGAACAGCTGCTTTTTTTTCCCCTTATGAAACCCAAGCTAACATTTCCCACTTTCTCCCTTTTCCTGTCATTTTTCCAATATCTCATGAGAAATTCTGTTGTCATTTTTTGTAATTTCTGGTCGGGCTTTTCCTCCTCTAGACATGCAAATATATCATTAACCCAGGCAGGACAACTTCCCTGAATTTTCTGATGTGCTTCCCACAAAAGGGCACAGGAACACTCACCCCTATTTCTACTTGAAGCAATGCTACATTGATATCACACAACTATATTTGTACACACTAAACTAATTAATGCAGCAACACAAAGTATATAACCTTTTCCTCAAGTATTAGTACACCCACATAAATAATTTAGAATTCCAGCTTGCTGAAACAGTATCTGGGGAACAAAGATCGCCAAGAGAAGAGATCAAGTGAAATTTATTTATTTAACAAAATGAAACAAAGGCTGATGGGGATATCTTCACTATCTCTAAAGATGTTGAAAGAGACACAGGAAAAAGAAATGTTTATGCAGATGTCCTTGTGCATTACTGTCTAGATTGGCCATGACTTAATGTAAAGAAGGTTAGAAAACCTAAATTGAGAGATTTACCCTAGTAACCAGTAAAGGTATTATAATAATAATAATAATAAAAAAAAATACAGTTGAGTTTAAAGAAAATGATAATTGGGATATAAAGCTGTTCTGTATAATATGTTCCCAACATTCTTGAACCATAAAGCACAGACAGTACAACCAAAACTTTCCTAACAAGCACATTTATACTTTATTCTCATGTGTTTACTCAGAGCTATTTTCAAAGCACTTTTTCACTGGGATGCCAAGACCAGAAGCTGGCATCTGCCAATTTGAATTTAAAACCAGCAGCCAAAATGAAGAGTGTAATAGTACCGTGCTGCACCCTTCGAAAAATCTCTGTCCTCCACTTAATTGCAGTGACCCCAAAGTAATGAACATTTCCTGGAACATACAAAGTATTCTTGTTTGACGAGGACAGAATATATTTGTTTCCCAAATTAGGTGGAACCCTACAGATGTTGGCATTAAGTATACTGATGGGAATCATGATCATCTGTCAGAAAAATGTATAAATCCTCTGGGCTCTATAACAAGTTGACGGCATTCCTGTGAAATATTAACTAGGCACAATGCAGGCATTGACATTTAACTCTGTATTTCCACTGGATTTTTTTCTGACTCATCATTGCTCTCTCCAGTTTTCTCAGGCTCTGCATTTTATAGAAATGACCATATGTTTAGATTTGTATTTGATGACATAATTGCAAACTGCAGTGAGAGAGCAGCTCGAGCCCTGCATGGGAGCTGTGTTGGGACCACAGAGCTCAAGGAACTTCTGCAATGCGGTGAAAGACACATTAACAACTTCCAAACCTCAGCAATGAAATGGATATTTATGTTGTCAGTTACAGCAGAAGCAGGAAAACAAGCAGCCCTTAATATAAACCAGGTCACTTTTACAAAAGTAGCTGAGGAAATGGTAAATATGAACCTAAGTTCTTGGTTTCTGTGCAGAAGAGGAGTTGGCCTTTCTGTAGAACCATCATCGTTTACAAGACAGCAGTATGGTAAGACAGAATCCTAATGAATGTTTTATGCAGCTGCAGGTGGTAGAAGACTGCTTCTTGCTCAAAAGAGCAAAATTAGAGTTACACTTTTTCTCATCTAGAATTCCTTCAGGAACCCAAGGACCTTCTCCTTCATTAAGAGTTTCACTGGAAGGGGTTTGCTTTCCACATACAGGCAACACGATTCACTTCTTGACAGGCTTTTTTTCTGATTCATCTGCTTAATTAGAAAGATTTTCAACCAGCAACTCCTGAAACTCCCAAAAGAGAACACTCTCCAGGGACAGCAGCATGAGATGGGCAGTGGGTAATTAACAACAGCTGCAAGTCTCTCTCGTGTTCTCTCATTCTTCCTGTGAGGGTGGGGAGGCCCTGGCACAGGTTGCCCAGAGAAGCTGTGGCTGCCCCACCCCTGGAAGTCTGAGGCCAGGTTGGACAGGGCCTGGAGCAAACTGGGATAGTGTAAGGTGTCCCTGCCCATGGCAGGGGATGGAAAAGAGGAGCCTTAAGGTCCCTTGTAACCCAAACCATTCTAGGATTCTGTGACTATGTGTAACATATTGGGTCACCCCTCCAAAAAGGCTCCATAAGATACCACGTCATCAGATGCAGGACAGTGCTTCACTCACGAATCACACACAGCTTTTTAAGGCTTTCCAGTTTTGACAATCTGAGCTGAGGAGGTAAATGGAGTATTTTAGAGTCACCAAAGAAGCCCTGAGCACTGTCGCTCTCTTCAGCTTGCTCTTCAAGCTACTAAAGCAGAAGGAAGGAACTGGAATTGAGGCATTAACTGAAACACTGACGTGCAGCTGCACATTGCCATCCTGCCAGCCTTTTGGGAACCCTTGAGCATCTCTGAGCTGTGCTTGACACAGTGTTGTGCACACTGAGCTCCCCTATGCAGGAGACAAGTACTTTCCATGCAGTACTCAAAGCCGTCGCAAACTTGTGCTTGAATTGCTTCTCTTCTTTCTGTATTTTTAATTTCTAAAATTGTTAATGGACTTTAAGATTACTGCTAAACTATTGTAAGTATTTCACTTTATATGGTTACAAAATATCTTTAAACACTATGCTAGGAAATGTTTGATTTTCTTCCAGTGCTACAGAAAGCCAAACTCCCAAAATCTGACCTGGAACAAAAGTTTTGTCCTCTGCATTCTTCTAATCAGAATATTAAAGTAAATAAAATCCATCCAATGGAACTAATTACCATTTCAACAGAATAGAGCCAAGATCCAGGAAGAGAAGAGGTATTAAAAAAACCCAACCAAAACAGAATCAACAAAATCTTGTACTCTCTAGAAAAACATAATCGGTCTAACTTGATATAGATGTACATTAGTTCTTGGATTCAAAAAGCAAAGCTTGATTACAGCAGTAGAGAAAGCTACCATGATTATCCTAATTAAAAATTTGCCAAGTTATTTATAGTATAATACAAGGCAATGACATTCATTATCCTATAAACTATTCAACATACCATTAAGCACTGTAATAAAATCAATTGGCAAAAAGAGGTGCAATTATATTTATGCTCATGTAAACTCCTTAGCAAACTAAAACCAAATCATCCCTTAGTCTCAGCATTCCTTATAAAAGCAGTGCAAAGGCGTTTGAGGGATTTAGAAATACAAAAGTAGCTCTTGATTAGCATGTGGACAGTTGTTTAACTTCTAATTCACTAGCCAATTGCAATTACACTACAGGTTTGCAGAGCACAGATTTCAGCAGAAGAAAAAGAAATTTCAAAAAGTAGGTACAACTCAAGAAAATATGAATAAAAGTCTAAAACTATTTTACCACCCTTTGGAATATGTTGATTTAATTAACCGATGAAGCAGCATTCTGAAGTCTATCACTACACACACAATTAACTCATAAGCAATCAAGGAAATTAGAGGAAAATTAGAAACAGGATTGTCATAAAGCATTGATCACCTACACCTGCAATACACATCTGCTGGAATTTAACTTGCATTCTGAAACAACTGGACCTCTTTATTAATTTTAGTGTGGGTTTTTTTATATATATATTAAGAACAACATTGTCCACAACTTGGACTGTTTAAGACAAAGAAAATAATTTCCCTTTCTCATTCATGGTAACAGTAAGAACCAACTGCGATGAACATTTCACAAAGGTCGAAGTGAACATGCCATAGGTTGCCAACACCTTTTCAGTGCCAATCCTATTTAAGCCCATTTAGAAAGGCATTACACTACATTTCCATCAGTTCTGCTGCCCTATCAATTTCTCAAGCTAGAAAATAAAAGTTCTTCACCCTTATCTCTATCAGCAGGTCCTACATCAGACCCAACACCGAGCCCAGGACTGACCTTTGGCAACGCTCACAAAGAGCTTCTACCTGCCAGGGTTTCCTTTCACATCAGCTGAGCTGCAGAGTAATCCCTCATCTATTCATTTGGCATAAAGTGCAATAGAATAAATCATGGTTTTTTTTCAAGCTCAAAGGTTGGTTAAACACCTGCAATAACATGAAGCTCTGCGGCTTTGCCAACATATATATATTTTTGGAGAAGCAATTAATGTCTTTGAGGTAGCATGTTAGTGGAAGGGGAACTCTGTGCTTTGATCTCATTAGTGAGAATGAATCACGACTGGAATTCACCAGTGTGAACAAAACCAGGAGACTGAGCTCACATCCATCTTTCCTGCTGCAGAAGAACAGGAGACTGTAACTAGGACTTCCTCACAAAAACGTAGATTATACTGCAGAGTCATCCTTTCATCTCTTAAAATGACAAATAAGATACCAATGTAGCTATATTTTATTATCTCTAAGTAGCCTATCTTTTCTTCCTTATATCTAAGAAACCTTTGACAACTTCCATGTATAGGAAGTGTTTGCATCGTGTGCTTAGTCCTCTGAACAAGAGATGCAAAATTGCATATTTTATTCAACTTCCCCCCCCCCCCCCCCCCCATTTCCCCGGAAACTTTGAAATCACCATTACCTCCAGTGTAACTTCAATTTATAAAACCCGTTAGTTGCACAAATACATCCAATACAATCCCACACTGAGGGTATAAGGTCCTCTCAAAAGCCAGCTCTCCCCATCCTCTGTGCAAACTGCTGGTGTTTGCTGGCAGCAAGACATTTCAACACAGCGCTAAGCAGAAACATTACTGGAAATCTGGAGCTGGAGCTCACAGAAACAGCTGTTTTCTCTCTGGTAATGGAGAAACTAAGTTTCACATCACTCGCTCTCTCATGAGAAATATGAGCAATGAAAAATCCAGTTTTCCCCCTCTGCTGTTGGACTCCAGTTGAGAACAGGAACATCTGTTTGGGCTGAGCACCCCCCACCAGCTGACAACCTGAACTGAAAAACACTCCAAGGACCTAACACCAAATAGCAAATTCTCATGCTTTCTTTCTCTGTCATTAATATTTTTCCCCCTAAAATAAAGCTTTTGTTTGTTTTTATTTTTTTTAAATACTCAGCATAAGAGAGGCAATGTGAAGAATACTGGAGGGCAAAAAAATTACAAAATCTAAGAGCAGCACATCTTCCAACTTAGTTGTGATGTCCTTCAGGTTTATAACAAAAGCAGTGATGCATACTCATGCTAGCAGAACAGTGATTAGAGGGGGGAACCATTCAGCATACAAAACTGAGGCACCAGATTTAGAAGCAGGGCTACACATAAATCCAGGAGAGAGTTTCAAACCCCCTGGCACCCCATCACTAAAGTACTTTCTACTCAGCCCCAACAGCAGCCCCATCCCCCCCTTCCTCTGTGCCCTGGCAGATGACTCAGGCACAGGGACCCAGCTATAAATGTTTTCCTTCCACAAAAGTTATGGATTTTCCACTTGGAATTACCGAGCAAGTTCTTATATTTATGTCCATACACATATTTATATTGCAGCTGAGGGCAGGTGACACAGAAGAGTTCAGTGGGAAGGGACCCACAGTGCTCATCTAGTCCATCTGCAGCAAACACAGCCATGACCACCTGGCCTTAAATCCTCACAGTGCACAGCCAGGGATGGACTCAGAGGAGTAGGATTCGGTCCCTCAGAGTGATCAGTGAGGTTTGTATTTCTTGTCATGCATTTTCCTGTGTGTATTTCAGCTTCATGCCACCTCCTGCACTGATAGCACTATTAATCTCAGCTGGAGAAATATACAGCAATTAAAATATTACCTTCTTGCCTAAGCCTTCAAAAACTTCTGAGCAGTGCCATTTCAGAAAGGAGAGGAGAAAAGATCAGCATCACTTGCTTTTCCTCTCACCAGCTTCAAACTTACATGTTTAATATCCACAGTGAAATCATAAGTGAATTTAATGGCTTTATTGGACTACACTTTACAGGGCAGATACTGTGCAAGGCAATGTGGGAAAATAACAAGGACACAAATGAAACTCAAACAAACATAATTAAATCTGTTTATGATCCCTCTTTTCTGAATTTACACAGTTTGGGACTTGCAGAACCATTTGACCAGTCCCCTGGCTGGAGGGCAGCCAGGGTTCAGCAGGGATGGATGCCATCAACACCAAGCTGGGACCAGCTAAGAGGATGAATTTAGGGGAAAGAGCTAGGGGAAGCCATATTGCCTTTTTAAAAGGTCTACTTAATTTTTATTAGTTTTTTTTTGTTAATAGAGGAAAATTTAAGGAGTCATATGCAAGGAAACAGCTGCTTTCCCCTTTCCCCCCCACCAAAGCAGCCAGCTCTTGTCAGACATCCTTATGAAGTGACCACGTTTTTCTGAAGGCTTGGTTTGGTAATGGGAACAGCTAGGGGCTGAAGTTCTTCAAAACTTTAGGCCTCAAATTACCTGCTGCTGTCCCTAAGCCTTCTAAAGAGATAAAGAAAATGAAGACAGGGAAAATATTTGATCTTTCATGCTATCTCCTGGTAGAATTTCCTTCCCATCTTTTAAACACATTTAAGGCAAGTCCTGGAAGTAAAAGCATATACACAGGTGAAAGTAATTGTATGATACTGCAGAAGATCTGGCTTTGAAGAAAATTGGAATTCTTCAATGTATAAATAGTACATGTGCTGCATTTTGCCTGGTTTTAATGTTCTGCAAAACTTGCCTGTGTGTACTGAGGTTTTGTCAAAGTCACAGAAAAGGTTTATTTACCTGCACTGTCAGGTTGATACACAGAAGACTTAAAGGCTGAAACAGTCAATGGCGTTTTGCCACCAACTTCAAAAGAGTTGGGATCTTCCCTTTAACAAAATTACACACACAAGAACCATAGAGTTGTTACTTTTAAAAAAAAACTTTCACAAGATTAGCATAAAATAAGCAAAGAGCTTAGCTCAAAATGACATTAAAATTTGCCAGTTTTCAGTACAAGAGAAACAGTGCCCTGTTTCCAAAGGAAGAAAAGAGATCTGGCCACTCAGACTACTTGTTACAAGTCTTATGTAACCAAGGATATGAGTAGAGCACACACATTTATGTTCAGTCAAGTGTAGTAGCTTCTGATTCCCGCTGCCAGCTCTGCTCATGCCCTTGCAGAGAAACAAAACCAAGCTGAACTGGAAAAAAACACCATGCTTGGAACCAGAAGATGCTGCATCATGCTCAGTCAGTGCTACTGATACCAGGGTGTCACAAGAAAGGTCCAGGCAGCGGAGACTGAAATCCCCAGCTAAGGGAGCAGGTCTCTGTTCAGAGACACCTGAACAACCCAACACTGGTGCTCCAAACGGGACACACTGTAGGAAGACTGGCCTGGGATTAAAGTTTAGGAAAAATGATGCCCATATGGGTTTGAAGTCTTGCTCCTTCTGGAGCAGGTCCCTCTGATTTAATACATTGGTGGGTATCTCCCTCCACAAAACAGTCACAGACCAGAGCCTTCTCCTCCGGGCTGGTATCTCTGTCCATTAGATAAATAACAAGAAATGCCTCACTGTTTCACTTTAAACCATGCTGAGGGGGCCATTTTGTAAGTAGCCCCGTGGTCAAGAGCATGTATGTCGAAGCAGTTGACCCACTGCTGTAAACTCCTCAGGTACAGCAGACATTTCACCCACACTTTCCAACAACCAGCAAACTGCCTTTTGCCTATGGACTCCACACTCCCCCCTTCCCCCAACCACATCACCATACAGCCACTAACATTTGCTTCCGATACTAGATTAATCCGCCTCCATCAAGGAGCCTATGAGACCACATGCCAGGACTGGGCTCCAGCCTCTGCTTCTAGGAGACCTCAGACAGTTTTGCATTGAATAATTACTGAACAGCAATAAAAACAACTCAACAGTCACCTTGAAAAGTCTAACTTGTTTTCCAATTACACCTCTTTATCATCTCTCTAGGAGGATGCTCAAACCTCCCTGAAAAAAAAAGTTAATGGAAAAGTTTAATAAACCTGTGAAATCTATCTTGAGAAATCAACCAGAATTAATTGCCAACAAAAATCATCTTCTGTTCAAGATGGAAGGGAACAAACCACTTGGGCATGGCATTTATGGACTGTTTGCAAAAAAAAGATACTAGATTAATCCTTTCAGAAATTAAAATGAGTACTACACTACCAATAGCTGATGGTAATGAAGTAAAACTCAACAAATAAAGCACACTCATGCTGGGGGGGGAGGTGTTATTGCATTTTCTATTTGTTTTGTTATTAAGTCTCTCCCTCATGTTATCAACTTGGATCTTCTTTACAAATTTTCTTCTTAAATTTATAATACCAACAAGCTACCTAGGCTTAAAATTACTGGTGGTAAGACACCACCAAGTCCATGACTCTATGAAGTTACTCTGTGCTTTACTAAAATTCTTCACTTTCCTTCCTAACTAAGCCCTCAGAAAAAGTTTGTAAGCAGGTGATCTCTCACACATTATAGCAGCACACAGCTGTCCTGTCTTCTACAGCACATGATGATGGAGAACCAAGTGCAACATGTAGCACTTCAGAACAAGGTCCAGATGATGCAGGAACATCAGGACTGCTGCAATCAACAAACAGAAACATGGTCTCTGTGTTCCCAAAGGACTAGGTGATGAGAAATGCTGGCAGCTGCTGAAAGGAGAAAAGCTCAGTGAATTATATGAGCTGCATTAAAGCAGCTCTCACATTAGCTCTGCAACTGAGGGACAAAGGTTTGAGGTGGGGAACAGAATCTTAAAACACTGGAGGTCTGGACTATTGTTCATGGCCAGTCTCTTGCTACATTAAGCCTCAGCATTTAAAACTTTGATATTTCTCACTTGCCAGTAGGCTCTTACTCAACTCAAATGTGAGTTGTGTGCAAGGAAAAAACAGCGCCAAGAGAAGCAGAGACCAAGGAAAAACTGTTACATTGCCACATTGACCTGAGGCTGTTTCATCCATTCAGTAAATTTTTTTAAAACACATCTCACCTGCCCTTTTCATACCTATCTCCCAGAAAAGAGAAAAAAATTAAATTGTTTAGCATTTTAGCTCTGTGTCAACCTGGAAATTTAGTTAAAATGTTCTAGAACAACTGGACTATGTTATCATCTTGTTTGGAATTGCTGCTTCACACAGGCCAGATATTAGGATTTTAATTAACAGCTAATTAGAGACACACGCCTTATCTTGGAGACTCCCAATAATCTCTAGATCTCTCAGTGGTGGTGATCACATCCTTTACAACCACTTTGTACAAATTGAAGGGATCCTTCTTCACATTTAATGTTCCACCTTGGCTTTTGCATGCACACCACTGTCATTAATTCCAACAGGTAAATAAGGTCAGAGGTGGCCAAAAAAGAAATAATCAAGTTACTTTGAATTAAAATCTATTGAAAATGCTGAGTGTTTTTTTCATAAAAATTAAATAATATTTATGCTTTCCTTTACTGAAAACAGGCTTTGAAAGTTTGATAAACTTCCATTTTTTAAATAAATACAGATACAACTAGATTCGAAGGATGTTCCTTTGTGAACAGTGCACAAAACAGGAACTTCTCACAAATTTCACATATTTTGGCAAAGGAATTCCTCCATTGCTATATACATATAAAATTTAAACAGGACGAATCAGTTGAACACCTCTTTAAAAGTAAGGAAGTGCTTGATACAAAACTCACCACCTCCCTTGGGCAAACACATTTTCCATTAGCCCCAGACTACAAAGCTCAGCTCTGAGTGGCACAGGTAGAAAGACAGAAGAGCAATTTAGATTGTTCTGGGACTTGAGGGAACACTACAACATCCTAAGATGTAACCCTGGCATTTTAAATTGCACAGCAGCATTGCTGCTGCCAGTCAGCCTCCAGCACCAGATAGTGCTTCTCAATTCATATTAAGAAGGGACCCACTGTGTGATGCTGATTAGACAGATGCATTTTGCTGACAATGCCAGAAACATTTATTTTAATACGATGGAGTAAGTAGCTGAGACAAATTTGAGTTTGACCTTGAAAATAAGATATTATGCAACAGATAGAATACAGAGTCTATGATACACAGAGGAGTACAGAAAAACTAAAGCAGTTTAGTGGTAAATCAAAATGTTCAGGTATGGGAGTCAATGTGATTTACCTTATCTAACTAAAGTCAGGATCAGGCTCCATTCTATGTTCCAGATTGACTAAACAATGCTACTTTAAAATCCTCTTTGCCTCTTCTCCAAAATAAAAGGAAATACAAGGGAGATCTTTGCTGAACATTGCATAGAATCGCAGAACATCCTGAGCTGGAACATTTGTACAGTTTTTGTCTAGGCCGGTGCATACAGCACCCTGTGCCTGAAGCAAAAAATACGCTCTCTTTGCTTTCCTAAGTGGCTGCATCAAGTCTCAGGAAACAGAGAATTGATAAAACCCAGACACACAAATCACTTTCAAATAGACAGCCAAACCCATTTCTCTATCCATTTATATCCAAGAACCTAAATGATTCTCCTCTGCTTTCACCAGTGACACAGCCTAGCTTGGCAAAAGCTCTCTGACACAGCAGAACAATGTATGAGGATACTTTTCAATCCAAGCTGCTCTAAAAGATATGCATGGTTGATATGCTTTATTCTAAATGATATACACAAAGTATTGTTTTCCATAAGGAGCTTTACCAATACACAAGTAAACTTCTGAGCTGGCTCATGCCATACAAAACCCACCACACTTTCACAGACAACTTCAGAAACGCTTTTCCATAGTTTCTCTGAGGTTACAGACTTCAGCTCTGCCAGGGTCAACACCAGCTCCAGTCCAGGTTTCCCCAGTGATACCTGAGTAGGTTTTTTCTTTTTCCTTTTGCACACTCGTGTGTTTTAGCTGTTAGAGCACTATTGTGGCCCCATATCTGTGCAGCAATTAGTAGTCCCACTTCAACTATGGCTAACAATCCAATTAGATGTTTCTCTGCCTTGTATTAAAACTTACTTGCACAGATCTTCCATAAAAATGAATGATCTCCTTTTACTCCCAGCCCCCTTCCCCACATTTTCACTTCCACAGACCCCGAGTGAGCAAATTTCTTCTACCAACAGACCTGAACAACAAGTTATTGTTCCTGAACACTGAAAACAATCTCTGCTCTTCCCCCAAGTGCAACCTGAGACCTAGTTTCAAGAATAATTTATAATACAGGCAGTATCAGTGCATTAAATTCTCAGCAGAACAGCTCTCACACACCTGAGATCTTTGGAGCCCCCACGATCTTTGGTCTTAGGGCAGGAAAGCTGGAGACCCACCCCAGAGACAAGATCCCCTGCCTCACCTTTCTTACCCTCACACAGTTTGCTATTCTTGCATTGTAATCACTGCCTCAAGGTTTCTGTAAGGAAGTGTCCCCTCACATTTCACTTCCCAGCCTCTCACCAGCCTCACCCACACTAATAAAAAACAACACTTTTTCCAGACCTGAAACCATGAAAACCTGAAAATCTTAGTTAAGACAATTCTCCTTTCACCTCCAAACTGTATATTTTATATAAATATCACTCACCTTGTTCATTCTGCACAGCTCCATATTCCTGATTATTTGCCCTTTCCACATTAAATCCCAGAAGCCGCTTTCTCTCACAGAACCATAAAGGTGCTGCTTTCCTTTGTCCATCCCTGTCTCCTGAATCCTCACTGGGTCCAGGTGCTTTCCACCAAGTCTAATGAGGAGGCAAATGATTAACCACAGCTGACCCGAATTCTTCTCTTTACTCACACCTGACTGAACTTTTACCATCTTAAAGTAATCTGAAATCCTGCAGGATGCTCTGTAGCTTTATTTAGGGTCTTGTAAAAACTGTATCATAGAACATAAATACCCATGAAATAAAAAACATGTAATGAGCTTGTTCTATTGCAGTGGTGTGTGTTTCAAGATTATGGGGCTGTTAGAGGAAATCACTACTTTTTGTAGTGTTTTGCTCAGAATAGGCAGTGTCCCCTCACTCCAGCACCACAGCCAGGTTTTGGGGCTTTCTGGCAGGACAGTAGAGCAGTTGCTGTCATGGTCCCAGTACCCAAGTGTTTTATAATGGTGTGGGCCCAGTACCTGCATGCTCTATAATGCTGGGAAGGCTTACATTCTCTTAGAGCCAGGTACCTCCTTCAAGAATAACAAGGGGTTTAGAATTCTGGGGTCTGGGTAACCTTTAGCCAAAAACTCAGCAGCTGAAAGGTGGTTGTTGGATCTCAGCTCTAGAGCAAGTACTCAAGTACTTCATAAATCTCTCATTAGTGTCTGGGTCTCTCAGGGAGGATCCTGTGATGGAATTTATAAAGTTATAATCACTGCTATCAAACGAAGCTTGGAAGGAAGTGACAGGTATGTTCAGGCTCACCTGCCAGTGGGGCTATTAAAGAACAAAACAAACAGGACTGGAAATTATATTAATATATGGTGATACAAAAACATCCATTCTAAGTTCACCAAATTTTCCACTGCCTTTCCTGCTTGTTTTTCTTACCCCAAGAAAAGCCCTCTTAAGTAACATGTCACACTTCATCAGGATGGGGTATTGTGGGTCTGAACATTTAAAAAGCAGCAGGTTGCCAGAACCCTGACTAATGGCTGGTTTTGCACTATATTTTTTGACATCGCCTTTTTTAACTGCCTATTGATATTTCCAACAAATTACTTTTACACCACAGCCTGTGGATTCATAGAGACCAGGGATGATCAACTCAAATTAGCAGTTGGAAACACTGTTTTCTTCTTTTTATGTTTTTTTCTGGGGTTTTTTTACACATGTTAATTCTGTGCCATCTGCACTCATTCTGTGCACACCCTGTACAGTTGGCTTGAAATTTCTTTTCACTGATTAAAGATGGATACTAAATGAGCATTTATCTGAATACTTTAAAAGTTTCATGCATATCAAGAAGTTAAAGGTTAAAAATAAACACAAATATCATATCAGCCAATAGCCTTATATGCTATTGCTCAGCCAAACAGGGAAATTTTTTTAAAAAACTGTTTTATTTAAATATATTGCAAAATAGTCCAACAAAGCAAATGAGACAAAATCACAAATCTGAGGGTCAATATGAGCTTCTGATTCAAGTAACAGAAAACCAATATACAATAAACTGTTGTTTTCCAGGGACATTACTGATACATTTTGTTGTCTAAAAAGGACATCTGCCAGTAGCTGACCCAAAAGACTAATTCCTTTTTCCAATATTCATTTTTCCATTTCTCCTTGTCTTTTGTCATTGTTTTGGTGAACAACTATTAGGGTCATTACTATTTTTTTTAAATATATTTTGCATTTTTCTAGAATAGTAGCAAATATAACACACAGAGTAGAATATACCGATTAGGTCTACAATTTGACATCATAATTTTGTATGGTATTGCATATTAATGGTGCTGATGGGAAGAACAAATTGAAAGCAGTTATTAGAACATGTAAGCTGAGTTTTCTTGCATAAGCCATTTTCATATCATGTCGCCATAAAAAAAAAAATTGTGATGAATGTTCCCCCTGAAGCTGACAAGTTACAAGGGCTTGTACTGAGGGAATAATAACTCCAAGATTCATAAAAACGGTAATTACTTTATCAACCTTCTAGTCACATTGCAGACACACATACTGAATCACTCCAAAATAACACTGACATAAAAATTAGACTTTGTGTTAATATTACAAGTCTTACCTGAGGTTTCCTTTAAAAAACATATAGGTCCAATATATTACTAATTACCCAAAACCAAAATAATCAGGTTTGTGTCATACATCTTTAATTACTGAGTTAAGGCTGGATGGGACAGGGAGAAAAAGTAGTAGATATCAGGAGGGAAGGAGTATTCAAGTTCAAGGATGACATTGCCAAGGTGTAAGTTACTATATATTTTGTCTAGGAATAGAAAAGTTTAAGCTGACAGCTCCTTATAAGACACCCTCTTCTTGGACAGTGTCCCAGGAAGGACACAGAGATAAAAGTACTCTATAAACCCAATCAGCTTAAAATGGAGTTTGATTAATTAATAAAAGAGATTATGTGGTCATGTCACTAGCAAGGAAGATCCACATCCATCTTGGCTTCATCCACTACCACACCAGCTGTGAACAAGATCCACAAACAGGTCTGATAAAATCATAAAAACCTTTTAATTCTCCTATGAAACTGCCCAAAATATCTACAACAGTGCAGGTACAGCAATGATCAGAAACAGCTGCATGCACTAAAAAAACATTTACTTTTGTGTCCAGGGGCACACCTGACATGTCTCTTCATAGCACAGCTGGGTCCTACAGAAGAGCAGAGAGAAGTGGTGCTCTCTGCAATAAAGAAGACAAAATGCTAATTGTGGTCACGGAGCTCGTTACTGAGCAAGGTGGGGATCCCTGTGCAGGGTTTGTCTGTGTATAACACCTGCAAAGTGGCAGGTCCTGCTGTCACCTTTGCCTCCAATTTACTCCTGGGCCAGGAGAGCACTGCAGCCCCTGCCAGGGCAGGAGTGCTGCCAGTCCATTCCAGCACTTAACTCCCCTCAGGAAATCAATCAGGAAAGTGAGCATTTCCCTGGGTCTGTGGATACTAAAGGATGGTGGGGTACTTTGCTACTCATGCTGAGCTGAGCAGCACTCAGGTCCTTCCCAAAGACCTAATAGTCAATCCTTTGCAGTGTTCAATATCTTTATCGGCATCCCTGCGAGATAAATAATATTACCTTCGAGGTTTGGAGGTAAAAGCATTTAATTGCTCAGAGTTGAGTGCATAAGAAGCACCTGTTTTGTGTTCCAGTAACAGAGTGTAACTGGAAAAAGAAATGCTCATTACTTTTTACTTGCTCTTTAGTGACTGTGTGCCCTTGGAGCAACCTGGAGGGCTGATAATATCATTAGACTGGAAATTAAAAGGATGGCATTCCATACAATGTTTTTTTTTTCCCCTCAAAATTTTAAAACAAAACTTGTCTCATCCAGCCAACCAGGGTTTACTTTTTCCTACATTATTAGGTTTGTGTTCCATTAAAACACAGCTGCAGAGACTGGAAGATTCATGGTGGTTCTCACCTTAAAAAGTGTAGTCCAGTTCTCCATCAGGGAATCACTGGGCCCTAAAGGAGAGAATCTGTTTGAGGAGGAGAGAATGGGATTAAATGTGTTTCAATGCATAATGTCCAAGGGAACGCATGGGATTAGAAATGGATGGGATTCCAAATGTATAAAATTAGAAATGTAAATATTATTATAATTTTTAAAGGCTACTTACAAGGCTGAGGCAGAGAACCATCCTCAGAATAATGCTATATTTTTTTCTGTTTTAGGTATAAAGTTACATTGCTTGTTCTCTTTTTAAGAGCCTGAACTACTAATTTTTAAACTATTAATCACATTCTTTTTAGTTTCTGATGAGTCTTTATGTATAGTTAAACATTTGAGCCCTTTAAGAAAAGTCTCTTGCAGATGGACTGTATCCTCCCTGTGAGCTCCCAGGCTCAGTGTAGCCTGAAAGGAGGCAATAGCTCAGCCTTTATTCCAGCTGGGTCCTTGACCTCCTTGTTTACAGTGCTAATGGGGACAGCAGTTACTCAGAGTCAAGATGGCATTGCTGAGATGTGAATAATCACACAAGAAAACAGACTGAAACAGTCACTACATTCACATCCCAGGCCTAACCCAGCCTTATGATGTTCAGCCACCACCACTGATCTGTGCAGGAACAGAGACAGTGACCTATAGGAAATATAATCTGTATCCCATGACCAACTCCCTGAGACATTTTTTCCTTCATAAGCCCAAGATTCTCAAACCATCCCTCTCAAAAGACCCTCTTTCATGTCACTTTTATCATCCTGTCCTTGTTCTAATGGGAATTTTTCCATTCTGTCCTCTGAGACATGCAAATGATGCAAAATTTCACTCTTGTCTTGCTGCACAAAGACCCAAAGAGTAAAACCCCAGTTTGGGATGGGGACTGTCACCCCCCAGCCTGTATGACCAGCACACAATGTGTGCTCCTGGTCACCATGCACAGCCTGCCCATTCCCACCACGGAGTCATGGCTGGCCTGGCCCTGAAGCACCAGTTGTGCTGCCAAGACAGGGCAGTATAGGGAGATTTGACATATTAAATAGTTTTTATACACAAACTTCATTTACAGAACTTGTTTTTGCGGAAGAGTGAATTATCCTGTTTGACAATAGAGTCTTTACAAGTGGAACAATGTGACATTCAAGACATCAAATAACTGTCTCGGTGTTTTGCTTGGCAATCAAAGTCCACGATTATAATCCTTGAGAATTTAATATACCTCTTCAACAGTCCCCTGCAATGCTACTTGAGTGAGCATAAAACACTCTATGTTAAACCACTGTGGCCTGGATTTCCTTAATTATAATGGGATAAGATGAAGATTTCCCCAAAGCACAGCTGTGACTCAAATGCACTCAGGTCTGCCCAGCTAATGGGTTAAAACCCTGTGCAGACATCAGGTTCATAGGTACCATGGCTCAAGGGCTGTGGCCTTAAGCTCAATGCACTCAGCAGAGTTGTAATTATAACACATAAAACTATTCCAAAGGCTAAACCCACACATTAATTAAAAATATGAAGTATTGGCAAGTACAAAATATTGTATGAAGAGTATTGTTTGCAAGAGCTCATGGTTTTAAACTCCCCAGTTCATAACATCCAGCACTTATCACTTTGCACGTGACTTTGATAAAAAACCCTCTGTGCTTTTCTGTATCTTGGTGCCAACAATACACAGGAAAAGACAAAAGGGTGTGTGTAGAGATGACCAAGGCTGTGTTAAGAGAGTCCCAACCCTTCCTTTGATCAATAAGTACCAATCTTTGCCAGAAACCTCAGAAACCACTTCCCTGTATGTTGGTGGAATCACAGCCCCTTCTAACTTGATTCACAGCCTTAATAAGTTCTGTCATCTGTTCTTCTGAGTCTCCAATGTGACGAAGAGCCTTGTTTTGATTTGTCAATGTAGGAAATGCCAGAGTGGTAACTTATTCAGCACATACAGCAATCACTTCCTTACAGCAACACCAAGATTGCACAAATAAGAGCTATCATTTCCCAAATTTCACAGATGAAGAGAGGAATACCATTCTGTCTTTTAATTTGTGAGATGTATATAAAAATCTAAAATAATTTCAATAAGAAAAAAGAGCTCTTCCTTCACCCTCAATTTTCCTGTAATTTCAATGCATTTAATTTTTAGATGAGGTTGATATAAAGAAAAGGGACATGAGCAAAGTGCTATTATCCATCTGCCTGTCTAAGCAGAGCTACAGCCATGAAAGATTACTGGAAATTATGTGGTTAAAGCACTGCAGTTCGTATAGAAAATGTAGCAAGTGTAGCAAGTAAGGTCAAACTTGCAAGCAAATTCACACGATAAGAAAGAATTGCTTTGATGATTTTTAAAACATCATAGTCATACTATATTGGGTCATCCACACTAGCTTGAATCTTTTTTAAAGTTATAATAAATTGAAAAATCCAATTTCTTGGATGAAATATTTTTATTTTTCAGTCAAATTCAAGCTTGATCGAAATGTACTTGCAGGATTTGCAAAGTAAGCCAAGTCTGTAAAGCAATCAAGAAATTTTGATGTAGGTAGCTGGAATAGTGTCATCCGTGATCTCCAAGTTCCCAACACAAAGTTTCCCAGTGATGTACAAGGGAGGGGAGCTCAAGGATTCAGGATATCTGGTAGGTATATTCTGTTCTGGTGGAACTAATGTATTTAGTTGCTAAAACTTAATGGGAAAGATTTAAAGGTGTATTTGAAAATGCATTAACAAATCCCCTATAAGATCTGTTTCTGCTCAGATGATACTGAGCAGAATATATATGTATCAAATAATATTACAAATCTTCAAGTAATTTTTGGTGTTTCACCTATTTCTCCTATCAATTAATAATGTTATGTTAGCTGCTATGGCAACTCTCATTTAAGCAGAGAACAGTGATTACACCATTACTTTGGATGGGTCTAATCAAACAAAATTCTTGCATCTCTTTTGCTGAGCCAGCTTCAGGAGTGGATCTGCATCCATGATCTCACCCCCCCGTTCTGTTCTCTGTATTAAGAGATAAATACACACAAAGTATTTGCTGCAGAATACTTTGGGAAGCCTGTCAGTACATTGCACTGTGCATATAATTTCATATCACTATTTGTTTTAAATCCAGCTATCTGTAAACTAAATGGGCAATCCAACATTTTGCCCTCTAGTGTCTGTTGGCTGCTCCTCGAGGATTTCTGGATGTCAGCATATAACCAGCATAGTCAGACTTCTTTTTTCCCTGAGAAATAAAAGTATTTTCCCTCTGTTTCCTTCTAGTTGGAATGTGATTATCAGGCCAGGGAATCAGTGTTATTTTATTGTCTGACAGCTTTAAAATAGAATTGAGATATTGCATATCTGTTTCCTTGAAAGCCTTTGCAAGACTTTGAGAGCGTATGAAGCTGCATTTCCCTTGGATCTCTTGCTACAAAGTGCTCTGACCTCTCTCTGCAGCAGCCTCTGTGCCCCGTGCCTTGAAAGGCAGCTGTGGCACAGCATCCTGCAGCCCAGCCCAGCAGGGTGCTCCAGGCCAGGCCTGCAGGAAAAAATACCTGGCAGGTTTAGGATCCTCCCCACAGAACCGGGGTGGGACATTAAAATAGAGAGCAGAGAGCTGGGCTAGGAGGGTATTTAGACAGCAGGCTATTTCTGGGTGAACTGGAAAGAGCTTTTGTTTCCGTAGCAGTTGGCGGAGTCGCAGCTCCCTGGAACAGAAACCCCAGAGCAGGAGATGAGATTTTGGATAGAGGCAAAGCTCATGCAGAATTACTGTTTTCCACAACCTTCTTGTAGAGAGAGGAGTAAAGGAAATCATTCTCCAAAGCAGCCCTAGGTTACTCCCTCTTGCAGGTCTGCCATGTGCTGCTACTCTTAAATGATATTGCCCTGCTTTCCGTATTATTTTAGGAAGGTGTAAAGAATAGTTGAGAACTTGGAGTACTTACTCCTGGACTACACCCTGGCTGCCATCATCTCTTCTACTTTACATGTAGCTGAGGCCCAGCACATACATCATATCACATCACAGCATTATGGCTTCACCCACACACTGCAGTGGCCCTACAGGAGGCAAAAATCCCCAACTTCAAATGCAATATACACACACCAGTGTTGTCACTTCAGGAGGCAAAAAAACCCCTAGCTTCAAATGCAATATACAGTTACCAGTGTTGTTTTCTTTGGCTACCAAAGGGTAAAGCAATATTAAATAAATCTTTCATGGCATCAAAGAAACCCTCATATCATTACTCATTTGCTGGGACAAAAATATCTGCATATTGCTTGAGGGGAGCTTTTCTGCTCTTTCCCCGTGTCTGTAATAGCAATTACTTCCAAAAGTTCAGAGAAATGAAAACTTGGAGGAGCTGATGGTATTTTATAACAGGATCCACACACGCTCTTCACTGCTTTTTACCCTTAAAATTATTTTAAATTGCCTTGTTGGGACTAAACTGATTTTCCCCAAACTGTGTCTCCAGTTCTACTGTAGCTTTGGAAAGGAGATAGTTGGGAAACACCATAAAATACCTGTGGTGCCCAAGGCTTTCTGGAAGGCTGGGAGACGACTCCAGTGCCAGAATCCCAGCTCACAAAGGCTTCCCTAGGGACCATGTTTGGATTAGTGCAGAATGTGCTCAGCACAGGCAATTGCAGCTGCATTGAGGGGCACAGGGGGACAGAAAGGTCATTACAGCTCCCTACCCCTCCTTGTGCCTAATGGCTGCCAAGAGGGAGAGTCCTTCAGGGAAGAGGCTGGAATGTTTTTCACATCTCCATCACTCCCCAAGGTACCAAAGCAGGGAAGCTCACATTCAAAGGCCATCTATGTGGGCTTAGCCTTTAATTGCCTGTCACTCCATGCAGGTAATTGTGCAATTACTGGCATCTCTCAACCCTAAACTCTGTTATGTGCTGATGCACAACACTGCAAAAAAACTTCCTCAAGTTTTCCTTAAGGCAGAATATTATACTTTCCCTTTAAATACCCTGATTCAAGATGCATCTCATGCAAGCATTATTATAATTTTATTTTTTTTTAATAAATCCAACTACAGTATCTTTTTTCAATCATACAACCACTCCCAAACTCTGCCATCTTTTGCACTGGGACTCTTGCACCGATAATAAGTTCAGAATGAGCTCTACACTGGTCCAAAACTGCTATGAATCCACAAAAGCATATTTTCTTATTGAACAGCAGCTTATTTCAGGACCTGGAGGGTACAGCAGCATGCAACTAGCTTCCTACCTACCACACCTTCTAGCAAAGAGGGAAAGGGTGCTTGCTTTCCTCCCAGAAAACTCGCTGAGAGTCAGGAAAGAGAGGTACAAGGAACTGCATCAGAAGGAAATTAAACTACTTCTGCAATGTCACCAACAATTTTAAAAATGAGAAAACTTGAACCAATTACACCAACAGAAATAATAAAAGAGTAATAATCCTACACCTGAGTGAAGCTGGTCTCCAACAGAGAAATCAAGTCCTGGATCAGTATTCTAAGCTTTGACTTAAAGTGAAAAACTTAACTCTCATATATATATAATTAAACAGAAAGGTGAAACTTTTTTAAAATACAGGGTTTTAAATATTGGACTTCAATACAGTTTTATTATACTCCCAGTAACTAATTACAAAGTACCAGACTCTCTAAACACAAATCCCCATCACTAATATGGGAAATGCTTAAGGAGAATTTATGATTTGGATGTTCTGCTTGTTTAATATTTCCAAGTAAGACCATGGGAACATGTGAGAAATGGGCCCCTGTTGGAAGCACAGGGCAACTGAACAAATCCTCCTTATCTAGGGGTGGCTCCTGAAAAATGTAATTACTTTTTATACTTTATATTGCAATCTTCTACCATGATCCCACCTGGCACTGAGATATCCTGTAAGGAAGGACTGCAAAGCTTCTACACTAAGAGGTGTAGTGTAGCTAAGAGGTAACACATTTGGATACTTTTTGTAAAAAAATTGTCAAAATGAAAGCTCCATCATCACCTGTAGTGAAAAATATTCTGTGACGACATGTTCTCTGTCTAGGTAAAGAATAAGAGAGATATGATTCACCAGGGCAGTAAAAAGACACTCCAGCTGTTGATTCCTCAAGGACACTCTGTAAAAATGGTCTTGAGACATTTCAAGCAGAGGGACTTAATCTGAGAATGTTGCTCTTGAATTTTGCTGGAACCAAACTTGTCTGGGAGGCAGGGCAGGTACATTTGTTCTGGCAGCCTTTTAATTGAATCTCTTCTCTGGCAGAGAGGCAGTTCTCGTGTGTGACAGTAATGTAGATTTATGGAAAATAATAAGGTGATCAGCTGCCCTGCAGAGTTATTATTTTGTTTCATTCAAAAAAATAAGACACTAAGACTAAAGTGATGGGTTGATGTATGTAGTGACATGCGGTGCCTGTTTCATAGTTCAGTGGAGTTAATGGAAAAACTCCCATTGCCCTCACTTAGGAATCAACCAGCAAGTGTATAAACAAGGCAAAAAAAAAACAAACTGAGAAAGAAAAAAGCCTATTATTAGGTAAGTGCCAGAACAGGAACTGTTTTATAAATACCCAGATCATTAAAAGAATTTCTTTCAACTTCATTCTTGTCCCTTTGTGTTCCCCGGGGTTCATATTCTGGCAGATTTGTTTAAGGCAAGATTAATCACCAAAGCAGTGAACTTAAAATTAATATCCCAGAATACGAACAGAATATCATTAGGAAATGAATTTTAATTTATAACCATGTTTATGCATAAATAATTATTAATTCTTTCACTCATCTACCTGCTGATAATAATCTCATCCTAATAATAAACTCTGTCAGATCAGTGGAAGTTCTTTCTTTGACTTTGCTGGGCATGGGAGCAGACACCTAACCAGAGATAAAACATCCCCCATGATCCAATGCATCTGAGTAAAGCTGTTTGTGTTTCAAATATCAATCTGCAAAACTCCTCTGGAAAAAAAAAAACAACCTGGGAAATGACTATAGAGAAATGAATACTAATGAGGAAATGCACAGGGCATAAATTAGACACAATGCAGTTACAGATATATATTCTCATTTTTTCTGTTAAAATCACAGCTAGACACAGCACTTTTTGTCTTTCCTCTTTTTGGATTATCAGGCCAGAGACATTTTCAGGAAAGCCAGCATTTTCCATTTTTTAATTTATATTTCCAAAACTTCCTTTCATGGACACAAAATTATTCTGAAACAGCTGGAAGCACCAGAAGAATCCATCTGGCTTCACAAACATAAAAGTGTGGGTTTTACCACATAGAGTATCAGCTACAAAATATTCTTTGTGTAACCACAAGCAAAATATCATGGTCACAGGCAGGTCAAGTTGAAAAGAATATACTTTTCCACCAAGGTACTAGCCAGAAAAAAAAGATGCATCCCAGTGTGTAACTATCACCACCAAGCAAGCCCCCCTCAGCTGAGCCCTTCTCCAGCCAGAGGAAGCATTTCTGTCACTCCTTTTCAAATGCAGTAGCTGAATCCTGAACCTTTGCAACAACTGCAAAAGAAGTACTCTCTGGTAAAGTAAATGCTGCAGTAGCTGCTTTTTCTACTGAAGCCCTTTTTTTCTCCTGTGCTGAATCGTGATGTCAAGTTCTTTTAAACCAAAAAGTCTGAACTGGGTAAGAAAGTTTCTAGCTCAAGAAAAAGCAATCTTAGCAGTTCTCCATCTGTTCCTTTAGCTTGCTTGCAAAGTGTTTTTTTTTTTTGCCTTCAGACAACACATACAGCACACTTACTGTTAGTTCCAATGTGGGTTTTACTGAGACATTGGTTAATCTTTGTATACCTTGTTGGGGTAGATAAGACAAAGCAAAGATAGCAAATGAGACAGAAGGGTACTGGGATGGCTCATGGTGCTCGTGATCCCACTGGTAGAGGTGTACCAGTCTTGAGATTTTGTCCTAGGTCTCATCCAACAGCCTTATTTGATGATCAGGGAGGGGAGACAGCACTGGGGTTGAAGAGCTGTCCTTTTTTTTTATTCACCCTTCCCCTCAAGATCAGTGCATACCTTCTTCATGAAAAAGTCCACTTGAGAACATGTAAAATTGTTCCCTGCTCCTTTTAACTGATTGTGCAGCTGAAATTTCTTGAGGGGCTGCAGGAACTGCTGCTGGAGAAAGNTAAACCAAAAAGTCTGAACTGGGTAAGAAAGTTTCTAGCTCAAGAAAAAGCAATCTTAGCAGTTCTCCATCTGTTCCTTTAGCTTGCTTGCAAAGTATTTTTTTTTTTTGCCTTCAGACAACACATACAGCACACTTACTGTTAGTTCCAATGTGGGTTTTACTGAGACATTGGTTAATCTTTGTATACCTTGTTGGGGTAGATAAGACAAAGCAAAGATAGCAAATGAGACAGAAGGGTACTGGGATGGCTCATGGTGCTCGTGATCCCACTGGTAGAGGTGTACCAGTCTTGAGATTTTGTCCTAGGTCTCATCCAACAGCCTTATTTGATGATCAGGGAGGGGAACAGTGAGACAGCACTGAAGAGCTGTCCTTTTTTTTAATTCACCCTTCCCCTCAACATCAGTGCATACCTTCTTCATGAAAAAGTCCACTTGAGAACATGTAAAATTGTTCCCTGCTCCTTTTAACTGATTGTGCAGCTGAAATTTCTTGAGGGGCTGCAGGAACTGCTGCTGGAGAAAGACAGGGATGAGCAGTTCCCTTGAGAGCCCTGCAAAGTGAGATATTTCCCCCCCTTTTTTTTCTTGTGTACACGGCAGTAAATATTTGTGATTTCCATATGCTACCTTAACTTTTTCTCTGTAGCTTTCACACATTCTTCAGCGCCAGCAAAGCTTGGAGGATGGCACTTAAATACTTTGCTTTGTGCAGCAAATCATACTGCACAAGCATAAAGTTTCTCATATTCCTCATGGCAGCGTTACTTGTAGCGGAGGAATAATTTTTCTCCCTCTTCATTAGGCTTTTGAGTCCAACCCTGCCATTGATCAGCTCACCAAACTCCAAGTGACTTCAACAAGAGTTCATATATAGCTCACCGGAAAAGTGGGATTTATTAACACTCTGCTGGAGCTCACAGACCGCTGCTGCTGCCTTATTGATCGGATCCTGTGAAACCGCATGTCTACCCAGGGAGATTACGGATATAATCGAGTAAGGGGCATCAGCCTGACTGATATTTTTACTGATTTCATATTGCTTGTTATTTTCCTGGTGTTGCATGTGGGGAAACAGAGGTACTAACAACGCAGGGGGGAAATAATCTCTGAGAAGGGAATATCAAATGAACTCAGAAAACGAAGTGGCATTTACTGTAGGCAAGAAAAGATTTTATCTGGGTCTTATCAACTTTTCAAGTTATGAAGTCCTCACAATAGATCTACTGTGGTTTGGGTTCTTTTTTTCCCCCTCACTTAGCTTTAACCTTTCCAGCCAATCTAGACCTACATTATTTTTTTTCTAATAAAAAAATCTGAGTTGACATATGCCCAGGGTCTACCTAACCATTTTGGGATTTAGAAAACAAGCTTTTTTACCCATTCAGTACTCCTGGGCTCAAGACTTTGGGTGGACTTTAATCAAATGCACGTTGCCCTTTGCTTGATCCGAACAATCAGCTCAGAAAATTTCTCATTATGGCTTTTGTAAGAAGAAATAATAGCCTGTCTTCTCACGAGCAAACACAATTTGAATGAACAAAATTAATGGCTGTTTCCCTTAATTTTTTCCTCCTATTGATGTGATAGGTTATATATGAGGTCTAATTACAATAATGTCAAAGTCGTTGTTGAAAGAGTTAATGCACAAGGAAAAATTCCCACCAGGAAAAATAAAATAATCTCTGGTATGCAGATGAACTGTTTACTTGGTAGCTCTTCTGTGATCAAAATCAAACTAAGCTGAACCGCTGAAACAATAAAAGTAAATTGTTACTTGGGGTTTGCAAACCTCAATTAAATAAATATTGTGCAGTAAACAACATTCTGGATTTTAATTAGGATAAAACAACTGAAAAAGGAGTTAGCAACCAGTTGTGTTTATCTCACAGTAACCTTCAAATACTTCTTACAGGAGAGGCTATAATAAGGAGGTTTAGCTTAAAAAAAAACCCTCACAAAAACACACACAAAAACCCACTCCAGCTTTACTTTTGTCAACATCAAAACATCATCTTTATATATATATTCCCACCTAAAAAAGTTTCTATAAAACTTTAAATTAGATAAATATGGGTATTGATGGTGGTTTTCTGGCCCCAGCTTTTCAATTACTTTTAAGAAAGCAAAGCATTTTGAAAATACTGTGATCAATTTGTTGTACTTACTCTAACAAGATGAAATCACCATCTAATTATCCAGTCAAACAAAAAACGAGTGCTAACCGGGGAGTAACTAATTTTAAATGGCAGGTACCAGAATGGAAAATCATGCCTCATTTTGCATTTTTTCTGGTAGGTAGAATGCAATGCAGTATTTTTATTATTCATTTGTTTTGGAGGTTTTTTTGTAATGCGGTGCAGTAACAGCTGAATTCCATGCTGAGTTACCAGATCCCAGGATTTCTTTGTCAATGGAGTTAAGGCACATTTCTACAGGACCTGAAGGCACAATTCACACTCACTGCTCACCAGTCTGTCCCAGCTCTGAAACCGGGTTCCTACAGCAATCCATGAGTTTTTACTCGCATAGTCCACAGCGGAGACGCACAAACCGTAACATGCATCACTATGGCTTAAAGGGGAATAAAATCTGTTGCTAATTCTTCAAGTGGCGCAGCCAGCACACCCATGGATGTGCCCTCTGGGTGATCTAATTGCTCCCACGGAGCAGCAGGACAGTGGCACATTCATCACACACATCCACGGGCCCCGTGAGTGCCGCTGGACGGGCACTGACAGCACCGAGTGCCACATCACTCACGGGTGCCACAACATCTGTGCTCCTGCAGCCCCACTGTTAATGGCAAAGGAGCTGTCAGAGGACAGCTAAAGGGAAAATCTTATTGCCAGTGTGTAACAAATGGGTGGACACTCATCATCTCAGGGAACACTGTGTGTTTGACAGCCCTGAATAAAGCCCGCACGCTGCTGCTCTTGATGCAGCCCCAGACCTGGCTGGTGGCCACAAGGTCTCTCCACAAGGTGCCAGATCCCAAGGAGGGCTGGAGCATCAAAGCTTCCAGGTTCTTCTGTTTCATCTGTGGCAGTAAAGGATGGGACACAAAATTGTCCCCTACCTCCAGCTGAAGAACATCACCTTTGCAAAAAACTTATTTAAGCACATGGACTGTTAAAGTGTCAATTAATGTCAGCTAAGCTGCCTTCCAAAAACTGGAATTTCAGCCTTCTTATTAATATTGTTCTGTTATTCAGCAGCAAAACAGCACTTTCTCAGTGGAGACAAAATTACTGATTTAAAAATTAAAAGTTAAGCTTGTAAAGAAATAGCAATGACATTTGTAGGGGCTGGCATTTCTGCACAATGTGGTGAGCTATTAATTTGCTAATTACTCATGTAACACTATTTCAGTGCACACTTTAAGCAACAATCTAAATTGAACCTGAATATTAAAAAAACTTGCCCTAAAGGCTTGGATTTCTCTCTTCATTTTACACTAAAATCACTGAAGTCAATTAACAGGCTCCATTTTTGTGTGGCTTGCTCAGGAGGGAAAGTGAGAACCTCAAGGGTCAGTCCCTGCACTGCCCTGGGGCAGCAGTCACTGCTGCCATGTCTCCCCTGTACCAGCAGATTTTGTATATTTGATTAACCTTTGTGTTTCCAACACACCAGCTGTGTCCAGAAACACAGCTGGGTTTTCCCATTTCTCTCTCTCTCTCCTTTTTACCACGCAGTTGGAACACTTACGTTCTTACCTGGAGCCAGGCAACTGCTCAGGTCCTCTCAGATCTCCTCTGCAACAGGAGCCGGGGGAGGGATCACACGTGTAGGTGTCAATACCTTCTGCTGCTGCTTCCTAAGGTGATGATTCCCTTAATCAGCTCCTAATTCCACTTTATTAAAGAGCCAATGCCTTATAAAATGTCATTACCCCAGATCTTTGCTGCCAGGTAATTTTCACCAACCCAACGTCCTGATAGATGGGGTTTGCATAGAAGAAAATGGTTTTTTTCACTTGCAATCTGGAAGTGAAGGAATATTTTTCCCAAGAAAATCACAGAATGACCTGTATACAGCAGGCCAAAGCATCAAGTCAGATTTCCAATGCCATCTTCAGCCAAAAATGACAGCCCAGCTGAATCAACCTTCAATCCTTTTGGCTCTCCTTTCCTTCCCTACCTCTTATCTGCTCCCGTTAACTTCCCAGTTTCCTTGCTGGCTTTTTGCCCTTTCTTAGAGAAACACAGGTCCCCAAAGCAGGGTTCTGGTCCCTATTTTAGTGATCCCATCAGAGACCTTGGTGCCTCCTAAGACCTCAGCAGTTTTTTTCTGTGCTACTCAAAGGACAACTGCTGAAAGTCAAATGAAAAATTTCCACTATCCTTATATGTAAGGCCTTCACTTCCATATGAATGACAGCTTCCAGGTTTACAAAAGGAAGATTGGCAGTTCTGTGATGTGCAACATCAAACTAAATCCAACCCAATTCATTTAAAAGAAAATTCATCTTTTAACACTTGTGTTGGTTGATTTTTTTATCAGTGTAACACAAAGCTGGGAGAGTAGTCAAATTCACAAGTGACACTGGGCCTGTTTCTCTCCTCATTCCCAGTTTCTCAATATCCAAACAGGGATAATATGTGTAAAAAGGCTGCACTCAAAAATTGACTTTCCTCCTCAGTCTCTCAGTAGATCTTGCAGTGACATGTTATTGCTGCTAAGTGAACAAAGAATCCCTAATATATGGTTAAATCACACACAACAGCAAACATTAATTAATTGATATTTAAATAGCGTGTGGAGAGCGTAACAGCTGTACAAGTGGGATATGGGGAGCATTCACTCAAATTTGACATCTCTGGTATTCTCAGTTCTCTTTGCAGCTGTGATTTTAGTGATGCACGATGCCTGTGGACTTGTTTCCTGGCTGGGAGGTTACTATGAGGATTATGGTGGCTTTGCTTTCCATGTCACTGCTAAAGGTACTTGTGCTCTCTGTGCACAATGAGAGGATGCAGGTGATCTTTTAGTTCTGAAAGTCCCAAGGCATGTATATTTTTATTCAATTTTTCTGAAAGGTCAGTGTCCTACAGATCACTTATCAATGATCCTTCCTTGCCTAGGTATCATTTGTACACTGTGGCATCAGTTTTCCTGGTTCAACAGTCAGCTCCTAATAAAAGAGGATGTATTAGAAGTAAAGAAAAATAGCTGTAATAATAGCACTCCAGTCCTACTTACTTGTCTCTTAACCTCTTTCCTTCAAAGGCTCCCACGCTGCAGTGCTCAGAAGAAAGTTACCATTGAATTATCCACCGGAAATCTATTGGCATCTATTGCTGCTCTAGTGCAGCAGCGAGCAGGGCAACAATAACTGATAACTCTTCTCACATCCCTGCCCCTCCCCTGTCTCAAAATATGGCTCTAGAAATAAAACCTGATGCAGACACCAAATATTTCTTAAATTAAGCTCAGAGTTGCAGACAGATCTCAGCTCCGACTGACAGCTCGGCCCCGCAGGACCACGGGGCTTGCCCACTGCCCCCCTGCTCCTCACAGGCATTGTTCTGGGGAAGCAGCTCTACAAAATTCTCACTGATCATGAAAGGCAAATAAACTAAATCCCAGAAGCAAAGGCAAAAAGCATCAATACAGTTTTCTCTAGCAACCTCCTGCTATTTATACAGGTGACTGTGAACATTCGCACATCAAAAAAAGTGGTATTTTGGCATATCTTCCAGGAGCGATTGTCTCCCTGATGGATAGCACGGTAAATATGCTATCCCTGATGAGGAAAAGATGCTTGAATCATTACAGCAGCAGTCTGTAATGAAAAGGATGCAGATTCAGTTCCCTGTCAGATTTCCTGATATGAGATTTTTTAGAAATCTCACAGGTACCTTTGGATTTCAGTACAAGGATCTAGGTGGCTTTTAATGCCACAATTAAAATTTCTGTGCTTTTCCTAACTTCACAGAGGAATTATCAAGATTGATACATTAAAGAACAAGGGATTCATTAGGGAGCTGGCAGCACACAGCTTTGGTGTCTAAAGTGGATGGAAATTGGGACTGGGTGAACAAAGTCTCCAACCTAAAACTGCTCTGGTTTCACAAATGATTGGTTCAAGGGGGTAGAAGAACAGCTGTGGTCTGTTCCCTTTGTAGGGCACAGTAGCCATATAATTGCTGAACTTCCAGGGATGGGAGATCCTTGCTGCCTCCACAGCAAAAGTGGAACAAATACATTCATCCAGTGTTTTTCATGGGCAGGCAAGACAATTTCACATATATATTTTTTAAAAGCACCTCTTATGCTGATCTTGCAGCCCAGGCATTCACAGTGCAATCTGTGCTATCTCATTTCTAAGATTAAGCAGTTAAATAGTCTTGGCCTGGATCTTCTTAATCACACTAACACCACTTTTACAATGATCTAGGCTGAAAGGTTTAGTATGAAGGACAATCACCCTCTGCCTTTATTACCAGCCAGTGCTGAGCCAGTGCATTTAATAGAAAAGTCATTGTGGGCTTCAGAAAAAGATCAGGGTTAGACTCCTGTTGACATGGAAATACTCTGAAAAGTCTGTTAAGAAGTGTCCCAGGCACTGAAGTTCTCTGTATTCCTCATTCATGTCTTAATGAAGTTGCTGCTACAAGTCTGAATTTGGAGCTTTTCTTCCTGTTGAATGTTAGTGAAAAGAATAAATAAGATCGATTAGAGTCATTCTGGCACTAAAAAAAGCCAGTGTACTCCATGTCCTTGCCAGTGGTCCCTGGTGTATCTGACAGGAATAGCTGCAAGGACTGGAGAAGCAGTAACTTTTGGAAAAGGACTATATCTGCTACAGAAGCACCACATTAAGTAGACCATTTCCAATGAATCCCAAATGCTCATGTTCATTAGCTTTTTGTGAAAGCAGAATACCATGTAAAATGTACATTGCACAGCATGACTTGTACTAGTGCCCTAAACAGTGAAAGGAGTCAAATCACATCCTCTGATTAAACATTTACAGGGAAAAAAATTATCTGAGCAGAAGAAACAACAGAGCAATCAAATAGAACTGGGAAGACTACATTCTCCTTACACCAGAGCATGAAATACATGTATTTTATGATCAGTTAATATCTGCTTTCTAGACCTTTAAACCTGAAAAAAGTGTATTTGCTATTTAGATAAACAGCATAATATGACTTTGGGGACTTTGTTTGGCATGAAATGAGATATTAAACAGCAATTGAGTCAGTTATATTATTCAATCTACATCACAACATTTATATATTAGCTTTTTTTTTTTTTTTTTTAACCAGAGAGACGGTGCCTTATATAAACAATGTTCTCCATAAGTAAGGAACTATGGGAGCTTATGGGAGCTGATGCAGAAGGAAGCAGGTATAATCCCTAAGGCTTTGTTTAGATGTGGGTATTTGGTAGCAGTTCCCAGTTCCTGAGTTGGATGTGACAGGGTGAGTCTTCCCCTCTCCCCTTCCATGCATACTCTGGGTTGCATCTAAAGAAACTCTCCCCACATGGCCCAGAAGGACCTGTGGCTTGGACACCCACTGGGAAACTTTGTTCTGTGGCAAGTGTTAGGTATTTCTGCTTTTTGCACAGACAAATCAATGTGTCAGACATCAAGGATTTCACAAACAACCTTTTGAACAAGTAAAGAGATTGAGTTCACTAAATGGGATCTGACAAATGTCATCGTTGACTGGAACAATTACTGGTTTTCCTCATATCTTTATGAAAGGTGACATCTATCTCATAGCTAGAAGAAGTATTGTTTGCCATGCAGGTGAGCCGGATCAAAGTAAACAGTGGATTTAAACTCGAATATTCCCTTGTTTTTACTACTGAAATCACTGTATAAATTTTGCACGTGAGGAGCATCAGAATGCTCTTGCCTGCCATGTGCTTATTGCCAGTTCTTTTTGTTCATTTATATAAAAGTAAAAAATGAACAAAAACATTATCTAACCCACTGGGGAGTTATGAACTGTCACCATTATTGATAACAACAGGAAATGAGATCTGCACCCATTCCCCTTGCTCAGCATCAACGTGGTACAATCATAAAGCAACTGGAAAATGCAGTGCCTGTGTTTCCAAGCTCAAGGACCTGTTTCAGCACCTTGTGACCCCAGTGTGACATCTCTGTGGCCCCAGTCATTTCAGCTGATTCATAGTGGAACAGTGAATCAGACCCCTGCGGCAACTCCTTCTTCTTCTTCATTTTCCAGCTCACCAAAGATCTTTGTCTACAGCAGTTCAGCAATACATTTTTACATGTCTCTGACTCTAATAAAACACTTCAGTGTCTGCTGAGCTGGTGTCCAGATGTATCACTGTATAGTAAAGAAGATGTAAGAAATCTACTTAATCAAATCCGAGGCCGCAGCCAGGACGCTCCACTGGATGGACCATGGCCAAGGACAAATGCTTCACTAGAAGGCAGACTTTGCAAAACCACATTTAGATGTGATTTTAGATAAGAAGTCATGCTTTTACTGCGGAAATCTGTGGCAAATTTACCCACAAAATATTTTTCCTTAGTACTTTTGAAGGAGTTATGGATCTTTCCTAGCAGAACTCCTAGCAGTGGGATTCTCTGTGGAGGGGAGACAGTGCTGACTACCAGCATGGCCCATTGGCTTCTTCTATCTGGACACCTCTGCTGTCCTCCCAACAGCCACCAGCATGGCAGATTTGGGGCACATTACTCCTATGATCCTCCAGGCATTTGCTGGCAACATCTCCTTGGCCCCTGGAGAGCCCTGCAGACCCATCCTGAACTCCAGAGGGTACACACCAGGGACAGAGCAAGAGGAGAAATGCAGGGAAAGGACAGCAGGAAGGAGAGGTATGATTTTGGGAACAGAAGGAAGCCAGCACAGATGAAGAAGGAAAATCCCTGTTGAGTCATTGGGTGACACATCTTGCCAACATGAAGAGCTGAAATCAGAGGCTGCTGCCCAGGACTAAACACTCCATTCACACAGGGTATTGGACAAAGAAAGTCCTCAAAACAACCTTTAAAAGCAGCAATTCTAGGGCCTTGATCAGCTCCTGTTCTCCAGAAGTTACAGAGAGAAAAGACCTGAAGTAACTGTACTAACTTGCCCCGAACTACTGAAAATACCTGACAAGAGATATATAAGCTGAAGAGAGAACTTAATATTTCATCCCTTTAAGTCCCCCATGATCTTGCAGCAAATCCTCTTGCCCCTAAAAACATTGGAGAAAAGCACCTTCCCTTGATTCTTTGGGACTGATCACCTGAACAATATTAAAGTCAGGCCATGAAGTCCGACAGAATTGTTCTGTTCTGGGAGGAAGTGCTGCCAGGACAATCTGTGGCAACCCAGGGCAAAGGTCTAAAGATAAAGAGGTGCACAAAACCTTCCCGAAAATGCTAGTCATTTCCTTGATTCATTTGTCTTATGACCCTCCATCAAGCTGAAAGCCCACCAAAAGAGGACTTTTTTGCTTCCAGGCAGACCTGCAACTGTTTCTATCAAGCTTACATCTTGACCATGTAAAAAAAAAAAAAATTACATTTATCCTGAATCCTGCCAGAGAACTCCAGCCTTTAGCTTCCACTCAAGAAGGTTCTTCATGGATCTCTCAAACTGTTCTGACACCCACTGCCTGGCTACCTCTATAAAGGATGATACAGCAATGGCACAAACCCAGGTGTGTGTGGATTCTGCCACTCTGCTACAGAGGCACCAGTTCTGCACGGCAGAAAAGGAAGCACTTTGCTTCAAGTAATATTAAACAAAACAAAAAAACAAAAAACCAAACAAACAAAAAAAACCCCAAACAAACAAACAAACAAAAAAACAAACAAAAAACCAAGCTTGGAAAACTGTGCTGACAGACAGCTCTACAAACACAGCTTTTACCCTTGTGTTAGTACAGCTGAAGGAATGAATCAAGAAACATGGATTAAATGGAAAAATCACAAGAGGCCGAAGATTTTCTCAAGTGCCACCTTGTTCTCAGTCATGGCCACTCCAGAGGGCTCACAGGTACTGAGCTGGGCTGGCTTCAATTAGCAGGGTCCTCACACCACAATTACCAGTGTCATCTTGAACTAATTGCTAAAAATGCTGTAACGTGGACTAAGTGCAGTGGTCTCATCCTCCTGTAAACACTCAGGGCCCAAAAATTACTTTGGATCTGTGCAAGCGAGGGCAGAGCTGCAGGTGCAGCACATGCTGGAGCTGCCCTGATGCCAGAGCTGCAGCACATCCTCTGCCACATCCCTGACAGCCTCGGCCTCACTTGAGAGGGTTTTGGGCTGTGCTGCTGTGTCCTCTGACAACTCCAGCAGCAGGAGGCTCTTAGAGGATGATGTGCTGTTGCTTAACAACTTACTGTTCTACAAACTGTTTGGTTTCGTTGTTGGCGTGGAAGAAAAGCCCTGCTGTTGCTTCTATCTCTACTTCAGGTTTTGAAATCAAATATTGCCTTTTTTTTCTTTCAAATCCAAGTCCCCTCGATGAGCCCTCAGCTTTACATTTCCCTTCAAAACCACAACGTGCCCAGCGATTCATGCATAAAAGTTTGGTGGCAAAGTCATGCAGTGTTTGTGTAGGTACACTTGATGAATGAGGCTAGAGATTTCCAATTTTTAAAGTTATTATTCCATAAGCACAGTTTCCCAGGTAGCAACTGTAAAATTCAGAAATATTTATTCAGATAAGATCTGATACTGATCTTCATCACATTTCCATTCTGGCAGAGATTTTTTAAGGACCCTACCCATTATCTTCCCCCAGTGACGGCACCAGGGCTCCACCTATAACAGAGCAAATCTCTACCATCTTTGCAAAAGCACAATCTGACTTCCATAATAATCCTTGGAAAATGGATATAGCCTATGCAGTGTTAATAAGGCAATTATCACGCAAGAGGCACATTTTTTCCTGTGATTTCCTAATTAACAGGACTATCAACTGCTCATTAATAAAGCAGTTTCCTATGCTTTGACTTGCAGCATATTGTAAACAAATTTAAGATGCCATTTCCTGCTCTGTCGTTTACATCACACTGTTAATTCACACTTGTATTTGTTTTTCCTATTTGTTAGTGCATTTTGGAGAAAATTGTACACTGTGATGGGGAAGAAAAGCATTATTAGAAACAAAGCCACAAAAAGCAGATTGGTGCATTATTTCCTAATAAATTATGCACCCAGGGAATTCTTTCATAGTATGCGAAACTACGTATCAGTAATCTGGACAAACTACCTCTTCTGCATCAGTATTTTATGTGCCTTTCTCTAACAGATGCTACTGACAGTTTACTAAATGGTGCACTGCTTAATAAATTTAGTGGAGGAAATAGAACATTTCTTTTCATACAAATTAAATCCTGCACGATCCCAAGTTAACTGCAGTATTTGGGGAAAAAGACTTTGGTCCAGTAAACGAGTGGGAAAAGAGAATTCCTATTCTTTCTGATTTGAACACCGAGCAATTTCCAACACAACACATTCCTCTGGTTTGCTCTTTCCTGTAAATGCCATCCTGTGGCTAAATTTTCCAGAACCAGCAATTTAAACATCCAGCTCTTTGAAATTACGTCTCTGTGGTGGTGCAGCTGTCTGCGACCGAGCACAGTGTGACTTTGATATACGCAGTGTTCTACTAAGTGGTGTCTTTTAAAGAAAAACAACACACCTTTGCACATTCCTTTCTGACTGTTTAATGTGAGAAAGCACTTCTGACTGAACTTGCATTGAAGGTTGTGTGAGCATTTTAAAGGCTGGGAAATTGTTTCCTGTAGTATATAACCTGCACCACCACAGGCTGACTAATGAGTCAGAGAGTGCTGAAACCCTCAGGTCCCATAAACATCCACTAATGAGATGAAACAAGATCTAAAGTGCTCAAATGTTGATAAGTACAGAATGTAGCTCACGATGTACTCTTCACAAATTAGTGAGGGGTTGCTATGACTCCTTAATGAAATGTTATTATGTTTTAAAACTGAAACCAGACATCTGGGGAGGGGGGAGGAAATGGGAGCGAGTGTTTGAACACCGTTGTCTAGGCTTCCTTTCATCAGCCAGCTGAATTTGCTTACTTGTCCTGAATGAGTGGATCCAATTCTTCAGCTGGTGCAGTGCCTTGCAATAAAGCCAAGCAGTGTGTGCTGTCTTCCGCTCCCTGGGAAGTAGGAATCACTGTTATGGGAGAGGAGGCTTCTGTAGGAAAGGCTATACGAGCTGCTCTTTCCCGGCTGTAAAAGTCTCTTGTCATCTTGCAGCATCCAAAGAATTTGACGAATGCAAACATGCCAATATATTCAGCACATTCTCAAAACGATCAGTAAAAAAATTCAGGCACTAAAGTGGTGAGAATTGCTTGTTTTGTGGCAAACTCAGATGGGAAAACACTTATTCTAAAGTTCTCTATATGAGACCACATCGGTTTCTTTCCTTACTAACCTTGATATACACATAGAGATAGACAGATAGATAGATAGATAGATAGACTAGAATACATATATACACATACATGAACACAAACATATATATACAAAATTTGAGTGACAGAAAAAGATGGATCTGGTTCCAGCTACAGCAATCTCTATAGTATTTCCTATCTCTTGGTAAACACTGATGTTTTAAACAGTGCCCAGCACACACATACACAGCTATTTCCCTCCTGAGTTATGGAGCAATCACTGCATTACCAGCTTCAATAAGAATGAAATGCTCCAGCTCTTCTGCTGGAGGTGACTGTGAAATCACCTGCTTGGAGAGTCATGGGTTAAACTAAAGCCAGGAGATACCCAGGAGCACAGTTCCTCCAGTGAATCTTGAAAACATTTCTCTAAATGCATCCTTTTAAACTTTCTTTTCAGAGGATGAAGTGAGGGAGGACCACGCTGACAAAGATTAAACGAGCTGACATTCACTCCCTAGCACTCTGGGATGCAGGAGCCTGCTGCTGGCACTGCATATCAACACCGTGCGTGGGCCGCCGGCGCAGCCCCCACGGGGGGCTTTGGGAACTGATTCTATCTTTCCCAACAAACAAGCACAAAAAATATATATCCATTTTAAATTGGATTTAACCTAAATCGGTTCCATTGAATCAGTTTAACTCTCCCGCTCGTCCTGTCTGCCTCGCCTGTGGCTCCAGCCTGAGCACCCCTCACTAGCCCCTCCACAGGGATGTGACTTGAGATCCTGCATCTCTCTTGCCTCCCCAGGGTCCCTGTTTTCCAAACTAAGGATAGCTTTAATATTTCACAATACCTTCTGCAGGCAATTCTGGTAATAGTCCTCGAGGGGAAAATTTTAAAAATGGAGAATAGAGATGTGCAGTTCAGACACCTGACAGCTACTCCCAGACCCTGGCAGACCTACAAATGGCACTGAGGCACGTGCCACAGCCAGCACTGACAGCCCAACCTGCAGGGTCCAAACACCTCTGTACCAATCACTCCAGCTGCTGGATCAATTGAACCAACACATCAGAGCAAAGGCCTGGCCTGCTTCTTATTAGAGCTATTTCTTACATTAATTTCTGAACACAGAACCACATAATCTTTTAGGTTGGAAAAGCCATCTAAGACCATCAAGTCCAACCATTCTCCCAGCACTGCCAGGCCCACCACTAAACCATGACCCCATGCGCCACACCTACGTGGCTTTTACATACCTCCAGGGATGGTTATTCCACTGCTTCCCTGGGAAGCCCATTCCAGCACTTGAAAGCCTTTTAGTGAAGTTTTCCCTAATATCCAACCTGAACCTCCCCTGACACAACTTGAGGACCTTTCCTCTCATCCTATCACTTGTTATCTGGGAGAAGAGACTGACCCCACCTGGCTCCAACCTGCTTTGGGGTAGTTGTAAAGAGTGAGAAGGTCCCTCCTGAAACTCCTTTTCTCCAGGCTGAGGCCCCCAGCTCCCTCAGCTGCTCCTCATCAGATTTGTGCTCCAGACCCTTCCCCAGCTCTGTTGCCCTTCTCTGGACATGCTCCAGCTTCTCAATGTCTTTTGTGTAGTGAGGGGCCCAGAACTGAACAAAGGATTCCAGCTGTGACCTCATCAGTGCCCAGCACAGAGATACAATCACTTTCTAGGTCCTGCTGGCCATATTATTGCTGACACAAGCCAGGATGCCATTGGCCCTCTTGGCCACCTGGGCACACAAGTCCATCTGCTGTCAACCACAACTTACCCTACAAACACTTGAGCTGGACGTAAAGCAGGCAGATGACTTTCGGTGGACCTTAAAAACTTGAGTATGACTTCATAATTTAAATATAAACATTTAAAATTGTAAAACACCATTCAATCTACTCAACAGCCCCCAGCTCTCAACTCCTGGGCAGGAGCCCATCACCCCCAGCATCTGTGACAACACATTTGCAGGATGAATAACACACCAACATTGCAACGACAGTGCATCTGATGAGACTTGAACATGGAGCTTCCTGGGGGAAAAGCTCTACATGAAGACAAGCACTTCAGTATGCAGAGGGAGGAATACATCTTCCCACTTAAATCTCATGGTAAAAATAACAGATTGGATTAAAATCAGCTTTACTGTTTATTAATTATACTATTTCCTTTGTCTAACTTCAGTGTTCACATCATGGAGTGCCATGCATGCATTTTCAGCTTTTGAAAATAAGCATAAAGAAAACTGAAGGAAAATGTATGTATGTGCACACACACACATATATATAAATAAATTTATACATGGTCTAATTGTCTTTACGTCATTCAAACATTGATCTCAACAATCTTGTACTGGAAAACCCAGGGTGATACTACAGTTCTGTATTCAATAGTCCCAGAGTAAGTAATTTACATTTCTACAAGAAAAAAAAAAAAAATTAAAAGACTCAGAGTGATTTAAAGGAAGTGGTGCAGATGATATATTATGGGATTTCTGTTTATTACTACCTACTCTTTCTGATCAACATAGAGGTCTCAGGACAAGATTTCCAACCAATTTGGTCTTCTTCCATTTGGCAAACACTGTGTCTAATGGAGCTTGAAATTAAACCAGCTTTTTTTGGTACTTCCTGCTTTGCAAAATCCCAGCAGTGATGAGGGACTCTCCTGTTCATGGACTGCAGCATGGGATGCTCAAAAGAAAGTGCACATTATGGTCACTCTCACACAACGAGCTGCGCTATTTTGTGAGGTTCAAGTCCATGAATGAGGTCCGTAGGAGCTACCACCTTAAAAATGGATAAAATGTAATAGTGCGCAGTACTGTGACTTTTGCTGTAAGTAGAAATGATTGTGAGTTATGTGTGTGACCGCCTATGCTGGGAAAAATCTGAGTGATAAACAGCCACTATAAATGACAAAGCAGTGGATGTTGTTACCACCTCACCTGGAATCTGACGATATCATCCTGGAAATCCCTGTCTCGCTCGATTAGGAGTGCATGCAACTTAATGAAAGAGACTTCGCCAACTCTTACTGAACAACTCAGTGACTCAAATAAATGCATTCATAGGTCTGTTTAAGTTTCCCCTTTTCTTCTTAAGGCTACTTGACCTTCTCCTGAATCTCAGAATCCATTTGGGCAATCTAATCTGCTCAAAGAGACGAGCAGTTATGAAAGCCAAGTTTCGAAATGTCTAAGAAACACTTGACAGCCACAACCTGGGCTTTTCCTTGTCCATTTGGGAAATTATATATGTGTTTAAGTTGGAAGTTCCTCATGCTGAGCCTTTAATACATTATTCTTCATCCAGTCTCTTACTTTCCACCTCCAAAGTAACACTAATATCTCCATTCTGCACCAGCTACAGCTACACAGGATATATCAATTTGATTTACAGTCTGGCACTAGGAAAAGTATTTTGCTAATTTTTCCATTTGTTTACTCTGTGCCATCTGTTAATTCTGCACGAATACTTCATTCCACTGCTTCCAACATTGCAAATGTCTCCCCCTTTTCCAGTATATCCAGTGCTTCAGGGTTCCAAAAGGGCTGGGTTTTGCCGGAGCCATCCCTCATGGAAAACAATCAGTGTCACCAAACGGACCAGCTGTGCTCTTTCAAACCATACAAATCTGCTGTAGGGCAATGACAGATTGACATTGTCCAAGATTTATGCTCTATTTTCCAAATATTTCCTGGGAGATCATGACCTTGTTAGGATTTTCCTGGAGGAAAAACTTAGAATTACTACCTTCGCACGATATGTAAATATATGGATCAATGCTCCTCTCAGCAGATGATTGCCAGACTATTCAATGACTGCTTTTTTTGGTACAAAAGACACCATCAACTCTCTCCTTCCCTGAAAATCTCCTCATAAATGTCTCTGATGGCAGATCGTTAAATGCTGAGCTGTGGCATTTCCCTGAAGATATAATTATAAAGCTGTGGGAGGAAAAGAGACAACTCTTCAGACCACAGTCTTCTTTTGTTTTATGGCTGTGTAGTTCAGTGGCTAATGTGTATATTGAATTTAATTTAATCACTTCTGTTATTTCTATTAGTTAGATAGCAGCCACTTCATTCAGACATATTATTAAATTATTTATATGGGACTTTCTACCAGCTCAACTTCATTAAGACGGAGTTAAAAGTTTATAAGCTCCAGAATAGCTTGGCTGGCTGAGGTCTGGACGAGAGAGCTGCAGTACAAGAACATTCTGGAGGCATGTCAGTATGCATAGGCCTGTAGATGAGCTAGATGCCTAAAATTCATCTCCACTGGAGATCCAGTGTGTGTGGAGGCAGAGGAATTTGCAGAGGAACACGATGGGAGCAAGACCCAGTCACTCCCCAGGGCTCATTGGCTTCATCGATCAAATCTCCACCAGCACAGCAGATGAGACACATGGGCTGCCTGTAGATACTGACATTTAGGTTAGTCTCATATTGAGTTCTACTGAAACAGCCTAGTTGAAGCACTACTTAAAAGAAGTTTGGGTAAGTTTGGTTTTTGTCTTGGTTTTTTTTTCCTGAAAAAGAGTCACATTTTTCACTATTTTTTTTTCTGAAATTATTTTTCCTCCGTATTTATTTGAATAGTGTTTGAATCCAGGAGGAAAGTCAGAGTACTGCCACTGTAATCATTTTTGCTAGGGGAATCACAGCCTGGTTTTAGAAGCTTAAAAAGAATATAGGGCTGCTAATCCAGGGATGTTAATCACTGATACCACACAAATTATTTAAGGCAGGATTCCCAATCTTACCTATACAGATTTCTATGACAAGTTTCTCCCACTTTCCCTACATAATCCATGCTATTGCCCACTTTCACTCTCCCGTACCCACATATTGTACAATACCCCTAATCTCAAACCCATGAAGCATCTCTTAGGTATCTCCTGTAATGAGAACCCAGCTGGAGGCAGAGCCCATCCTTGGCACTTCTGGCTGAACTAAATGAAAGCCTCTTTTCTCAGCACTTTTGAATCTAAAGTTGCTCTTTATATATCCTGTGAGGCCACTCTTGGCCTTCTGCTCCACCCTGTCCTCCAGAGGTGGGAAAGCAGCATGATTAAAGGCCAAGCCAGGCCAAAGAAGCAGCACTTGCACAGAATGGGGTGGAAGCTGGTGCAATCAGCTCTCTTTAGCACTGATACCACTTTATGTAACTATTTCTCCCAAAATCACCTCTTTTTAATCTGCTTAACTAGAAACTGGCCAAGTTCAATTGACACTGATTTCATATCCCTCAGTTTATTTTCACTATAGGAGGAATTGAATAATTTTCTGCCCCACAGCCACATTCTTCCCATCACAATGCACCAGCTAGATAAACTATATGTGCAAATATCCCCAGAAGTGTGAACTTTGTATATCAAGTTTCCATCCACAGATCACAGAAGTCTTGCAGAAATATTATTACAGAGCCAACCTATTTTCCTTCCCAAATGCTGAATTACTGAAGTCAGTCAGGTTTCTGCCAGTTACCAAAACATGAACAAAAATTAAATCACTGTGTTTTGGATTTCAAAGACTGAGACATTTCCTCGCCATTTAGCTGACTGGGCATGTGGTTAGTTTCCATGAGCTTTAGGTACTATTAAGCACTATTTTTACAACAGTGAGCTGTAACTATCTTCTTTCAAAAACCTGGCCATCTCCTGCAGCTGCAGGGGAAAGAACTCAAAACAACTCTTGTTGTTAAATTATACCAAAATATGTCATGCAATACACATAGTCATAAGAGATTATAAGAACAAGGGACATGTGAAAGAGAAAGATAGGGAAAGAATAAGGCCTTATCTACTCCAAGTTGTTATTTGACTTAGCATGATTTTAAATTAATCTAGCTAAACTAGTGAAAAGACTTTGTAAACTCATAAATCATTTTTACCATGGTTTAATTCCATTTTTTTAAAAAAGAGGTTAAAGACGTGGACACAAGGAACTTGTTACCATGAGTAACAGATTTGTGCACCACAGGCAATCTGTGTAAAGTGGAATATGCCATATAAACTGAAATAATTCTGTTTGTAGAGATGCATGTTTTAATTTATCTGAATCACCTAAGCCTGTATGAAATGAGGACCATCTGTAAAAAAAAACCAAACAAACAAAAAACCCAAAAAAAACCCGACCCTGAGAGGCAAAGCAAGGAACATGCAAGAAAAGAGCATGGATAGTGTTTCAAATTATACATTACATGGGTAGAGGTCTGGAGACAAACCTTCACATAACACAAATGTAAAGCTCTGCTGAGGGCTCTTCATAACATCATAACACCAAAGAACAAAGCTAGAGTGTTTTCTTGCCAGAATGGGATTTTCTAACCCTTTACTGATTGCTTGTTTTAATAGAACAATCGGTTTATTTGACTTGTTTCAGTCTTTCTGCATTGCACCTTCTGAACCCAACCTGCAGGAACAGCAGACTTAGTTAAATATTGCCAAGCACATCAAAGATCACTGTAGTCAGCTGAAAAATCACTATTAACCTCTGTGATCTTTGGTGCATGTGCCTACCATGCTCTAGTGTCTGACATGGAAAGATGCTGCTTTATAAAACACTTGGGAAGCCTGGAAAAAAGAGGCATGAAAATTGAGCTGCCCTCCATCCCAGAGAGAGCGTCGCCACATGAAAGATAATCGTATTTACCATTAGAAATGTACAAATGTAATCAAAGGGAGTTGCTTATTTAAGAATCAAAAGTCTTCTGTAATTCCGTGTCACTAAGATTGTATTAAAATCACACTACTAATAGTCTTAAGAACTGAGCTGTTCAGTTCAGAAAGAACTCAACAGGAAAAATCTCTTAGAGTGCTGGATGTTCACCATGCATTTCCTCTGCAACTTATACTCTTAATTTATCCATAATATTGATTTACAAAGTATTTTAGCCCAGGTGTCTGGTTTTCTTCCTGCTTTCCAATTGCAAGACGAGTTGGAAGAATTAGAAACAATTTCCATGACAGTGCAGGGCAGTGCCAGCATGTGCCACTGCAAGTTTTTCTAAACAACTTCTTTCTCCCTTTTGACATAAAACAGCTTTGAAAAAAACAATCACTAGGAATCCCATCAGAACAAGTTATGCCATCAAAAAAAAAAAAAAAGTTTGCATATATTTTTTCCAACAGCCCCCAAACTACACCTCCAGCCTGACTCCAACTCTCCAGGGAGTTCAATTGGACTCCTCTGAAAAAAGCAGTGAACATAATTTTTCTAAAAGCAAGTGAAATGTTAAGGTCTGGCTCGCTGCCACAAAAGCAGGGACATTGAAAATTAAAAATGACATTCCTGGCTTTTATTCACACTACAAGTTTCTTTCTCGATCTTATGCAGCAGACTTGTTTTGTCAGTGACCTTTGTGGTGCTGCAAGAAGAAAGAAAAGGTTTGACACAATAAATCATAATGTCAGTTTTGCTGTAATTGTATAATACCTGACTTTTTTTTCTTTAATCAAGGTGAAATATAGGGCTACCCTCTCCTTAGTGGGTTCAAATCAACTCTAAATCCCAGTAACAATTAATTTTCTTGTCCTAATCAAATCCCCAGTTGATCTGGGCTTGTTCATGGCCAAATTTAGTTTGTCATGCTAATACATGGAAAATTGGGTACTGGGTGCATTAGAAAACAAGCTAAAACAGTGCATTGCTTGAGCCAAGCAGTTATTTTTATGTAAACCCCTTATTTAGGGGTTTAGCCCCTGGGTCTAAACTATGAACAACAATTTTGAAACTCAATACCTTATTTCTGACTCATAACTTCATGGCAGAATTCCAGCAGAATTCCACCCTTATGGGGTTAAATTAAACTGGAAAGGCTGGGACAAAGACTAAATGCTCTATGTCCTTTAACATCTTTGTAAGTGTTTTATTCTATGAATATTTTATATTGAAGAAAAGCCTTGTTTGTGCATGCCAGAAAATAAAGGTTTCAAGGATCTGCCATCTAGCCAAGAAAATAAGAAAATCCATCAGAAATCCTTGCTAGGGAGAATAGAGGAAAATGCAGCTCCAGGAAAAAGAGGCAGACACTTGAAAATGCTTCATCCTCCCAAATTTACATCCTACCCAGCAGAATAATGTACTGCTGCTCTGCTGCACCATCACTGAAGGCTGAGAAGATCAATAGTAGGTGGGTAACTAAAACCTAGTTGTGTTTAAGGAACTTTTGTTGCTTGTTTCATGAGTTCAAAATTGTGCCTCTCTGTTTAAATCCCCTGTGTTTATTTAATTATGAAAATATGAGCTGTAGGAGGCAAACTTCGCCCACCAGCTGCCCAGGGAACTCCTATAGGTACTAGGATCTAAGCCTTGGAAAAAAAAGGGCCAGAAGGCAATCCCAAAAAAAACCCAAAGAAACCAGGAGCAGCTAGAGAACAGGAGCAGGACTAACAGCTGACCTGCACCATAGGCACAGGGGGGTTTTCACTAAGTCAATCCGAGGGGTTAGATTATAACACGTTTTGCACAGATTATTTTTGCCTTTACTTTCTCAAATTTATTGCGGTGGGTTAGTTTATTTTCCAACCTGTGAACAGACTGGAGACTGTGTGAAATCCAAACTGGCTTGTGTGGTGAAGTAATTAATAGTGAAAAGACAGAGATGCCAGATTGTCTTGATCCTAGGTTAGAAATTATATTTTAATGTATCTTCTTAAACACAGGACTGAATTCAACTGTGTGCATGGGGAAGGCTTGTTTAGTACTGAGCAGTGATTCCAGGTCTCATTAATTTGATCCTGCTGCAATACTTGAATACCACTGCAGTATTCTCACATCCCCTTCCTAATAAACATAAAATAAATATATTTGTACTTATTAGAAAGGGGAGGCAAACATTTATGACATGTTTTTGAAAAGCTATTTATATATTTGCAAAACCAACAACCCCCATCATTTTTTAATTAATAATGTGTGTCACGGCCTTGATATTTATAGGTACAGGTTTTTTGCAAGAAAATGTTAATTATATTCACCAGCCATGAGCAGAATACATAAGAAGCAATTTATAAATTAAACACAGTAGTTTGTGGTTTGAGGAAATCAGAGCTAAACTGAAATTATGTTTAGATTCAAGGATCAGAAATAGGTACTGATTCACTACAGCTCAGCAAAATATAATCAACAGATGGCAGAACAGTACTGGGGTTTAGTGTTTTTTTTTCTATGTGGTTCTTTTTTTTCTTCTAAGCACACAATTATCTACATTAGGTTTATAAGACAACAGTTTCAGTGCTGAATAAGGATGTAAGAATAAACCTGTGCATTTTAAATGTGGCAATTAGAACAACAAAGAAAGAAGAGGTTAACCCATGCAACTGGTGATTGGAAAAAGAAAGTTCTAACTTAGATATTGGGTAACTCAGTCCTAGAAGGCAGAGGGATTCAGAAAAGGGTAAATTGCAATATGAGTTTGACTTCTAAATTAAAACTACTGTCACATGAGCAAAGAAAAAAACATGGGCAGGGACAGCTTTCACTAGACCAGGTTTCTCAAAGCCCTATCCAACCTTTCCTTGAACCTTTCCAGGCATGGGGCATCCACCATCCCTCTGGGCAACCTGTGCCAGGGATTCAAATCTGTGCTTTTGACTGTCTATATAAAACACACCACACCACAGAAATGCCTTATAGAATAAAGTAAAGCAAGTTCTTGGATTTTGTGACTGAGCTGTTCCATAGTTAGGAATAAAGACCTGTGAAATTCCTAGCAAATACCTGGTGCTGTAAAACAGCTCCACTTAACAAGACGAAAGCTGAAGTCAGGTGATGTTTGCTCCAGCAGCTGTTTGCTCCAGGTCACTTCAGCTTTCTATCCACCTCCTGGGGTGGGTGACAGTGACTCTGGTGTACTCCAAGGGAGTACATTCTGGAGGGCAGCTGCAGGACCCAGGGGCTGAAGGTGTCCCCTGCCTTGAGGAGTTCCTGTAGGTCCTGGGCTTTGCAAAGTAGATGCCCTGATGCTTAGCAAGATGGCAGTTGCCATACTTGAAATTCAGAAAGTGTCTGTATGAGGTTAAAAAGAATTGAAGTAAACCTGAAGTCCTGAACTCCAAAAGCTGTTTCAGAGCATCGTGAACCCAGGGCAAACAAACCATGGAGCCTGAGAAAGCATCAGCAGAGCTAAATCCCTCATCTGATAATATTCATTGTGGGGAAAAAAACAAACAACAAAAAAACCCCAAAACACACCCCACCCCCCCAACAAACCAAAACAAACAAACAACCCAACCCAAAACAAACAAAAAAAACCTCTCCACAACTGCAAAAAAATAAATACACCCACCTGCGTTGAACAAACTCACTACCAGAGAAGGAACTGCAGGCAAACTGACCTTCTCAGTAGGAACAAATCAGGTTAATGAAGAAAACCACTTTTTGTCTCCATCTATTGGCCAAAAGTCAATTTAGCTGCTGTTTGGGTATGTATTTTGCAATACCATTGCAGAAAGGACATCTGTGTAGCGAATACCCCAATACCTCCATATTTTCTATCTCGTGATGAGCCTTTTGGATGCCCTGGAGTACATTCTCCATCTGCCTGATCAAAGCCTTTTTGTGCAGAATGCAGGTGTCCAACTTCATTATTTGCTTGTAAGGCTGCAATAATGCAGCAGCCTCTGTCAAACTGCTTTCCTCCCAGAGAAATAAAGTATGTGCCTTTACAAAAGGAGAATATTACAGGCAGGATCATAAACCGAAGAGGTAATTCGGGTTTCTAACTAAGCACAGGAGTTAGAATAGCATATTGACAGTATCATCTTGATTTCTGGTGACCTGGAAACCAGAATGGGATTTTTGGTATAATAAACATAAATGTAAAAGCCTGGACCAAAAAGAATTAATGTTTTAGGAATTCTACAGTCAGGAAAGTGCATTAGCACTTCAGGAGATAAGGTGCAAAAGGAATAAGTAGCTATTTAAATGTGAGCAACATCCCTTTCTCTTTTTTTTCCCTTATTTTTTAGCATTAGCATCCACAACAAAACAACCTGTATGTAAGTTAATATTGGCATACTGTCCCTGCTCAGAGAGCATTCCTGCTGCATTACAGAAGGCAGCTGGGTGGCACAGTAAATGTGTCATTTGCTATTTAACATCTCTGTGACCTGGATTTAAATTGAGAGTTGCACAAAATGAGACTTCAGTTCCCTCGGAAGGCTATTAAGGCACACACAGAAAGACTTGTGAGGCATCCAAAGCCAGCGGGAACGCGCTCCCCGCACTCACCCCTGTGGACACACACCCTCAGAGCCCACGGGGAAAGGGGGAACTGGATAATTTTTATTAAAAGGATGCCTTCAGTTTGGAAGAAAGGCACTCAACTACTGTGAATAAATCTTCTGTTTATTTAAAAGTTTACCCACCAGGCTTTAACCTCCCCATGAGAAAAGGCATTTGATATGTCGCTTTATCCCAGAGCGTCGTCGCAGAGCTTTGCAGGTCTAATTGTTTTCCTGTCCACAAAGAACAAAAAGGAGAGCTGTGAAAAATTCAAGGATGTTATATTTGCTCCCTGAAAGCATCATTACCCACCATCTACTGCATAATGCTCCCAGCCTTGCTGGTGCATCTGCGTATGAAAATGAATCAGCTGCCTTACCTTTACGAGACAGGACAAGTGCTTATGATGAGGTTTGTCTTTAAAATAAGCTCAAAACTCATATTTTTTATTAGTTTTACATCCAGCACCTCAAAAAGATTAAAACTTCAGCTTCAACATGAGTCAATTTTTATTCTTTCCTTTTCTAGGCACACTTATTGTCTTCTTGAGAGCTGGCCCAGCAAGACCTGGGTACCAACACACAGGTGAGATGGCATGTCTGTACTGTCACATACCACAGATGATGTGAACCTAGAACCTCTCACCCCTCTTCCTGTGCCCTCCATCCCATTCCCAGCTGAGGATACAGTTTAAATCTGACCCCACACCAATCCAGATCCCTGCAGCAATCCTGCTCTGCCCTTGCTTTCAGCTCCAGACTCCCATCCTCTGCAACCAGACAGATCCAGCAGCTCTCCAGGCTGAAATATTCCTTTTTTTTGTTTGTTTTAATTATTTTTCTTTCCTTTTTTTTTTTTTTTTTTTTTTTTTTGGTGGTTTTGTTAGATTTAAACATATCAATTCCTTGATTCCCTGACTATCATGCAGAATCCCATGGTGGTGTTAGCACAGAAAATGATGCTCAAAGATATAGTCTAACTACAGACTTAGATTAAACCTGACCAAACTGTAGACGTGAACACCTAAAACTCATGAAAGCAAAGCTATTTGTGAAGTTTTTAGGTAAAGAAAGCTTCCACAGAGTTTGATTTTTGTCATTGTTTCCTTAAAAAATGTAAATGAATAATTTTGTTTCAGACAGCTGACGTTCAACTGAAGCGTCTCAAATTGTCAGTCTAAATCAAATCATTCAGTACTAATGTACACCTGTCTGAACCACAATGGGGTCTTTTCACTCTCCTTAAAAAACAAAATATTGTGAATATAATTTTCTGAACATAATAAAGATGATGAACTGAGTCGTAAGTAATGCTGAGAGGTCCTTGAGAAGGGAGCAATCAAAAACACAGCTATATCTTTCAGCACACTTTTATCAGTCCTTTTACTGCTCTATGTGGACGATAAGATTCAACAGAGAAATCTAATAGGTATTTGGATACCTGTCTGACATGTGACAAGACAAAATTAAGTCTTTAAAATTCCCTTGGACCCCCTGATATCTCTATCTCACAAAGTATCAAAGGAACCTGTCAGCCTTTGCTCTCTATCTCATCATTGCCCTGCCCTGCTGCAGGGCCAGGACATTGTCCATTTTTAGCATGAATCTCTTTCCCAAAAACATATTATTATTATTTTTCTTATTTTATGAAGTGTCTCCTACAGCTCAGGAAGGTCCCAGAGCAATTTAAGACCTGAGAGCACCAGCCCAGGCTGTGCCCCAGCTGCCCTTGTTCCGCACTTCCAAGTATGAAGGTGCTACCTGCACCATCCATCTCACTCCTGCTCTACCACATTCCTTTCCTATTTTATTTTACTAACCATTTCACCAGGAGACCCTGTCTTTAACCTTTGGCCATGCCAGGCATTTTCTGCTGGCAGCAGAGATCCCATGGACTTCACGTGAACCCAACAGAGACATCTCTCCACAGTTTGAGTTCATACAGAAAAAGAGTCAAACCCACATACTTTCCTATTTACATCCTCAGTGGTATCTGTATTTTGCCACTGTCACCAAGAGTTACATGTGCTACAACACCTACGAGCCCCAGGTTTCATTAAGGATCTCTTTTTTGGCAGAGTTTCCTTTATTTATTTTAGTTCCCTGCAGAAAACCCTAATTGGGATGTTATCCGCTGCTTTATTCAATTCCAACAGGACTCTTCAGGGCTGGGGAGAATTACAAATCGAATGCTTCAGAATAAATCAAAGCATAAAATTGCATTGTGTCTGGCAAGAAAAAGATTTGATTATCTGCATTTCCATACAAAGAAATTACAGGAGAAGTTGCACTGGAGTTTAAAGCTCTGACTCGTTCTCAATAGAAATGTAGCAAGCAAACAGGTTTGTCCCTCCAATCTTATCCTGACAGGAATCAGTTTGAGCTGATTTGTCCCCTCCCTGGTGACAGGGGGGAAATGCAGAGCATTTGGCATTGCAGATGTAGGCTATTTCTGTCCGCCTGGCAAATCGGCGGGGATTTTATGTACAGCAGGAATTGAATTGTGCATCTCTCCCAAATGATGGGAAAATCACTCCCCATGAAGGTGAGGCTGTGGAAGGAATGAAAGAACAGCACAAAGCACACCATAAATAAAGGTCAGCCTCTCGCTATATTTCCTCCAGAGAAAGACTAAACTTGGAGACATGTTGAAAACAGGTAATTGCATTGTCTGATGCATAGTTGTGGTCTATAAAATCTTGCATTTCAAAAATATCTTCGGAGCTAAAAATGGGCTATATAAGGATTAGCTATAAAAGTCGGTAGTTAATGATTCACCATAATACATGATTTAGCTGTAAGCTAGAAAAAAACCCCATAAAAATAGCTCAAGAAACTAATTTCTTATGCTGTTTCAGGCATACAGATGATTTAAACTCAGGCATTTCCATATTTTTCAGATCCCTGAGCAATGGCATTTGATGAGAAACCGATCTGTTTAGACATTCTCTTTCTAGGGTAAATAACGACTCTTTATGGCATCCTAGAAAAGATTGTGTAGTTCCATAATTGGTAATTTTGTACAGCTTGCATGAGGTCTGTGTCATCTCACAAATTTCCCAAAGCAACTGCTCTGACTGGGGTGCTATAATTGATTACATGGAATCGCCGGGAGAGGGAAACGGGCACACAATCAATTACATTGATAGAGAATTGGTGGGGCTGAGGAGTGATTTATAGGACACACAAGTGAACTCCTAATGGCAGGGACAGGTGTATTTTGGGCTCACTGTTAAACTGCAGAGCACCTAAGAAGTGACTCAGGATAGGCTGTGCCCGTGGATCAGCCTAGGGTAATTTCCAGCCGGACAGCACAGCTTTCCAGCGTGGATCACAGGGAAAAGCCAGAGCTCAGCACTTAAACACCCTTGTTTCATTCCATGAAACTGAATCCCAAGCTGTCTCCCTGGCTCTCCACAGGTGATGCTGGCCTTAGCTACTGGTGTCTTTACTCTCCTGTTCAGTTTGTTCAGGGTTGCAGCCCTCAGTCATCAGAAAAAACTTCTGCAAACACAGGATAAGCTTTTACATTCCCTAACGTTTCTCTTTGAGAGTGAAGAGATTTTTAGCCTCTGAGTTCTGCTCGTGTCAGATTTATCTCTGAGCGAGCAGACTGTTGTGATTTCACGGGCTCAGGTGATGAGGCTCAAATGAGCTCAAATGATTTTCCATGTGGTACAGTGAAAGGTTCTATCTTGGCCTTGCTTCACCACAGCAGCTCAAATCCTGTAAGGAGTCATTCTGCTTCCCAGCTACAGCAAAGAGAAGACTGGCAGATGATGTAACAACAAGCTCTCAGTCTTCCTCATGTATTTTGGATGAAGTCTGTGTCTAGATCCAGTATTTTCCTGGCTTTTTTCATGGTTTCTGAAATTTCACCACTTATTACCATTAGTGGGAAAAAAATGAAAAATTTCCCACACAAAAATAATTGTGTGGGAAAAGAAATTCCTATCTGATCCTTCAGGCAGAAACACAGCTATGTGTGCCAGAGCACAGCCCCAGACTCCTTCCCTTGCCATTGCTGAGAGTCCTATGTGTTAATTGAAGCCCTGCTATTGCAGAAGTCATAAGACAATTAATGAGCAGAACTAATGAATAAAAATCCTAATGAAAAAAATCTTACATTTTTTTAACATAGAAAGTGCATATATATATATATATATACATACACACAGGGTTCACATATATATATTTGTATACTTGATACTGGTGCCTCTCAGACTGATTCAGCAGTAGATGTGCCAGTTCCTGAACTCAGACCCCAGTGTTTCTGTAAACACCGCAAAACAATCTGAAAGTGCTTGTAATATCAAATTCCATACACCAAAACCTTTTATGTCACTTCAGAGCTTCCCATAAAGACATTAAGCACAGTGATAAAAACCAACAGTCTTCCAGGAACTACACTACAATGACTCTTTTCTGACACCAGTCATCAGAAAAACTCTTTAAGATGCTCGATGTGGTAAAATATGTAAATGGCATACAGTTGCTAGGAGATAAAAAACTATGAGATCTTGTGAAAACATTGCAATCTGCTGCCTTTGAATCTGCAAGGTCAGCTGTATTTTTCATGATGATAACTTATTTATATTGTCTCCTTGCTAAAAAAATGAGTCTTTGTGCAGGTTACCTCTTCACTTAATACCAGCTGACCTACTATACCTATAAATTGGTATTTATTACAAGACTGGTTAACTTCCTCATAGAGTTTACAGCCCTTTAATTACATTTTGCCAGACTAATTAATAAATACACTGTACACTTCTCCTTTCCACTGAAACAGGCAAAGGGTCTATATTCAACACTTCTGTATCCATTTATTTAAGCATTTCATTAAATGTTAGATATGTCTCTTTTTAATGAAAAATGCTGGAACAGGAGAATGAAAGTGTGGTTTATTGTCCAATTAACAAATCTAGTAGCTTACTCTGTCACTCAATGAATGATAATGCCTGGCTCATAAATCAGGAAGAGAACTACTTAGGCATAGACCTCGTAATCAATGCTGCAAGTATTGGCTGCTCTCCACATAATCCAGCCCTAAATGTGCAGCATGATTTTATTCCAGTAACACATTAACAGAATGTACAACCATTTTGACTCCTGAAAATGGGCTAACGGTGTCAAAGCAAAAAGCATTTGTCCATTTTTTAAAATAAATGTGTCCAGATGATGAATGTGTTTAGTAATTTTAGTGATGGACCAGCAATATGAACTACCTGTGGCCTCATAGGGCTTTTTCATCCCTTTTTCAGACAGGATTCCACCAACCAAGGTGTGCTGGCTGGGATTCAATTTTCATATGGGCCTTAATGGTTCTGTGTTTCCATGGATGTTCTTGGGATTCCTTTACTTCTGTATCTGCAGAGGAAGACTCTTACTCTGCTTCTGTGGGCAGCATCAATTACTCTGTTTGAACATACAGTGACAAAACACTGCAGGTTGTTGGGGCAGTGGCCAGAGGCTTTATAATATCATCGTGCCAGAAAGCTTGGAATGAAACCAGCAGTTTTCCTGCTTCCATCCCCACTAATGACTTCCAGGCACTGTCCTGGTCCAAGGATTTGCCACTCCGCTGTGGAAAGATGGCAACATTTCACTACTTGTACTTAGCTATAAACCTTTTCTGATGTAAAGCTGCTGTCTTTTGAATGCTCAGAGGGTATTAAACTGGGTAAGTGCTGAAAGTGTCTCGCGGGAGAGAAAACAGAAACACGCTAAAAGACTTTACAAACACATCGATGGAAGTCTGCAGGCAGGATCCTTGGCTTATGTCACTTTTTGGTTGACAACTGATTTTTGCTGACACAGATGCTGTGAGAAAGTGGAGGAACTGAAGACCCCAGCAAAACAATGTGTGGTGCTGATATGTCAAACATAAAAGCCTGGTGAATCCAGCAATTCTTTATTTCTAAAGTGAGCTCACTTATTTGCTAAGCAGCTTTGCCTGAGCTTTCACAGCTAGAGCTGTGGAGGAACAGTAACTGAATTATGAAAGATCCCCCTGGGATATTTGAAAGGGTGAGAAGGTTCCAGAGTAGTTGGAGAATAAATCCTAATTCTCATCCAAAAGAGAGAGAATGGGATAATCATGAAAATATTAGCAGAATAAGCGTGTTGAATAACAGCCAGAGGATCTTTTACCAAAGTCATCCTAAGCAGGATTGAGGAAACACTTAAATTAATAATATGTGGATTAGTACAGTTTCAGGATGAAATGGTGTTTATGTACCAAATCTTTCTGATCACACAATATGGAGAAATAGAGGGATTCTGGGTGAAGTTTTCTGCAGAAGTTTCTTCACTTAAAGAAATGATCAAGATGTACAGTAATGGAAAATCTCTGAAACAAGAGAAAACAGGTTTGAGTCTGTACTGTCTGCACATGAACTGAAGCAGATAATTTAGATTGTTTTAGAAATATAATGGAAATACAATAATTTTTTTTCTATTTTCTTCTCTTCCTGGAAGAAGTAATGCATTTCCTAAGGGAAACAGTTGATATACTGCCAGGGTGGTCTTGGCACTACCAGAACAGAACAGTCAACACGTGTTACTGTGAGAACTAATGGGAAATAGGAAGCCAGAGGAAAAGAGATGGATCTGAAATGTATCTGAAAAAAATATTGTCAAATAAGATAGATATTGTTAAAAAAATAAAAAAACCAAGAGATTATTTTTGAGACCATGTGAAAAGGAATCAGAGAAAATTCTCAACAGACAAACCCTCAACCTCTGATGAAGGACTGAATCTTCCTTCTTCAGCAGAGAAGCTGTCACACAGACAGAAAAACTTACCTATAGTTCAGTGAAGTTGAATTATTACTTATTATCAGTGGCCAAACATGTGAAGATGAAATACAACCTTTCTGAAGTGTTCTAACAGCTCCAACGTTATTTGACTGTTGAGGAATGACCTTATGCATGTGTCTGACCTCATTTAATTTCAGGTCCCATTACAAGCTCCAGTTCATAGGGCAATGCCATGGATTGCAGTGCAGCAGCCCAACTACTACATTATTTCAAAGAACTAAAGAGTTCCTGGGAATGAGATGTGTCTTCTCCAGACTGTCTTTACCACCCTCCCTTCTCTTAACCCTACGAAGGTATCATCTCACTGCCTTTTAAAGTATCTTTACTCTCCAGTTGCCACATTTGATGGACATGGCTATAGGATGAAAGTATGGCATTACCTTTCTTCTTCAGACTGTTTTTTTATTAATCAAGATATGGAAACAATATAACCCAAGGGTAGATGGTTTATTCAGACACTGGTGTTAATCACCTGCAGTTCTCAGACTGCATCCCTGTGAGAGGATTATGCTGGAGCTGCACATGTTTGGAACTAGTCCACTTATTTTAATGGGATAGCCAAGATAAAACAGAACTCGGCAGAATGGTAAAACCGGAGTAAACAAAATCTGCCAAATCCATTTTAATGCTTCCCATTGAGAATATCACAAACATCAAAACCAGTGGTCCTGAACGGGTTACCATCTGTGCCAATGGCTTTCAGCAAGTTCTAACTGGGAGAGCAGAATCTCCAGGAATCCAGCGCACAATCACAGGAATCCAATTCACAAACGCCACAGTGCACAACGCTCACAACTGATCACACCAAGGCCACGAGGAAACAATAAACAAGAAAGACTCCTTTGACTTTCTGACCTTGTCTACCTCAGTGATCACTTAACTGACTGTAAGATTCATGACCTCACCCAATTTCACAAAACCATCTTGGTCTGCAGAAGTCTGCAAAATATAAAGATGCCATTTTTGTTTGCTTCCATTTTCTCCACTTAATAATTTAACTTTTGAGATTGAAATAGTATGTTTAGAACTACAAAGCCTTGCAAAGTTTTATGTAATTACTGTGCTTCTCTAATCCAGTCATTGACACCAGTGAAGTTGTTTCCTTACTGCACTTACCTTGTAGAGCAGGTTTGTTTTCCTTTTTCCTATTTTTAAACAAAAGGCAGATTTAATACTTTACCTAAACAGACTAATTAGTTGGTTGGATGTTTGTAGGCTGACTGACTGCTGAAGGAATAAGTAGATAGCATTTCATTAATCAAAATCAGCTTTAAAACCCTATTACTCATAAAACATTTACATTTTACAAATCAGCTGATACATTCATAGACTACCCATTAGAGATTTGCTTGTGCTTATGTAGGATTCAACTTCTTACTGAGGTTGCTGTGTTTCTAATGAGTGTGATGTGTTCCAGTGACCTCCACAATGTAAAAATGCTCCCCTTGTTTAGATGTGAATTGTTTCCCTCTATTTTACTTGGTGAACATGAAAGCGGTTAACACAGCATTGTGCCATGTATAATTTAACATTATATTTATTATCCTTCTGTTTTGCTTATGTGGACTTGGGGTTGAAAACTTCAATATTTATGTACTGAACTCAAAGATAAAACTAGAATAAGAACCATAACACAGGCATTTTAAGTAAGAGAAGGTTTTTGAAGGTTTTGTCTTTGAACAGGGGTTATGGGCTAATATATATGGAACTTTGCAAACATGAGAAAAAGTTGTTTCATTAATTGAACTGTAACACTAAACACTTCCAAAAAGCTAAGGTAGAAAAGGCACGCTTTAAAATGACAGAATAGTTCAAATGCAGTCAACAAAGCATCGACAGCATTTCCTCTTTGCTTACTAACAGCAGTGCAGTGCTCTGCCTTCGACTGCCCGGGAGCCATTTCCCAAATTGCTCCATCTCTCTAAATCTCTAAAATGAGAATAATAACAATTCTTATCTCCTACTCTAAAATGCTGCGAAGGTCTCTTGTCAGGTGTTTGTGCAGAGGCTTCCACAGTGGCTCTGAGCTCAACTGAAGTCTCTGGACACTGTTGAAATTTAAATAAAATTATTACTAGGGACTATTACCAGTCATCACCATCTCGCAAAACTTAACCATCAGCTGCTATTTGAATGGTCAGTTTGAACATGGCAATTGTAATTCACTCTATTCCAGAAGTGATTTCTATCTATAATTTATATGGCTATAAAATTTAAATGGCTCAGCCTCTCTTCCTCTGAGTTTGCGATTCACCTGATCGAAAAGACATGGTTTGCCCGACAGTGAACGGATGCTGTTTCACCTAAATAATGGACTTCTGTCCTTTCCTTTCTCCCAGGGCACAGCTTTACAAGGATTTGATCCTACTTTCGAGGAGCTGTGCTGCTGCTTTCAGAGTGAAGGAGGAAGCAGCACAGGCTTAATCCACAATAGCAGAGGCCAGAATAAGCAGCTGAACATTATATCCATTTGCTACCTGATATATGCACAATTTCTCCCTCAAAGCCAAGCAAACCCTGAATTCATTACAATATCATGAGCTTTAAATAAATTAACACCCAGCTTGTGTCAGGACTCTCTTTGTGCTGAGCAATTTGCATTCTGTATTTCCACGGATGTTTCGTCTCCTTTGCAACTCTCCTGTTGGCAAAAATCAAATCAGGACATGAAAGATTGCACCTCATTCTAATTCTTTACATCTTTTCCTTGAACTTTGCTTAAAGCTGGTATGAAAATTGTAAATTGAAGTTTTGGTAAAAGTTTATATTAAGGGGGAAATTAAATTAAGCAAGTGTGACAGAACACCCGTCAGACTGGACTGAACTCAGTCGTCCTAATGGCCTGGGTTAATGATCAGTCCCCTCTCCCCAGGCAGGCTGGATCATGCTCTGAGAATCACAAAGAGTTTGTGACTCGCCAATAGCATGGAAATCACAAAAATTCAGCGTGGTGCTGAATGCTGGAGCATCAACACCCCTGTGGACTCTCAGACCGTTTCTGCAGCACACCTTGGTGCAGCCACACTGTGTGAAGTACATCATCCTCTTTCACCAAACAGCATTTTCTCACAAACCAACCCTGGAATACTCCAGATGTGATTTAGAACTGAGTATGTCCTGCTGCAGAATTTTTGTATTTATTACACTCCGCATTTTGCCCACTTCAAATGCTTTTTACCTGCTGCACTACCTTGATGCAGTCTTGCAGAGAGGAAGGAAAAATGCATGAAGAGTTTTTACCTCAGGTACCTGTATGTATCCCACATGTTGCAGACATGCACAAGCATATTGATCCTGTCTGTCCTCTGTTTCTTAACTTGACACACCTCCTGTGAACTTCTTGAATTTTGTTACTAAAGATTTTTTTTCCTAATTATGAAGAAAGAAAAATAACAAGGAAACAAGATAGTAAAATATAGTAATGGTTATTCTTTCTGTTAATTTAGGGTCTAGCCTGCATGTAATAAAATCTCAAAATAAATAAAATAATTCTTCATTATAAAAACAAATACAACTCTTCTAGCAGACAACCAAATGACCGAAGTACAAAATCTTGCAGGTCAGTCTCAATGTTCTTCTGATGACTTACTGTGGACATCATACCCAGCACTTTATTGATGAAAGAACCACAACTTTCCAAGAAGAAACAGTTACTACTAATTTCCATGATAAAAATTTTAAAAGTAAAAATCTTCCTTGCACATTAAAAGAACAAAGGTATTTAGTGTGAAGACTTATTTCACTGCCAGCCTTAAGTCTCTTATTGATTGCATCATGATCCCTGTGTGCTGTGTGCTCCTCCTGCCCCTCCAGCTTCCACCTCTTAGTCGTAAATTTGGGAAGAAGGGGCATTTTTATGCCCCCACTCTCCACTCCCACCCTTCCCCCCCAAAAAAAAAAAAAAAAACCAAACAAAAAACCCCAAGCAAACAAAACCACCCTACCCCATAATAGTTACAGATCCACAGAATATCCTGTGTTGGAAGGTATCCACAAGGATCATCAAGTCCAGAGAAGAAGAACTGCCAACTTTCTTAAACCCAAGGTTTTCCCATGGCACTAAGATGTCTTCTTGACCATTAAGTCTTGAGGTTTTGGAGAAATATTTTCTGATTTATCTCACTTTGAATTTAATTGAATCCAGTTATTCATAAACTCTGTTACCCTCCACCCTACTCACACTACTCTACCATGAGTCTGTTGATTAAAGATCCATCTATTCCATAGCAAGGTCATTTCACCCATGAAAGCTGTTTATGTATGGGATGCAAGCTCAGGGCATATTGATCCATAGGATGGAAAGAGATCATAGGGCATATTTTTAGTTGGATTAATTTTTCCCCCCCCATCAAAGAAAATGACTGCTTTAATACATTGTGCTGGCTCCCTTCCTTTTCCAAGGAAAAACCCTATATGTCTGTATGTGCTGCAGTTTCACTGTCAGTTTTATTCTACATCAGAGAGGATCTGAGTGCTGGCCAGCAGGTCAGACTGACAGTCCCTGCTCAAGAGCTATGGGATCTCCAGGCTGCCAACATGAGGTTGGTCCAACAAGGGTTGGACTTGATGATCTAATGGTTGGACTTGATGGTCTCAGAGGTCCTTTCCCACCGACCTGATCCTATGATTCTATGATCTCAGGACACTTAACACCAACATGCAAAACACCTGACCCATCCAGCACCACTCTTCTTCATGGACTCATAGAATGGCCTGGGTTGGAAGGGAACTTAAAGATCATCTCTTTGCAACACCCCTGCTGTGAACAGGAACACTTTCCACTAGACCAAGTTTGTCCAAGCCCTATCCAGCCTGGCCTTAAACACTTCCAGGGATGGAGCAGCCAAAACTTCTCTGGGCAACCTGTGCCAGGGCCTCACCATCCTCAAAGTAAATAATTTTTTTCCAATACCTAATCTAAACCTTCACTCTTTCAATTTGAAGCCATTTCCCCTTGTTCTGTCACTACATGCTCTTGTAGAAAGTCCCTCTCCATCCTTCCTGTAGGTTCCCTTCCTGTGAAGCTCTGGAAATGGAGATTTCTGGCTACAAAGTCCAGTGCTGCAGTAAAACAACAGAGAGCGCTTCTATCCCCTAACTTTCAATCCTGGACATTCAGGGATTGGCTCTTGATGTTTAAATGGTATCTAAAAACTATTTGCAAAAGCTACTCAACCATAAGGTGATGTAGTCTAATAGAAAAAGTATATTTAGAAAAAAAGCTTCAGTTCTCCCATTTACCGTCTGTTTGCAAATAAAAAACACTTCAATTTATTTGCTGAAGTATTTCCATAAAATATTAAAAGAACCACTGGCATCAATTTTTCTCCTATTGCATAAAAAATATTGCAACTCTATACAGCTCCAGTTAGAAATCTTTTATTGCATTTATTTCCATAAGATAAAATCAGAATCTGCTCTCTTTTACAAATCTGATTGCTTGTGCCTTCTGGTCTGCTTTATCTCTTTAATGTTTATTCTTCCAGTCAGCACTTTGAAGCACTGATTGCTTCAGCTTTTTTCTCCATTAGACAAAAGTTTTTCACAAGTCACAAGCTCTGAGCTGGGCTTGGTGCATCTGCAGGGCTGCACCACATTCTGCCCACAAATAATCTATTTCTTAAATATCTCAGCATTCACGTTGATAACAGTATTCCCATTTTTCTCTCTTCCCGTGCCTAAATATTACTTAGCTCTGATGGGCAGCAGACAGACCAATTCCACATCCAGCTGGATCAGGGGCAGGAGCGAGTCCCATGTGCCAGGACACAGGGGTGGATTTGGGACAAGGTGGACTGTCAGACAAGGTGAGACTGAAGGCTTTGTCATTGTCTCCTGTTTTTTCTAACTCTGATTACCTGCCTGCTTGGGGTTAAGTCTTTGCTCCCTCAAGGCCTGTCCTTCTTTTTATGAAGCTGCCCGATGACATGAGCCAAAAAAATAGCCTGAAAAAAGAATCCTTGGGAGCAGGTCTGCCACGGATCACTCAGAGGAAGAGATGCAGAGAAACTTCCAGGCAGAAGGAACGCAGAGAGATTGCCTTGTTAGCCCTGGGGCCGACTTGTTTCCAGGCTTTCAGGCAGGTAACACTGAAGAAGTCTGTTGCAGATATTGTTTTATGCTCTGAAGAAAACACAGCAGCGGTTTAGATTTTCTACAAGCACCCTGGTTTAGAGAAGCAGTAAATACTGTTTGAACCAGAACAAAGAAAGAAGGAAAAAGAGATATGACTTATCAACAACTCTGCAGCTCAGTGTTTCAGTCTGGGGAGGGGTGATACAGAACCAAAGATGATACTGCCTTCCTACTAGAGGCTGCTTGCAGGTGCTCTGTGCCTTGGAAAAAGGAAAACCCCACCACTTTCCCACAACCTACATCCACCCAGAGGCCTGAGCACATGAAAAACCACTGAAATTGTGTTCAGTAGAAACATGCACATTTTTTTGGCCTGAAATAGCTGAAGCAGAACTCCTCTTCCTATTTGTCCTAAACTTTATCTGCAGTGCAGCTATTTAGGGAAACCTTTTCCATGGTGAAAGGTTGTCTTTTCTGTTACCAGCCCAAATGAAACAATAAAAGAAAAATTCTTGAGATGTTAAGAGCTAAACCATCTGTGTTTTGCATGGTAAACCACTGTTACCTGTGTCTGGGGCGGGGGGGCAGCACATGGGAGCTGCTGTGTGATTTCCATAGAGTTTGTAGGAAAAAGGATGTTGATGGATGGAGTGGCTGTGGTGCCCATTTAGCAGACACAGAGGGGACTGATGTACTCAAAGAAAATCAGACAGGCCCCCAAATTGTGGTTAGTGCTCCAGGAAGGGCCTATGACAAAAGTAAGAAATAAGAAACCTTCTGTCAGGCTGCAGGTGTCTGAAACACCAAAGTAAGAGGCACTACAGAAGAGCTTGCTTTGTTTTGTGAGTAAAAAAATATCTGACATGAAACAGCTGATGATCCACAAAGGGAAAGACAAACAGCATTTCAAATACTCTGCTAAGTTATGTATAGCAGAGACTTCTACATTCATTACAGGGCACCTTTGCATCCGTTTTACTTAGTAATAATCCTTAATTTATTAAAAAAAACCCACAGAAGTGCATAGCTTCCTTTGCACTTACAGTGTTAAAATCATGTAGCCTGTGTACATTTGGTATCAAAGCTCTCCCTGTTCTCTGTGAATATCTCAGAAATCACCCCTTGCATCACACAGCCAGTGATCCTGATGCAGAAGAAACGCTGTGTCTGAAGGATGTTTTCATTTGTTTCCATTTTCCCCTTTGTGTGTGCAAGAGCTGCTGCTTCCAGATGGAACACACCGAGTCATGTTTGACTTTCTGTATGCTTGACTTTGAAGCTCCCATTCATACACAGCCTTACAGAGGGGAAAAAAAAGGCAGCATAATCTTTGACAAGATTACGCATAAGCAAATTGAAACAAACACAGGAACGTGGCGAATTGCACCTGACAGCCCACAACCCTTTGCCAGGGTCCAACTTACGTATATCTTCTTGTTTAGAAAAGCTCCAGTACCATTATTCTCTGTATTTATGCCTTCCAGCCCAATTTTGAGCCACAAGGGATGAAATGATTGCGTAAGTCCTGCTGCACAGTGTTTCAGTCTGCAGCTGGATTAGGCTGCAGCACGTGTAGGAGGCAGGTGACTTCAATGGTAGAGACAGAGAGGGGTCCAGGACTTGTGAAGAAACTTGGAGTGAGCCATGGAAATTCTCTGAGCTGCACTTTGCTGGTCCTTCTTGGTGGGGAAGGTTTGTCATGGTGAATCTGGGTGAGGCTGCTCACTGAACAAAGGGCTGTCACGGCTCAATCTGTGTATACACACGTGATTCATAAAACACTCAGGGATAAGCTTCTGAGCAACTTAGCCAAATTCCCTCAGCAAAATCTACAAAAATAGGAGCCTCTGATCGCTCTGATAATTGCAAAATGAAAAATAGATATGTTTTCTGCTACAGATTGTGCCAGAACTTGCAATCTGCTCATAGGCAGCATAAAGTCATAGGATGGAAAGTTCTTACATTATTGTCTCTGCATTGCCCTCTTTCTGTCATAACATTTCCAAACCACTATGAATTTACTAAACTATAAATTCTTGCTCCTCTATTACCAGTCATAAAGAGCTTAGCATCATTATGTAACTGTAATTTTGCTTAATTTTTTGAGACTTCAATATAATTTCCTTCATGCAGAATAAGAAAAGTTATGGAAAATGAAAACATTTGGGTTGAATGAGCTTATCTCCATGCCTCTGCTAGAGTTATGATTTTTGTTGTGTAGTGTGGAAACCTATCTGGTTTCTGTTGAAATACAAAAGGAAGGAACATTTACTCTTGGTTTCACATACATATGAAACATCCTAGATATGCTCAAATCCTTTCAAAGTTAATTTGTGTATGAGCTTATGTGCTGATTAGTATACAAAAACAACTTTACCTACATCTTCCAGCAACTTCGAGGAAAACCTAAGTGTTTTCTTGGGAAACAAAATCCAACTCTTCAGTGTTTAAAAGAAAATAATTATTGTAATCAGCTTCTGTTCTTTATGGGGACACTTACATTTTACATGAGCCTGGGACCAGCCCTGTTTGTATAAGGGTAATGATCTGAGTAAAGAGAAAAGAACAAGACTCTCCTGATCTATGTTTTGGCCAGTTCTGCAGGAGCCACAATTCACTCTGCCTTGGCCGGCAGGATGTTTTTAAGGTTTTTTATGAATGCTCCATGCCACAGGTAGAGACAGCTCCTCTGTCACAGCACAGGCTGCAGACTGGCCACAGAAATGACTGTAGTGTGTATGTTTTGATGGAAGCCTTGCCTGGAATCTTGAGCCTGCTGCTATGTCAAGCTTCGATCACAAAGATGAGCATGAGCCGATTACCACGGACACCTCTCAGTGCCAATGGAGTGATGTTTATGGAGAGTTCCTGCCATGAGCAATGCTGCACAAGCTCCCTGCAAGCCTCTACATCTTCCCAAAATCTTGGTGCAGTGTTATTAAACACTCTCATTCCCCAGAGCAATTTGCCAGCAGAGGACATTTGTCAAAGGGGGATCGGCTTCAGCCAAACAAGTTGCCTCTCAAACTGGAAAACTTTCTCTGAGCTGCGCTGGGCACACCGCAGCTAATCTCCCAAAAACTTGCAGTGGTGATGCCTCAACTCCTGCAGCTGGCACCCAAAACCACAGCAAGCCATTTTAGTGAAACCCACCCAGTTTTTATGGGGGGGCTGACAGCTAAGAGAGAAGCAAGGTTTTAATGTCATGTGGTGTATGATGAATTCCTCCTTTATTATCCATTGCTAACAGGTTCAAGAAAATGGAGTTCCTTTTCTTAAAACCTCACTGTTCCTGGTACTTTCCCCCAAGTCTTTTAATTAGAAGCTACAATTGCTCATTCATTATGATCCTCACAGCACAGGGTTACAAATAAATATCAGCTTCTTGGAACACATACATGTGCAGTGTCCTAAGGATTCCCAGCGAATAAAGGGAAATGCTGCAAACATGTTTCATAAACAGAATACTCCCCAAAGTCTTAATGGTTGCTGTCTTAGTTTTAACTTGTCCATTAGGAGCTCTTAAAAACTCCTAAGGCTTCATATGCAAGAAAAATACATCTCTACAGATAAAATGCTAAAACATTTTGAGCTGGGAAAAAGTCAGGAAGGCAAGAGAGTCACGTGATAAAGTGCCAGCCTTTCCATTTCTGTATATTCGCTTTGTTTATAGGAGAACATGAATTTCAGGATAAAAGGAAAGAGCCAGAAAGGCTAAAAGTAGGCCATGATGTACAAAACAAGATAAACCAGCACAGTCTAATGGAGCCTGTTGAAAACTTGGAAACTGTCTCACAGAAATTAGGCAAGTGAAGCCAAATTGTTGCTCTCAGAATCCCTGTACTTGGCATGCCTTTCCCTGTCTTGTCTCCCAATGGTTTTACATCTATAAGACCAGATAAGCAGTGCTTCCTTGTCTTTAATATATCTTTATTTTTTCTCTTGAAAAAGACAGACAATATATTTTGAGTAAGTAAAGTCTAGAATTTTAACTCCATTCATCTGCTCTGGTTTTTTAACTAATGTATTTTGTCTGAGTATCATCTATGACTACGCTGCTAAATTGAGACAAATGACTCTAAGAGCCAACAGAAGGGCTGGAATATTGGTCCTTCTTTTTCTGTATCTTGCATCTCTACAGGGTTCATCTGAAAATGTGGTCAGAGCTAATTTAAGTGTATGTGACACACTAAGGTATGTACAATTTATACAATTTTAGTTGCAATTATATTATTATTATTACATCAAAAGCATTTGTTGTTTTTTTTTTGGGTTTAGATCTGATAATGCATCATTTGTGTGATCTTGTTTTTGTATAAATGTTAAACAGGTTTTAATTTTAATGGAATAAAAATGTTCCTAATATGAATCCTCTAAACCTCCAAAAAATGCTAAACATGGACTGTATTTGTTTCACCCACTAGAATTATTTTGTCTTAGGAAAATAAGTGTGAATGCTCAGTTTTAAGTGTCAATCAGTCAATACTGTAACAGCTGGACCTGCCCTTCCTTAGACCATCAGTCTGGCAAAAAGCACCTTTTTCTCCTTCACCTGAACTTTGGCAGCTTGGGATTTCAAATACTAAAACCTTCCCAAGAATTTTATGCTCTTTCACCCTCCCCTGTGCCGACATGGGAATTCACACTTTCCAGACCTGCAGGGGTAGATGGGAATGACCCCAGGGACCAGGTGCCTGGTGTGGTGGGGTTATGTGTCTGAAAAACACCCACTGAAACGTGGCAAACAAAGCCTTTGACCTCATGCACAGCCAGTAGCCTGTTGCTGGTTTTCCAGACCACCCAAGGACACCTGCAAAGTAACTGCAGCTCCTCTCCTGCTCTTCTTCTCTCACCCTGGGATGAAGGCTGCTCTCCTGCTGACCTCCCAAACCATGGCAGGTGGGCAGAGATGCTTCAAAGTCCTCTGCAATTATTGTGACTGCATTATACAAAACTGCTACATTGCAGGAAAGCAAGTTTGGCCTCTCAAGTCCATTATGCTTTGACTGTGGAAGAGCTGCCAGCAGTCAGCATTTGCAAGCAATTAATATAAAGCACTGCAAGGTTCGAGATACCATTACTCTTCCTTCATTAGCCTTTATACTTGCCTCTGACAAGTCTGTGGTTGGCAAAATCTGACTTTTAAGAACTTCTACGGTCTGCAATTTTACCTTCTAGTATGTTGAAATCTCCAAAGTGCATATTGAAAAGACAATACATCAATAACAAGGAGCATGCTCCTGAAAGGATTACTGAGTGAGCATGGAGGGGCTCACAGGCTGCATGGCAAAACCTGACACATGCAATTAGGACAGTCCTGGAATATATGCTGATAGGACACACAAAAATGCCGTCTCTTAGAGAGATGGATCGTTCTGAAGAGAGTAGATGAAACCTTTAAAGGTAAAAACTCAAATAAAGATGCATCGACTTGTATTTCCCATACATATTTTATGTATATATATTCCTATGTAGAGAGTAGAGATTCACTTACACGATTCTGTCATTAGTGACACAGAAAAATGTCTTTGCAAAGAAAAGCAGGAAAAGCAGGAAAGCACAGAGAACAAACATTATTCATCCCCATCCCAAGCAGCGGCTGCAACAGATAAAAACAGCAAAAGATGCCAACATTTCATGCCATGTTCAGCCAGAGCTTGTAATTCTGGGAGTGTTATACTTGCTATGTTCTTGTTAACCTTCTAGAACTAGTATGTCATGATTAATTATTAATGAAAATTGGTTGAAATATGTCCTTTGGGGAGTTCATATACTCTAAAAACTTTATTCCAATCAGCACATTCCTTCTTTGAAGTACATGGTTATTTATGATAAGAATTTATGGTACAATTTATAGGTCACCTTGCAAATGGATATAGTAGATTTCTTTAGTTTATTTTTATTAACTAATGAAGGCATAGGTTCCAACAGATAACACAAGTGGCAGTGCAGCAGTGGTCAGTCATTATTCATCAAGTCCCACGTCTCACAAGATGCTGCAGATCCACAAGGAAAACAAACATAAAACAGCTAGTTTAGGTATTGCATTTATTCCCCAGTCTTTAACTTAAAGGAAGTTCTCTCTCAAAAGGAAAGCACAATACTCCAAGATTTGCAAATCAGAAGAATTTGAAGTCTTATTTATTCTTTGAACCACCAAGTAAAAGGCACCAAGGCTGCAAAGGCTGACTCTGTGCACAGGGATGCAGAATGGAATATCAGGCAGAAAGAGTGAGGAGGAGTGAGAGAGATGCTGCTTATTCGACTGACATCAGGGGTGACAGTGATGTGTGACCTTGAAATAATGTCCAGAAAGCTCAAATTGCTGAAAGAGCAAAGCACAGCCTCTAAATGTTACAGCGAATCTCTGTGCTGCTTCAGAAAACAGTTATTGACAGACAAGAGCATTTTTACATGCAAAATTACTCCCTTCTGTTCTTCCTCAAAGACTTGATGAGAATCTGTGCTGCTGCTTGAAACTTGCCTACATCTGCCCTGCTACTTTCTCACTCCACAGCCAATTCCATCCCATGTTTTCCTCTGCAACAAGCTTTCCCCTGTAAACCTGGCTTTATTTACTTTTTTTAAATGAACCCAGAGATGGTCTAGCAGTGTTTATCATTACCAAGTGACAGCCTATCATAATTCTTCATTACCTTTTCAAAAGGTGCTTAAGTGCTTTACAAATTCTGCAAACAGGGATCACATCTCTGGAATACGTCGCCCACCGTGAGCTGCTTGGCAGCCTCTTAACTGGCACAGCAACACCACACAAGGCTGTCAACAAAAACAACAACTGCCTGAGCACATTCCTGATGGCTTTATGCAGGCAGAACAACAGTAGGACTTATTTTTGGATTACCTCTGCAAATATATTTGTGTTATTATGTTCTCCTTTGAGGCACAGATAGATTATGATCAAAGACAGTGTTGGATGATTCCTGCCTTTATCCAGGTTTCCATTTCATCACTTATAATAGAGATGTCCATTTGTCCACAGTTGAACAGGGTTTTGTTGAATCACACTAAGACTGATCAAACCTAGTCTGAAGAGAAGTATTATGGATAATAGATCACTGCCTCCTTCCCCATCCCTGAAGAACTTGATGTTTGAGATAAGAGATTCTCCTCATCTCATCTTAATAATACTTAGCACTTTACAAGCTCTGCTTCAAAGCATTATACAGGCATGAATTGTCACAAAGCCCCAGTGAGATAGCAAGGTATTATCTTCATGTAAAAGATTTAAAAAAAAAATAAAATAACCCAGACCCAGTGAGCTTTAGTGGCATCTCGTGATGGACAGAAACTCTGGGTCAGAGCTGGAATTAGATCGCAGTGGTTCTTTGCTTTATCTTTAATCTCTAAATATAATTTTACCCCATCTGCCTCCTCTGGATATTAAGTATTTATAGAAGTATTGTCTCCTCCTCCCTCTATCCAGATTCTTCATTTTCAATGTTACTAGCAAGATAATTACACAAAATTGAACTATTAGCACCAATTCTACACAAATCTATAAACTGTGAAGCATATCCTCAGTGTCACATTGTCTAGAAGAGAAAAAGGGCATGATTTAATTGAATATGACTTTTCTTCTTTATCTAATTCATTTTGTAACAACCTTGTGGCACTGGCAGTATTTCTTCCCTCTAATAGGTGGATAAAGTGCTGGTTCCTCTGATTCCATCCCCGTTGTTCTCTCCTTTTACAGCAGTGACTTTGTGTACTATTGAGATTTCCAGTCAAACCAGAAAGGTAGTTCCCAGGGAGCAGCAGCAGCCTAGAGGAGCTCCAGTCTCTCACTTCCACACCTGGCCCAGTTGGCAGCATCCTGCATCTGGTGCCCTGCCTTGGCCACCAAATTTATTGACGGTGGGGAAGACAGCAACAGGATGGCACAATTCCCCAGCCATCTGGCTATGGTGATGATTTCCTTAACCTTGTATATGCAAAATAGTGTAATAAATTTTGAAATAAGACTTCGAGAAGGCTCAGGGGATCCTTTATGATGACAGGATGATTCTGTTATGAACAAACACGACCAGCCATGTCTCACATATCTTTGTGTACCTGCACCCTGCTATTTCAACTTTCAGGTTATTATCTAAATATCTTCGTGTAAACTTTTGCTGTTGTTGTTGTGTAACCCTGCTCTGTGCACTCAGAGCTTCAGCTGTAAAATAAACACATCAGTTTGGGAGCTGTAACCACATCATATACAGAGAGCCTTCTTGGGGAGTCAGGAAACTTGAAAGCAATTTTTGTTTTCCCCACTGATCTGACCCTATTATTTCAGCAGATGAGAAAGCAAGTGAAGTGAATTCTCCTGCATGGTGAAACTCTTGTTTCAAGCCAAGGTAAGGGGGGAGGTCCTGCCCCGAATGCCTCCAACTCATCAGTGCCAGATGCTGCTCACTACAGGCTCTGCAGCATCCCTGGAGGTGTCACAGCACCACTGTACTCCTGCCCATGCGTTTTCAAGCTACCAGGTAGATGCTTTCAGGTGAACCACCAGCTCAGACATTGAGATCACGGCAGGCAAGAGGCAGGGAGAGATGGGAGAGAGGGAACAGCACACCAGTACAGAGGGAGAGGGTTCTGGGTTTGTTTTTAATTCTGCCACTGATTTTTGCCTTGAAAAAAATCACTTAATCTTCCACTGACTCCATCCTGTACCTCGTACACTGGTGAGTGGCCTGGGCTAGAAACTGACTCCTAACATTTGCCCACCACAGTTTGGGCTGGAGCTTCTTGGCACCACTTTAATGCTCATAAACAGCACTTTCTTCAGAGCACCAAACTAGAAAAGAGAAAAAGATGGAAGAAGTGTTCCCAGTCCCTCCCAGTGACTATCCCAGCTCTGTTTCTGCACTCCATGACACACATCCTTCTGGGGAACCACCCAAACCAGACAACTCATTTTCTGAGAAGATTCTTCTAGGGTAACTGAAGGCAAAAAAAGAAGAGCCTTCCGTTCTTTTTACTAGTGATTCAATATCTACTTTAGTTTAAACAGAAAAGACCATAAATCAGGGGCCAATCTCATTTAAAGTCACCCTCTTTTTGTGGGTACAGTCTTGCTCACTGTGTCCTTTACAGAATTGCTGGTCTCAACTCTCCTAATGAAAACATTTTGTTCTTTCCACCACACCGCACAGCCCCTAAATTAATTCTTGGCTGTAATTATATTTGTAAATTGTCTGAGTTAGGTTTGCAAACTGAACCTACCAAGACGGGAGGAAAAAACCCACATCTGCAAGCCCAGGATTGTTCCATATGGGTTTTTCCTTGTTTCTTTCTTCTTTTTTTTTTTTCTTTTTTTCTTTTTAGGTTTTCATTATCAAATTCAAAGCTACTGTTCAATGCTGCAGTACTTCACAGTTAATTGCAATTAATTAACCTTTGAGAAAACCTGTAAGTTGCTGTTATATGCTCCTTTTTTCCTGGTCTGCTTTTCTCATAAGGCTGTTTTGGGGAGATGTTAGGCTAAGGAAGGATTAAGAAATCATGGATACTAAAGCTGAATACTAATTCATTTGACGTTTCATCTGAATTTCCCAGCTCTTTTTGAAAGCATTTTACCTCCAGAAAGCACAATCACAAAGAAAAACAAAGGAAATAATTTCTTTTTGTTGCTTTATCTTTCCATAACTCACATACCTTATGGGTTCACAGTATTTCTGTAACTGCTCTTTTCTAGTGAAAGAGCCTAATCAACAAATACAGACTTGATGGAAACCTGGCCAGGAGTGGAGATTGGAGAGAAATGGTGCCATTTACAGATAACAGAGTCCGTGGGGAGAAATGCTGCTCGATGCAGAGCCCAAAAGCCCCTCTGAAAGTGGGACACGATGACCTTTCACCGCATCTTTGCTGGTCTGTACCAGGCTGCTCTTCAGCAGAGCTGCTGCAGAGCCCCAAAACCAACCCTTTTCTAAAAATCTGCTGTCCTGATGATCTCCCCCGGGCTCACCTCTGTGCACAGCCCTATTACAGGGCTCCCACCCCAGGCACACTCGGAGTGAAAACACAGCAAGTGTGAGGTAGGCAGAGCCTCTCAGGGCACAGAGGAGAAGTGTGATTAATCCCATAACGGGTGCTCTCCTACAAACCCTTATCATGATTGGCATTAGCTGGCATCATTGCTTACTTCTGCTGCCTATGATATTCCTCCAGGGAAAAGATTTTCTCATTCTTTTGTCTAAAGGCTCAAACCTCCATGTGTGGTCCCTGCCAGCGACCACACCTGCCAAAAGGTGTACAGGATTTTCCATGGTACTGCAGGGAACTGTACAGTGTTCCAAGATTCCAGTATTCCCAAGCATCCTCTGCATTGGTCTGTCAACAGACAGACTAAGCTTAGGAAAACAGTTTCAACAGAACAGGGGACATTGGAAAATGATCAGTTTTCTAAGACTGCAAGAAGTGCAAACACTTCTCGTTTGTCTTTCTGAAAGAGATACTGGCTTGCTGCAGAACATCGAGAGCCTAAGTACTCCCAGACATATTTTTACGTAAATCAGACTTCATGCATTATGTGAAGACACATTTTGGAATGTAATTTATTAGTGGGTCATCTTTTCCTTAAAGTTGAGATTCTATTTCATGGAAGAATGGCTTTTGTCAAAGCCTTTCTGTGTATCTCAACCTCCACTACTGTTTTACCTACCTAATATGGATGGAAGGAGATGAAGGCTCATTAACAAGCACAAAGAAATTACAGGAGACAACACTATCAGTTTTAAATTCACCAACCGTTTCACCTAACCTTTTCAATTATGGTAGCCTGCAAAGGATGCTTCAAAGCCCAGGGGAAAGCAGTTGCTAGGCACTTACAGATGCACGAAGGGGAAGGAATCCTTTACCCATGATTGCTGGCATGAGGATTATCCATCATCACAACTCTGCTTGTCCATGGCATCTCCAAGGGGCTTGCCAAAGGTTTTGAAGTGATAGGACAAGGACCACAAATTACCACCTCCTGAGCCATGAGGGAAACAGCCCACACCTCAGCCGTGTCCCGTGGCTTGGAGTCATCATTGCACCATACAGGGTACCAGAAATAAACTACAGAAATAACCTCACTGGGAAAGAAGTTGCTGAAAGTTTACAGAGCTGAAGCACTGGAGATAAAAAGAACCATAGAATGGTTTGCATTGGAAGGGACCATAAAGGTCATTTAATTCCAACCTCCTACCATGGGCAGTGACATCTTTCATTAGACCAGGTTGCTCCAAGCCCTGTCCAACCTGGCCTTGTCTTAAACACTTCCAAGGGTGGGACATTCCCAGCTTCTCTGGAAAACCTGTGCTGGTGTCTCACCACCCTTACAGCGAAGAACTTTTTCCAACTGAGGGCACATCATAAACAGCATTTCTCTCTGACAGTGAAGAGCACTGGCATAGAGAAAGACAGTTAAAAGGTGGCTGAAATTTTTATAACAGCTGGCCTGACCTTGTCAATGTATTTGCACTGCAGCAACAATTAAAGGCTCTGGTTTGGGATTAGGATTGGAGCAGGCTAAGTGCTGTACTAACAGCGATCCCAGACACATCATCCCCACAACAACAATTTCATACCCAAAGCATAAGGTGAAGCAGAGACAACAGATGGGTAACACAAAAGGTTAAAGATGCACACCACAACACTGAAATGATGATGATCAGTGCCATAGTCAGCACCTACAGCATGCAAATGCATGGCTGTTATTCGGGATGCTGTGAATACCCCACCAGAGACAAGTGGGAGGAAGGGACCCGAGTGTGAATTCCTAATTGTGGCAGGAGCTGTAGAGAGCAGCTGAGAAAAAAGTGGAGAATTGCTTTAAAGAAAAATTGAGCCTTGAGGACAATGATATATAACTAAAGACATAGGAGGTGGCAAAAGGGAGACAATAACAGCACATGGATAGTAGGAGAACACCTTAAAGATGAATAGCTGGTATTTTGTGACCCCATTTTCCTCTGCTGTCAGTGTGTCTCATTCCAGGCACACCAGCCCCTGCTATCTGATGTCTTTTATGCAGGAGTTTTTCAGTGGAAAATGCACCCTTCTTTCAATATTCAGGAGAAAGTTATCACTAATAATAGAAAAGAAAACCTAACTGCTCTAGTATATTGGTTGTCATTCTTTGAGACTCACATAACACCTGACTAAAAATCCATCTAATAGCGGTGTATTTTAGTCCAAAGGAGACTATAGTGCCATATAATCAGTGTAACTGTGCTTAGAACTCAGTCTGTCAATATGGGCTTTCAAAAAAGTGTTTCCAAGGGCTGCTTTCAGCCTGAAGGCTTTGGCACTTAACACATAGATGCTTTTCTGTAGAATTTTTCCAATTGTAGCTCCACAAAGCAGCCTTCAGATGTACAAAGCACAAGATCATCCACGTGGATCTGTGGGGAGCTGATTCCAGCTTACCTTTTGAAAGGTGCTGCAGTTATGACATGGGGGGGGGAGGGAATCCACATTTTACTGTTTTTAAATAAATGACATCATCTTCACCTATAATAGCCATTCTTTTATCCTGCACACATCAAAATGTCACAAATAAAGCAGAAAACAGAACCACTCACCAAGTGAATCATGTTGGGTACACTTTGAGGCCAGTTTGGAAGAAGGTGGTTTCCATGTCTCACATATCTCACCTTCAGATGTGTTTATAGGGGACTTTGTAACTGCCTTTGCTCAGCCAACACCTAATCCCCTGCATGTTTCTCTAACACCCTTCTACCCTGCATTTATAACAAATGGGATGACATCTGATGTCTTCAAAGCTCCAGTTTTCTGCATATCACAGAAAAGCAGGTACCCCTGTACAGGTAACTTCTCACAAACCCCAGGGAAGTGCAACATGTGGTGTGATGAAAGGGAGGAAAACCGTATCCACAGATACCTGCAGCCTCTCCAGCAGCACATCATTAAAAGCACGAGGCACATCCCAGAGCAGAACTGCTCCATCAACACCTGGGTGATGGCAGAGCAAACATTTCCTTTCTTAAAAATCCACCAGTTCTTTTCAGGTGTGATTCCACCGAGGTGTGCATTTCCAAGTTAGTTTGACTACCCTGTAGCAAATTCACACTTCTGAAATGTCTGGTTTGGGGATTTTTAAGGCATGTACTGCATGATTAACTTTATCAAAACAGAAATCCACTGTTGTAGAAAGCACCTTCCCTTTTATTTCTATTCAGCTAATAAATTGTGAATAAGGGGTGCATTTCATAATCGAGGGTGGTTTCTATTTCTTCATAACACCTACTAGAAACAAATTGCAGTCAAGTGGCTGCACTCAGATCTTTTAAGACAAGAGCTGAAGCCCACTGAAATTAGTGAGCATCCTTCCACTGACTCTGGGCACAGAAGAGAGGATGGGGGAAGGCACAGAAGTAGCTTCTTACTGTAATGGTGGTGTCCAAGCCACACAGAGGTAACTCAGACTTGATGTTGAAAATATCTCTGCTCCCAGCAGCTGACAGTCCAGGAGCACAATCTCCTGTGGCCTCTCACTGGTACAGTACTGATACTGTATTGATACTAATTAGTCCAATATGAAATGTTAAGGGCTTGGAGTTTATTTCTGGCAAAGCAGCATTAAGCTTTTCAAAACATAGATACAATTGCATGCATCCTTTCTATCTGTAAGAGCAAGAATACAAAGACGAGCTTCATTTAGTGCCTTCATTTTTTCTCTAACAGAAAAAAAGAAGAGTCTTACTTAGCTCATTCCTCATTCAGCAGGAAAATGCCATGTTTCTGCACCCCCTACTCATCCTGTATCTGTACCTTTCTGAACCTGTACTCAGCCACCCACGATCACCAGCCTGTGGGTGGTTTTGTGGTTGTCCCAAGCCAGGTTCCTTTCCACCCCATGCTCCAACATGCCCCCCAGCCCAGCACACAGGGGCACACAATCCATCACACCTCCCTTCCCAGAGGAGGATCCAACACTCTCTGTTCATCCCAGAGGTGACTCCTCCAATCCCTCCTCTCAGCCAGAAGGGAGCCCTGAGAAGATGAACAGCCAGAGATCAAAGCACGGGGCTGGGAGTCTGAAGACACTTATATAGAGACCTGCCACGTGTCTCGGGAGAATGTCATGAATTTTGCACCTCTGTAGGGTGCTTCTACAGAAACTGATAAAATGCCCCATGTTTGCTGCAAGAGTCACTCACCACAACACGCTTGACTTCAGCACAAAGAGCACCGAGGTCCAGGTGAAGAGACCAGGAGTTATCACCTCAGCTCTCCCACTGACTGCCTGTAACATTTCTCTGCTCTTTCTAATTTTAATAACCAAGGTCCCCAGCTCCTGCCAGGGCACAGATAACTGTAATTTACCAAATGTGCAGCTGCAGTGACGGAAGGTCGGGCAGTTCATGGCAGGCAGACCCGGGAACAGAGCCCACACTGCTGCTGGACAGACTCACCCCTTACCCACTTGGTCTTTCAGGAGCAGGCAGAAAAGGATAAGATCACTGACTGGCCATGGAGCTGGATGGCAGGTCACCTAATCACCACCAAATGAGGTCACGGAAGGAGATTCATGAGTGCCTGTTTTTGCATTTCTGATATTACACACTGTACTCGACATAGGAGATTTTAAGACTCATTCACAAATATTTATGCAATCTGGAACAACATAAATGATGTTTCCTTGCACTGGGTGAAAATCCCAGAGGACAAAAGAAGGACTACAGCAAATGCTGTCTAATCACCCAATTAGCAAAAAATTGGATTTAAATTAATTTGATGAACCAGGCGAGGTGTCAAAGGGAGAATAAGCTGCAAAATGCGCAACACGTAGGTGAAACTGGAAGTTTATGGATCTTAGCAGATGCTGAAGAACTTGTCCTATGCCACAGTTGATGAAATTAAGGAGGACAGCACAGGAGTTATTATTCTGTTTATAGCAAGCCTAAGCCTGCTAAGGGTGGCTTTAGAGAAGCCACAATTCAACATAAAAATTGCATCTGTACAGTGAAGACACCACTTTTCTGAATACCCAGCAATAAAACTAGTTAGAGAAGTCAGGGTTCTCAAAAGCTTTTGCATATTTGAATGCAAAGAATCGAGTCCAAGTCAAGTAATTAGGCAGGAAAAGGCATTTGCAATCAAATAGATAATTCCTGACTCTGATAAGAAGTTTTAAAAATTAACTTGTGGGTACATTCTCTTATTTGCAGAGTTTGGTAACAGAAAACTCATGAAGGTAAACTTAAAGCAAAGACAAGCCCTCCACGAGAAGCATTAACAGGATGCAATGCAGAAAACTGTGAACCATTCTACACACCTTGGTTTGCAAAAAATACAGCCAAGTCCTGGTAGGATGATTAAGGAGGAGGAAATTAAAAAGAGCTTGGTCTGTTTAGCCCAGCAAAATGAAGTCTGTGAGAGGATACAATTATTCTTTATAGGTACACTTGGAAGTAAACAGCAGGGAGGGAGAAGAATTATTTAACTTTGAAGGCTGATACTCGTATAAGACCGAGGGGCTATAAATTGTTCATGAATAAATTTAGACTGGAATTTAGGAGATTTCTGACAATTTGCAGACCGCCCAAAGAAGGTGGTATAGGCAAATTGATTTGAAAGGAAGCTTGATACATTCCTGGAAAAAAATAAAATATAGCAGAGGGGATCTTGGAGGCAGAAATTAGAGTTTTTGATAGAGGATTCAGGAGTTTGATTTGCTGTCATTGTTCAGATTTGGCTAAAGCAGACTGGAAAGCCTTGTGTGACCCTGTACATGGAATTCCCTGAGAGTTTGATCTTCTTGACCATCCTCGGCAGCACGTCTGAGCACCAAATGCTCAAGATCACAGAATAGTTTTCAAGGTGAAATGCTGTTTCTGGGACAAAAGTGGCAGGTTAGTTTTGGAAGTCGTGTTTGCTGGTGTACCTTCTATCTTTGCAAAGACAAGTTTTCCTCTACTGTGTAAGAAAATTTCCTGGTTTTAGCGATAAATAAAAGCAAACTGGACAGTTGTGTAGTGGCCATTTGTGGAACAAGAGTAGATTTTTTTTTTTTGTGGTTACATGCATATTTTCCACAAACTTGTTAATAATTCAAATAATAGTGGTGAATGCTACATTTGTCCCCAACATATTGTATGATCTAAAAACTCATTTACTTTGATCCTGTGCTTTGTTCCTCTCGCATTTATAGATACAAATTATATATGAAAACTAATGTTTCTTCTACAAAAATGTGTGCATGTAGGATGATCACTAAAAGTACTTCTAAGCTATCCCATGTTTTAAATTTACTGACAAGCCCTTTAAAGGCTTGTCTGTAAAGGCTTTTGTGTGTCAGACAACCACTAAGGTTTTTCCAAAGACTGTCCACAACACAGTACACATTTTATTACAAAATATAAAAATTACATTAAAAGGGGCTACATTTGCAAACATACAATTTCTTTGCAAGCTCAGTATGGATTTTGATGTCATTTTGATTCACACATTTGTTCAAACGTATACTTCTTCCTAATGTTCCCTTATCCCTTCTAAACCCAGCACACTTCACCAAAACATCTTTAAATATTCTTGCAAACCCTTGCACTAAACCTGTTTTCTTTTCCAACGTGTCTCAAAATGGGCCATTGCCACAGTGAGGATTTTAGTGCAATCCATCAATCTCACTACATTATGAACATCAGTAATGACAGAAAAAACTTCCTGGAATTTTTCTTGCTTATTTGGAGAGGGGAATTGATGAATATCATGATATGTTTGAGCACAGTGTTCAGGAATTGATTAAGGCAACTAGACAAGGCTGACTCAGGTATGTGATACCCCCTGCCAACCTCCGGAGGGGCTCAGGGACTGATCCTTAGCTGGTGGAAATTCTGGTACCGTTGCTTGGGTTATTCTAATTTATATGACACAAGATCCCTCTATGATTAGCCCTGAATGGAGAACAACCCAACAAAACAAAGCTTAGGAAGAGTGGGAGCGACATTGACTTTGTGCTGTTCTCTCCTCCAGCAAGAATGTGGGTCACATTGGCCTGCAGGAGCCTCCTATGCGAGTGCGTGTGCTGGATGTAGCACCCATCTGTCTTCCCAGGTTTACACAGCCATCCTCCAGAAACCTTGTTCTTGCATTTCTCCCCTCTTTCATTCCTTTAGCTTGTTTAGAAAGCACGGAGGCACATAATGATGGAGATAACTCTCCTGAATCCTCGGCAGCACGTTCGGCAGATATCAATGTCAGCACGACAGTGTTCAAGGACTGCGGCACAGAGACTGAGTAATATGTCTGGCAGGATCTAAATATAAAATCATCTACCCACCTAAAAAGTGTTTTCACTCCTTGATATCAGAATCTGACTTCTGCACCTATTAGTATATGATAAGATCATCTGACATGACTTAGAAATGCAGGCATGGCTGCAAGTTTTATTTACAGGCGACTGGTAAATACAAAGACTTCTATTATTTTTAGCACTGTAGCCTAGAAATTTAGAATAGAGTAGAAGAAAATTAAAAAAAAAAAGGCATGGTTATACCTTTTGTTTCAAATGAGGTATAAATGGGTGTTGGTCTCTCACTTGGGATACAGAAGAAAAAAAATTCAACATCATTTACTACCCACTGGAGAAGGAGAAGCGAACTAAATACAGCAGCAACATCATTAAAACTGCAACATTTTGCAAGACCTTATCATTACAGAAAGTGCATCCCTTTCAAGTGTCAGCCCTCCAGCACTCCAGGTCCTTATATCACGTTGTGATTACTAACCTCTGATCCTCCTGGATTCAGCAGCACGACAAAGAACGCCAATTAAGTAGGTTTGGATCCATAGATTTTTTTTCCTACCATCATGGTAAAGAAGTGACATCATACCATCACTGTCTAAATATGCACGATGAGGAGCCTCATCTCCTTGGCTCTGTGTGCTTAATGGAGAGCAGAGATGCACCTCCAAAGGGCAGTCACCCCAAATTCTCTAGAGAGGATGACAGGGAGGTGGAAAACACGAGTGTTTTTATGCCTCCCTGAATAGGAGCAGACACAGCAGGTTTTAATTTTTTTATCCAATTCTACTACATCTTTTTAGTTTCATAAATATTAAATACTTTATCAGCCAAAAGGCAGGAGTTGAGACTCATTTACTTTAAAATAGCCACTTAAATAGTTTTTTTCATGCTACATAGTTATTAATTACTCTGTTGTAATTATCAAGCTTACAGAAATCTCTAGATATGGAATCATAGAATCATAGACTGGTTTGAGTTGGGAGGGACCTTAAACATCATCTTGTTCCAACCTCCTGCCATGGGCAGGGACAGCTCTGACTCGACCAGATTGCCCCAAGCCCCATCCAACCTGGACTTGGGCACTTCCAGGGCTGGGGCAGCCACAGCTTCCCTGGGCAACCTGTGCCAGTGCCTCACTGAATTTCTTCTTAATATCTAATCTAAATCTTCTTTTTCAGTTTAAAACCATTCCCACTTGTCCTGTCACTACATGTTGCTGTAAATGCAGTAGGATGTGTGGCCTTTCCACAGCTCTTAAATTCAAGATCTCCCTGCTACTGGGAGGCAGATAAACCCACACAGCTCTGGCCAGGACAGTCACTGCCAGGGCACAGCTGCTCACTGAGGAGAGGACATTCCTATAGAGGGGGAAGGAGAATTGGAAAACAGGTGCAGAAAAAAAGTAAAGTACAAACACCGATTATCTAAATTGTCATCCATTATTTACAAGTTACACCCTGGAAGGAAACACAGCCATGTTTTCCAAAGCTTGGAAATGAACCTCTGGCATCGGAATGCAAGACCCACATTGTGCTTTTATTCTTAAAGTACATCCCCACACATCATGCAGGGATCATGTCTATCATGTCACTAGCTGTGAAAACACCTACTCAGAGCGAGCACATTTCACTGCATTTTGAGAGATGAGCAGGTAGAAAACAGCAGCTAAATTCTTAAAGCAGGATTAGGATTCATGGATATGATACAGTTCACGTTGATGAGAGTTACACAGCTAATGACTGCAAACCACTGATGGAATTTAATACAGAGTGTTCAGAGAATAACTGGAAAAAAACCCTAATTGAATTGAACAGGAAAATGACTGGTTAAATGCACAGTTACTGTACAGAAAAAATATCCACCTTTGTGTAGTGGGTTCTTTTTTTGCAGATGGAAGAGCAGGGGCCTAAATGATGCCTCCTCCACAAAACTGAGAATTCATGATCTGATTTATTCGATGACAAAGAAAACATATCTCAGCATTTCTTTGCTGTGGCAGATATAGGAAGTTCTGGCTCCTGTCAGAAGGGAAAGGTTCCATATTGGAGAGGGTACAGGAGCAAAACACAAGAACCCTCTGCAGCCACTCCCCCACCACATCCCATAACCCACCATCACCCACCCATCAGGTACAAGATGCCATTCTGATGGTGCTGGGTTCACTGTGAGATGTCCTTAAGTTCAAGAAGGAGGGGAACAACAGATTGTGCAATAACTGAACTGAGCAGTGAAACACTGTGTGCTGGTTCCTACTGGATTGCTAGTTAAAGAAGCCATTTTGGGGTATAAAATCTGAGGGAGGTTTGGTCAAAATCACAGAAGGGTTTGGGTTGGAAGGGACCTTAAATATCATCTCATTCTGACCCCTTGACATGGGCAGGGACACCTTCCACTAGACCAGGTGGCTCGAGTCTGGCCTTGAACGCTTCCAGAGACAGGGCAGCCACAGCTTCCCTGGCAACCTGTGCCAGGGCCTCACCACCCTCAAAGGCGAGAATTTTTTCCTAATATCCAATCTAAACCTGCCCTCTGTGAGTTTAAATCCACTCCCCCTTGTCCCATCACTCCAGGCCCTTGTCCAAAGTCCCTCTCCTGCTCTCCTGGAGCCCCTTTAGGCACTGGAAGGGGCTCTAAGGTTTCCCCAGATGCTTCTCTTCTCCAGGGTGAACAATCTCACCTCCCTGAGCCTGTCTCCACAGCAGAGGGGCTCCATCCCCTTGAGCATCTTCATGGCCTCCTCTGGCCCTGCTTCAACAGCTCCAAATCCTTCTTATATTGATGGCCCCAGAGCCGGAGGCAGCACCGCAGGTGGGTCCCCTGAGAGCAGAATAGAGTTATCATCCAAACATAACGACTCAGCAGCAGGTATTCCATGCTCAGAATTCAGATCCTCTCACAGGACACTAGCTCTCAGGAGACAGTCTCTTGAAAAAAATGCTGGCTATTCAAATCCTAGCAATTAATGAGTGATTTCAATACTACAAACTCCCTTCCATCACGAAAATGTTTCTGTGACACACTGATAGAAACTGCGTGCTTTTCAGCTGACTATTAATATCATATCACAGACAAAAAAGCATTAATCTAGAAATGGTTTCAAATGGGTAGGACTATAGGATCTGAACTAATGATTCATAAAATTATTTGCAGCTATTAGTCTACAAGGATAAGTGCTGCTAGTGCTTTTATTTCAGTGCTTTGTGTGGTACCATCAATTTAAAACCTATCTTGTGTGCTGTGATGGATTTATGTATGCAGTGGAACCCAGAGCAGCCTTGTCAGGATTTTAAAATCTAGATTGCTATATACAATTACAGGTGTCACAATAAGAAATAACAATCGAAGACACTTAAGAGGAAAGCTCCAAAAATTCCAGGGTATGCCATGCAGGAAGGCAGTTGTTTAATATTCCTGTATCATCCTGAAATTATTTCACTTGATGGAAGTGATGTATTTTTACATAACTTGATCTAAGGTTACATCTCTCATGAAAATGATTTGCATTCTCGAAATCCCCGAGGACGAGGAAAAGTAAGAGGGATATTTTTTATGGGCAGGTGTCATTCCTGTTCCACCAGCTGTCAATACAAAATCTGTCGGCTGGACTCTATCTTGCAAAAACATTTGAAAAGACCTTAGTTGGCAGATACTTTCATTCTTAACCTTTTTATTGAGTAGCAGAAAGGCAGAAATATGCAGTGCTAGGCACAACCAGCAGCGATCATATTATGTAGGTGAAAACAGTCACCGAGCAGAAAGGAATGAGCTGGTTTAAGGACAAATCTCTCCTAGGATGTGCCGTGGTCCCTCTGGACAGAGGTTCAGTCTCCAAGACCTCACAGCACACAGGAGCTCGTTTGCCCCCTATCCCCAGTGCAACCTGACAGCAGCACTTCATTTGTATAAGCATAATAAATTAGGTTAAATGGTTGAGGTGTTGGGAGACTCGTGAGCCCAAGGGATTTCCAACTTGATGAAGACTTTATTTTTAAGTCACTAAATGACATCCAATCGAGTAATGAAGAAATCACAGTTGTCTGGAGACCACAGGGGGCTGACAGACATGTTCGATCCATTTTCTGTAGGACAGATGTGTGAAACACAAGGCAACAACACAATATAGTGTTATTCAGGTCAAGGGCAACCTGTCCAGGAGAAGATTGAAGGGGCAGAAAAGGACACGAATCATTTCAGCCTTTTCAAAGCCATGGCCATCCAACAGCTCAGGGAATCACTTGTCTTACAGGAGGAGCACTCGACCCCCTTCATTGCAAGTGCAAAGGACTCTCACCAGGGTTTGGGGTTTTTTGGGCTGTTCCTATTCCCTGGCACTTCTTTGCACTGAGTGTGCTGAAAAAAATAATCTCCAGAGAAGACAGAGAGTGTTTGTCTGGCAGTAGGAAAACAGTAAATATGCTTTCTGAGGACTTTAATTCAGCAATGTTTAAACTTAATTAAATTATTTATATTGTACAATTAATTATGCTAAACTGCCTAAGCCTTGAATGGATGTACTTTGCCTTTTAATCTAAATAATACACATGCATAGAAACAGCAACTGCAGAGCAGTTTGCAGCTGCTGCCAAGACCAGCAGAATTTGAGACTCATGTGACCTTTCAGGAGCAATGCGGAAAAATCCAAACCAACCAACCACGGGTAAAAAAACCCAAAACTGCTAAGAGAGGAGAAAGTGCATATGACCTTTTCTCAGGATGTAAATACCTTGTTATTCAGTCACCAGGAGAAGTAAATGATCTCTACCAGATCCTTTGAGCTGCCCAGGAAGTTCTTTCCACTGCCAGCAAAAGAAGCAATAAGGAAAGCAAAACTCCCTTTAAGGTTCATCATCATTGTCCCTTACAACTTGGAAACCCAAAAAGTCAGAGCCACTGAGCTGTCTGCTTTAACTTGCTGGTTTGCTGGGAGGGAGCCACCAGTGATTCTGAGTTTGTCTGGATTATAAAGAAAGACTCAGTGCTTACTCTGGGGCACACAAAAGATTTGGAGAGTCTCCTCTTTTTTTTGAGTGGGAGGAATGAATCAGTATATGCAGATCTTCATCTGATTTGAAATTACAGAAGAGCTTTATACACATACAACCTCATTAGCCCTTTTACAAGAGCAACTGTCATTTTAATTCTAATATTATGACTGTAACACTGTGGCTGGTTACTGCTTCTGATATTTAATCACAGAGTACAAACCGTAATTGTTCTATTTCTAATGTGTCTCTGACCTCTGTCCTCCAGATGCTAAACTAGGCAACTGGTTTTCAAAATACATAAATGTGTGTAGATTTTCACATACACCTACTTAAAGACTTGCATTAAGCATTTCTATTAAGACAAAAATATCACAAGATTTTAAGCTATACATGAAGACATTCTTCCAAAAATTTTAAGCCTATTGGTAAAGAAATAGAAATTACATTTGCATATTGAACTGGTGACTTCTATACAGGCAATTAGGGAATTATATTCAAATGCCCTCTAGTTGCTCTAAAAGAGATACCAGTAGGTTTAATCCACAATCTTTTATTTTCTTAGGCACACTTGGATCTTGCAACCAGTACTGAATCAATGTTTGTGTAAAAAGCCTCTCTAACACCTCATTCACTTGATAGGTCCTTTGGGGTACAATATTGCTCCTTCTGTTATTATGGACCATTGCCTTCAAATACTGTAACATCTGGGGTACATGATTACCAGCTTCTTGGGCCAAATTACTCCCTGGTGTAACTTCACCAAATCAGATCAAATTATGCCAGGGTGAGTCTGACTCTTTGCCTTTCCACGTTTCTTCTCAAAAGTTATAGTGCAAATGGTACAATCCTTTGCCTAATCTTTTTTTTTTTCTCTAAATAAGCCAATAAAATTTAAGAGGTCTGGAAAGAATCATTCAAGTAAAACCCAAATTACTATTGTTTTTGTTCTTATAATTATTTTGTATTTAATTCCCATTTCTTTATATGGAAGAAGTCATTATTCATTTTCTCTCTCTCAGAACTTAAAGCAGAAAAAAATGAAGACGTTTCAGAGTAATTGGAACTTGATATTTCTTTAACTCTTTTGGAAAGAAGCCTAATACCCCAGCTGTGCTTTCAAGTGTGGATTCTTTGGGAGACAAAATGAAGCGCAGAAATCCAGATGGGAAAGAAAAGGACAAACTTCACGCATCCTTAGGGAGTCTTATACGTCTCTTTGAAGAATACTTTGGAAAAAAAAAAGTTATATTTGGAACCATACAATAATTTGGGTTGTAAGGACCTCAGGAGGTCCAACCCCCTGCCCCTACAAGGGCCCACTCCATGTTAGATCAGGTTGTAGAGCTTTGTCCCCACCATTCCACCCCACTCTGGGGTCAGCACTACAGAGAGCCAATGTGCAGGAGGGATCCTAAACAACTGGCTCATCAAGAGGGGTATTTTCCAGCTGGAAAAGTGGCAGAAAATGGGATTTATCGCAGAGCTGTGCCATGGCTACAATGGGAACAGACCACACTAAGGAGCAGGATAAAAGAAATCCTGCCCAGGGTCGAGCACAGCCTTGAGCAGTACACAAGCAGAGAAAATATGAGAGGCTGAAGAAGGCAGCATTTATCCAGAGAAGGAAGGAAAAATGAGAGAAATAAAGCATGGTGGAGTGGAGACATCTGTCAGAAATGGCAAAGAAGGATCACAGAGGAAGAAGGAAAACCTGGATGTAATGGTGGGAAACAGATTCTCTGTCATACAGCATGTGCTGATGGCAAGTGTCTCATTGGTTCTGTTTTCCACATATTTACATCATCAAAGAAGAAAAGAGGACAGGGAAAACCCAGAACATAATTCAAATGATTAATCTGAATATACGTTAAGTGTAGAGCATAATATGCCAGACTTAAGTGATAGTGCAGGCAATCATAAATCTGCCCAACTCAAAGAGATTCACCCGGATCTTTCAAAGTTCTCATTTGTGTGGCCATGCACAATCAAACAGATATCCTAGCCTTTGGATAGGAAGAGTGTGAAGGTGTATGATTAGCAAGGAGGAAACTGGGCTGAGATGGGCCAGGACTATGCACAGAAGATACTGAGCTGCTGCCACCGGAACACCGCGAGTCAGAGAGGAGATTTCTGTCTGGAGATAAACTGTCTAGATTGCCACAGGCACTGAGAAACCGTCCCTTCTCCTGCTACCAAATGATTTTGAATGGAATTACAAATGAGCAGCACTGATGAAAAAATCAGACTGATAATCGATAAGGCTCTTCTGTAGTGGGCACATGAGAAAGGCTTATAAAATTCACCCACACCGCAGTTTATTGCACCATAAATTGCCATAATGATTTTTTTTACACAAATAAATACATACTAAATGTTTTAAGACATGCCATATTTGAGAACTATATTTTTCCAGCGAATATCACCCACCTTATTTCCAGGACATACCATTTGCAGTCCCTATTATTGTTGTAAGATTCAGGGGTCTCTCTACCGGCTACTGTGATATTTTAAGTGTTACTAACATAAATGATGGTTTCTCACAATCACTGACAAGACACCATCTCCTTGTTGTTTCATAAGACTGTCATATTATTCTATAAATTATTTGATGCTGTCAGATACTTTCATAGAGGACTAATAATTATTGCACCCTTGTAATGATGGATAAAAGTGAGCTATGACTGATTGGGAATTACAGAGTTATTGATTAAATCAGGCTACTGAAATACCATGATTCTTTTTCTTCGTGGTATGCAGAAAATAATTTATCAGTCACACAATCTTGTCTTTTTAATACCTGCAGCATAATTTAACTTTCATTGTTAGCAGGAATCTTCAAGAACAGTTTATGACCTTGGCTAGCTATAGCTAGAAATAAAACCACTTAATAAATTCTTAGAATTTACATACTTTTTCTAAAAATAGAATATATGCTATATAATATGCAGATAATATATGCTGAAAAAGATTAAGTAACTTAGGGAGAATAAAGGGGAATAAATGAGGAGAGACTTTCTTTTTTTTATTTAAAAAAATGGAAAAATTAGCTTCTTAAAGATATAGGACGTAGAACAGAGGTTTGTAACTTCCTCATGGCTTTTTTAAACTGATGCTTCCATTAATAAGCCGTATGGGAAGGCACAAGGATACAGAGGAAGTGAGACAGAACTGGTCTGCTGAAAATTCAAAAGTCTTCAAAACAGCAACATAACTTCCACTTGTTTCTGTGGCTGCCACTGATTTTTCTTAACTACTCCGAAATGATCATACCTTTAATAACATTTTTTAAATGTGATTTTTTTGGCAGCAGGTAAGAGTTAACAAAATAATTTTTTTTTATAAAACATTATGCATTTCCTTAAAATACAAAACTTTTTCATGACAAGTGGTTCGTTGTACTCCTGGCAAGGTTATCCATGATTGCCTTTTTAGTTTTGGCTATTACAGAGGCTAATGGCATACTAAAAATCTTCTTTCATGTACAAATTAATTGTGTCCTTTTGCAATTCATATTAGCCTGCCTTACTTTTCATTCCAAGGCTTTTAAAAGGTTTATACGGAACCAATGGATATTCTCCTTTTTTGTGCACACCACTTCAATTACCCACTTTCCACGAGTTGAAAGCAAAGACACTCTAAATGCTGGATACAGCCCGTTGTCAACATGTGGTAATTTGGCAGAAACATAAAAAAAAAAAAATCTTTTCAAAATAAAATAAAAAAAATATTTAAACTCTCAAAAAGCTTTGGAGATTGCTGGCAAATTATTTTTATATTTAGCAACTACAAAGAAGCGTGCGCTCCTTCATGAGGGAACAAGGTGTTAGCAATTTGCAAAGGTCTGAGTTTCACTCCTGTTTCTGAGGAAAAATATATTATCCGCTCTTCCCTTGCCATCAGTGGAAGTTCAGCCTTCTCCTTTCTGCACACCAGCTCTCTGTAAAAGGGAAGAAGGTTTTCTTTCATATGCTAAAAAGCCTTCTCAACACACTGTTGGGTGCAAACATTGTGTTGGGTGCACCACGAGGAGCCAGGGGATCTGACGGACACGTTGAGCTCCTATTGCCCCCTTTGGGCTTGGGGTACAGAGACATTTGTTACAAGCTTGAGATCCCTGGAAGAGCTGACAGTATTCCAGCAAGCAAGCTGGAATACAGAGGGCATGTATGAAACAGGACAAGGAACGATTCTGCCAGAAAAAGCCATTTTGAAATTTTTGATGATACACTTCAACTCGGCCCGTCTAAAACTCCTGCAGGCACGTGGAATCTTAAACCCATCCTCAGGCTTGGTATCTTTGCAGGTTCCCTGTCACTGCCAGGCATTAACTTGTTATCAGAGTGAAATCATCCTTTAATTTATGCTGGTCACTGAGATACTGCATCTTGTAAACAGTGCCAGAAAAGCTAATGAGAAAAAACCTACATTTAAAAGGCATTTATTCTCCTTGGATGCAAAACACAAATTCTTCAGGCATATACTAACTACAGTCTATGCAGTAAAAAAAAAAATAAAATACAGTAAAAGAAAACTCAGGGTTGTTTTTTTTCCTTTCCTTTATTCCTAAATAATACCCCTCATGCTATAAAGGATAGTATTAATTTTTCAGCAATTGCTTAAAACTTTTTCACATGTTCCATAACACCAGGCAGATTAAGTTACAGAGATGGAGAGAGCTGCCTTCTATGAAGCCACTATTGCTGCAGATGCATCAGCAGGAAATTTGGGAAATTAGATTCATATGGGTAGAAGGAGGCATTGCCTATCAACCCTGGCAATTATGTGTCAGGGTATGAGATCCTGAGTAATAGATATGTGTGACTCAAGTACTGCTACATTATTATCAGCTAGCACCGGGTTGTCTCATTTTCTATACCCTGGAAATTAAAAAGAGAAAAAAAAGTAATCAAAATGTACATATGTATACATATTACCTCAGTTTCTCGTTTTCAGCTTTACCAAAAAAATGTAGGGTTTTGTATAAGAATGTTGTCATTTTTAAGGAAGGAAAAAAATAATTTTCTGTTTCTTTCCCTCTTAGCATTTCATGCTTTGTGTCATTTGATAATATACATGACTAGGTTTAATACTCAATCGTTTCCCAAATCCAATTTGACTACCTAACAGGGTCTAATTTACATGATGATACAATTTCTCACACCAGAAAGCATAGTAACCCTTCTTCTTTGGAGGTTAATGGTGATCTAGCTTAAAGCCCAAAAGATAATTACAAGGAATGTGCTTCAGGTGACAAAGTACTTTTGACAATCCCAGACTGTTGATAGCTTTTTAATTATACTTCTTCCCACCATAGGAAACACTATGCTTTCTCCAAAATAATTTACAGGCATCTGGGGTTTATTTATTTATTTTCCAGTAAATTGCTATGCACTGTAATCAATATTTTAACTGACTGCTACCACAGGCTTTGCTCTCTTTCTTTCTTCTATTCGAAGGAGGGATTAAACTTTGGGTTAATTTTTTTTCCCCATATAAAATTAAATACAAAAGAGCATCAAGAGAAGAATACAAACATTTATTGACTCACTTCTTATCTTCTGCACTCATTTGATATTTTGTGACATTTAGAAATTGAAACTTTGCAGGATTTTTAGGTGTGAGCTTTGCTAACAGAGAAGGTCAGGCTCTTAAGCAACAAGGAAGTTTATGATTATTAAATATGACCAACGAAGAAGGAGGGGAAAAAAAAAAAAAAAGAAAAATCCTGTGGCTGTTTTTGCATATTCTGAATATCTTCTGCCCTTGCAGTACTCTGTGGGTAATAAAAAAGGCTGGTTTGGTCAAGAGCAGAAAGTAATTGTTGTAAATGGATGCGGTGCTCGGCAGGAGCAGTAACGTGCAGGGGCACCTGTTTTCCATTTACTTTATATGCAAGTGTTGATTGTTTTTTATGCCACTGAAATTAGTTTCCCACTAGTATTTATGTGTTTTACAACAAATTGTTTGTCACTTTCCCTGATTAAATGTGCTCTTAATAGCACCCAACTTTAAAAGTCTTTCCAATTTGGAGCCCACAGTTCAATCATGATGCCTGCCCCTCCCAGCACCTCTCACTTGTCCTTAAATAAACATGTCTATTACTTAAAAGGAATGGCAGAAAAAAAAAATTAGACCTG